>CM053559.1:71873993-72137344 GCA_028646485.1 Cryptoprocta ferox
AAAAAAAAGAAAAGAAAAGCTGAAGGACATCCTATAATTGTCTTCAAAAGGAGTTGATTTTAGGTGTAAATTGATGGGAGTAGCTTGAACCCAGTCACTGTTGAGTGTCTTGTACCATGCATAAGAACAAAAATTCTTGCCACTAGTCAAGTTCTACATATCATATATAAAAATAAAAATGAAAAATGATTAAAAGCAGCAATGACAATACTTGAGGAGAAACAAATGAAAGTAAAAATAATAGTAAATGTGCCTTTGGTTACACTATCTGACAAAGGACCCAAACATTTGAAAGAAAGAGAGATCCCGGGCATTTAGTAAGAGGCTGTTGCTGCAAAGGACAAAGTATCAAAGAATTAAAAGACGTTATCAGAAACTACTAGACTGGTTATTCTAAATTTTGGCTGAAATGTAAAATCACCTGGGGAGCGTTAAAAAAATAACAAATACCAGTGCCTGAGTTCTACCCTCAGAGATTGTTCTTGTTGGACTGGGGTGCAGCCTGGGCATAGAGATTTTTATAGCTTCCCAGGTGATTCTGGTGTGCAGCCAGGGTTAAAAACCACTGTTCTAGATTATTTCTCTCTCCCTCTCTCTCTCTCTCTCTCTCTCTCTCTCTCTCTCTCTCTCCCTCCCCCCTCTGTCTCCATCCATCCATCCATCCATCCATCCATTCATCCATCCATCGATCCATCTCTTTCTCTCTTTCAACCAGCTGTTGCAATTTCAACAAAACAAATAGCAATAGTTTGGTTTTTGGAGTAACTATATATGATGGTTTTCTGTAACTGTTTTCTTTGAAGTGTCCAGAGTTTCCTTACTCATAAATAAAGCTGATCTGTACTATGATGTTGAGTTCCACTCTCCTCTCTTTACAAAGAGATATATTAAACAAATGAGGAACGTCTGGGTGGTTCAGTCGGTTAAGCATCTGACTTCAGCTCAGGTCATGATCTCATGGTTTGGGAGTTCGAGCCCTGTGTCGGGCTCTGCACTGATAGCTTGGACCCTGGATCCTGCTTTGGATTCTGTGTCTCCCTCTCTCTTGACCCCTCCCACACTCACACTCTGTCTCTCTCTCTCTCTCAAAAGTAAAAAGAATAAACATAAAAAAACCAAATGAATAAATAACTACTAAGATAATAGTTTACTTACAAAATGGTTCTGGCTATCTCAAGTCTGCACATCTGGCTGTCTGGTGCTCAGAGTTTTGGAGGCTTACAAATCAGGAGAATATGCTTTTATTGAGCCCTAATTCTCAAGCTGTATTTGTTTGGACCGGAAGCAAGCTGGTGACACTGACATCACTATATGGACAAGTGCACTCCTAATTCACAGGCCCTTGGAAGAATTTTTTATCTCTTGCTTCATGTTTCTCATCTCTAAAATAAATGAGTTTTGACAAAGTCAAATGGAATGCACAATCTGAGAATTTAACAATTCTACTCCATTTTTTTTCACATCTTTGGCTGATTGTGAACACATCATGCTCATTGGAGAAAATAGAAAAAGTTATTTAAAAACTCTATGATACCTTTCACCACCAAAATTTTGGCATACTCTTTTCTAATCATTTTTCAAAGAATTATCGAGTGTGTGTATATAGTTTGTATGTACAAAAATTAATATTCATAATATAAAGTTGAATTTAAAAATTGACTGAAATTGATAAATCACAAATAATCCTACCACTAACAATCAAATATTTTGAGTACTTCTTTCTTCTTTAATAGTTACAACAAAAATATTTTCCAGTACCGTGCAATTTTAAAATACTATATTTTAATCAATGCAAAATGTTCCACCTTACAAATTTATTTAGTTCTTACCCTATTCTTAAACACTTCAGTTGCCTTCAATGCTTTTGTAGCCATAAATAATATAAGGAACAACTGTGTTCCTTATATTATTCCTTTGATTACCTCTAATTATTTCCTTGGGCTAGATTTTTGGGTTTGCAAGTTCAAAGAGTATGAATATTTTGGAATTCTTTGTTCATATTGCCAACCTTGTTTTCAGTTTATGGGTTTGTTTTTTTTTTTTAACAAATTTAAACTTCCTCTAACAGCACACGAAAGAGCCTTAGATACCACACTCTCCCTAAAATTGTATCGCTTTTTTGTTCAATTGTATACACGAATGAAAAATTTACATCTAAACCCACTTTCTTCATTCTCCCCAGAAATAATCTCCTCCAGTCAGGCCAGAGTAGAAGCTGAGAAGAAACCACAGATGACTACAGTCAAATAAAGATGTGCTTATGACATAATGTTGTACTATTTCTTAAACAATTTTGGTCCCAATAGACTTATGAGGAATAAATGAAAAACGTTTTATTTTAACATTTGGAGATCTTAAATGATCAATTTCATAGTTTAAGAAAAACCAAATGATAAATATGAGGAGATAGAAAAGAACAGTAATAGTAATGCTGGAAGGTCATCGGGTTTTTCCCTTTTGATTTATACAAGTTTTTTGTTCATAAGTTATTATGAATGTGCCAATTGTGAAATATGTCCTCCCTGTAACATACATCATTTCTACAATTCCATTAAGTGACTTTCTCATGGCTGCAGGGATAAGAATGGAAACCCACTTGCCTGCCATTACAGCCTGTGTTAAGCAATACAAAGTTAACTATGCCTTCCTGGACTTAAAAAAAATTAGTATATTTAAGGAAAAACATTTCAGTTAAAACTTTATTCATTCAAAAAATATCCTCTTGCAAAGCAATGAAGCACCAACTTAAAATTCAACTCGTTTTATATTGCCATAAAAATGCTTAATCTAACACATTAAATCTTATCACTTATGGTAGCCCCACAGGCCTACTGTTAGCCAATAATTGCTTCGTAATTATTTTCTATCCTCAACAAGGTGAGTAATAAGATATACCACTCAAGATATAAAGTTTATAAAATCTACATTTATTCTTCTTATAAAATGAAAACTACCCCTAGAGATCCACTCCTAAATGAGCACTTTAATAAAGATGTTTTCCCAAAGATGTACAAAGATGTACAGAGTTCATATATTTCTAATTTTACTTCAAGTTAAATAAAAATCATTTATTTTATCCATTATGTACCAAAAATAAACTATGGAAAGAGTACAGTATAAAACTGGGCAAGTTTCCCTGGGGATAAGTACGCTAAAGCTGAAGGCAAGTTAAACACTGAGAGAATGGAGGAGAGGACCTACATATGGGCTATACCAGCAAGGTGACCTAAGGCTGGCATATGACCTGGCTCCATCTTGGATACTGAGAAATATGTGGTTGAGGACTGGGTCTTAGATCTGCCAGTGTTCCCTTGATTATAGTCATGCCCATGGATAACATTTCACGTGCAAATCCTACTTCTCTGTCAGGGTTTGTGTTTCAATAGAGCTTAAGCCCTTCTGATTAGGGCAAGGCAAACCTAAAGAGAAGAAGAGAGGGTGAGATGATACAGAAGACAGATGAACTGTCCCTCTTCCTCATCACCCTTTTTACCCATCCCCCTCCCCTGTTCTCCTTCTGTTCTCCAAATAGTCAGCAAAGCACACCCAAAACTTGGAACCCAGCAGAACCCACTAATCAGAATTAGGGCACTGAATCCCCTAAGTGATAATTATGTAGGCTACCGTGTGTTGTTGATAAACACCTACCCCTGTTTCAATTGTCTAGTGTTTTCTTTTGATTCTTGAATGCATTTACAAAATTCACCTTTCCTTACAACTTGTGTTCTACTAATAAGAAAGATATGGTCAAATAATAGGAAGCCATTTTTTTATGTCTGACAAACTACTTAAATCTCTTATGCTCTCTGCTTTGTAATATGCAGCCAGAGTTGGAAAAACAACTTGCATCACTTTAGCATATGGGCTTGTTTATATTCTGACACAATGATCAACTTGAAAAGATAGTGAGCTCCCCATCTCTAAATGCATACACACAAAAAAGGCCAAATCACCTTCATGTAAGGATGGCTGAGCATGGATTCCTAAATTCAGTAAAAGACTGTATGAAATAATGTCTACGTTGTGTTTCAACTCTAAGAATTCATATATGACAACTATTTCCAAAATTATTTGAGATGACATACAGTAAAATAAACACTATTAAGTCTGCTGAACTGGAATTTGAAACGGAAACTTCTGGGGATCAAGATTAAATGATTCCTAATGTAATTCCTAGTTAGAAAAATGTAATAATAAGGGACACTCACTTATCCATTCTGTTCTGAACAGATTTGCTAAGTCAGTGTCAGTGTCAACAGATTGTAGTTTTTAGAGCCAGTTTAATGTTCCTTTTTCTAAAAGCAAGTTTGCAATTTGTTTCTCACTTGCCTATAGAAGCCCCATAGGAAATATTTAATTTCTGACTCTCGTAAAGTTTCTATCATAGTCAACCCTTAACATAGTGCCTTGCACCCGGTAGTTACTACACAGAAGGATATGGGTTGAATTGAAGAGCTTAAGACCGAAAGTCCTTATCCAATCCTACCTTAAAATGTCTTGTTACTTGCCGAGGAGTAAAAAATGTATCCTAATGGAGATCTAATTAGATTGTGAAAGATGAAGAAAATACAATAAGGACCAAAAATAGTAGCAATTCTGTTCCTTTCTGTGTGGAGAGAAGCAATCCCCCACCTACATTTTTCCCTCACAGAAGAAAAATGTGGCTTATAGCTTTAGTATTCTGCTCAAACAGAGAGTGGGCGATGGAGAAGCAGCAAACTATTTGCCTAGAATCCAAAATTGGTAGATCTTAACAACTTACCAAAATGTAACAGAAAAAGAAAAGAAAGCCCTCAACCCTCTTAATATTTAAGGATAATATATGTCACTCTTCATCTGGAAAATGCAGTGTAATTGCTCCTGACCTTTTCTCATTGGATTTTTCAAAATCTTAGTCCATGGCCTCTTCTAGCCCCTGCACTGCGACCATGTTCATCATTTCCTCCTGGCTGCCCCTCAGAGATCCAAACACCTCTCCGTCATGATAAAAAGAATCATGTGACCCTTCTAATAGCTCCTTTTCCATTTTTTATTTCTAGAAGACCTAAACTTTTCTTTTTTTGCCCTCACATTGATCCCCACATTCTAATATTCTGTTTCCCCCACATTCTAATATTCTGCAGTTATGTTTCTGTCCTCGTCCTGTATTAATATTGTTTTAAAGTCACAAATGATCACCTGCTTACTAAAGTGATCACCTGCTCCTTAAAGTAGTCTGTGTTTTCCTTCACTTTTGGCTGCATTTTCTATTTTTAGCCATTCCCAGCTTCTCCCAGGCCTTAGATTCTGTCACACCCAAGGCCCTTTTTTTTTTTTTGAATGTTTATGGTTTTTTTGTTTATTTGATTAATTTTTGAGACAGAGAGATGGCGGGGGTGGGGGGAGGACAGAGGATCTGAAGTGGGCTCTGTGCTGACAACAGAGAGCCTGATACAGGGATCGAACTCACAAACCAATAAGGGACTTAAACTCATAAACAGATAATGGGGCTCGAACTCATCACTACTTCAATCAAAGTCAGATGCTCAACCGACTGAGCCATCCAGGCATGCCTGCCATACCCAAGGTCTTGATTCTCTTCTAGACTTTCAGACTGCTTCTCCTCTGTGTCTTTCACAAGTACTTTTCTACCTACCCATTCCATAAAGTGTGCTTTTCCCTCAAGATCTTTACTTTTTCCTCATTTGTTTCCTTTCATCTTCATCCTCAGATATCCTATCCACTCCCAGACTCCCAGTGATTAAATGGATGGTCCAGCAAATCTTTAAAGAATAATAAAAATATAAAAATATATGTAAATAAATAAATAATTTTTCCCTGAAAACATCTCTTTATCTTTTGACCAACTTTTGCCTTATTCCTGGCCTCAGTCCTGGCCCAGCAAGTGTTTTGTTCTTAATATTGTTCATTTTCTTTCCTTCCTTTCCAAGCTTGCTTTCAGCTACTGTATAACCCAGGGAACTTTCAAATGGCTTCCTATAGTTTTCTTAGCTTTTAATGCTAGTCTCTCTCTTACCTGGTTTCCATCACTGGAGCTCTCTCTGTATCTGTGTGTGTTTTATATGTGCATATCTTCTTCCCAGCTTCACTGTATACTCTGCAAGGCAGAAAACATATAATATATTTGCAGTACAACCTATAGGCCTAGCAGAGTGACTTACCCATAGTCACTGTTGAATAGATACTAGTAATCATGATAATTGATAAGAACACAATCACTGTTAGGAGCATGGATAAAGGGATACAGTGTACCCTTTCCTGCCTTATTTCAGACCCTATTCTGACCAGTATGCTCCACAGTACAGAATCCATTCCATGTTCACCATTTTCTCTTCTTCTTGATTATTTTCACTGATTTCCCACATATGTAATCAAAAATATTATTTTTTCCTTATGAGTTTTATATTATGTAATAATGTTATTTAATTTTTGAAACTGAACTACAGATCATTGATTTGGAGCAAACCCACACACAGTTACGTGTGTGTGTGTGTGTGTGTGTGTATGATTGTGTCATTTTTCTAGTTGTTGCCATAACAAAGTACTACAGACTGAATGAATTGAACACCAGAAATTTATTTTCTCACAATTCTGGAGGTTAGAAGTCCAAGATCAAGGTGTTGACAGTGTTGATTTTTTCTGAAGTCTCTGACCTTGACTTGTAGGTGACTGTCTTCTTCCTATGTTTCAAATGGTCTTCCTTCTGTTCCTCACTGTGTCCAGATTTCTTCTTATAAGGACAACAGTCATAATTGTTTAGGGCCCACCATAATTACTTTGTTTTAAATGAATTACCTTTTTATAGACCCTATCTCCAAATAGTCACATTCTGAAATACTGGGAATAGAGTTCAGCCCATAATCACCGTGTGTGTGTGTGTGTGTGTGTGTGTGTAGTGAAAGAAAATCAAGTGAAAAAAAAACCTTAAAATTTTTCTTAATGTTTATTCATTTTTGAGAGACAGAGAGACACAGAGCATGAACAGGGGAGGGGCAGAGAGAGAGGGAGACACAGAATCTGAAGCAGGCTCCAGGCTCTGAGCTGTCAGCACAGAGCCCAATGAGGGGCTCCAACCTATGAACTGGGAGATCATGACCTGAGCCAAGTCGGTGCTTAACCCATTGAGCCACTCAGGTGCATCCCAAAAAATACCTTTTTAAAGACAAGAAAATATAGGAAGACATTAAGCTTTGAAGAAGAAAAAAAACTACACAAAAATTTAATTAACCATCCAGGCTAATGTCTGAAGAATTCAACTGAGAAGGACCAACCACAGGACATCAGGGAGGTCATTGGATCCAACATGTCTTGGTAAAGAAAAGGAAGTAGCTAATATACACAGTGGAATTTCAGAAGGTGTTAATCATATCAATTTTTATTCCCTTGAGAAATTCTTGTGAAACTGAGGTAAATATCTGGAATGCACAATTGACAGAGACATATGGAGTGCATGCTTTAATAATATAAATAAGCTTTCTATCCTCTTTGGGAGCAGAAGTTATATTTTGAATTACCTCATAGCACATATGCCGCCCTTGTGTTTCACTAGTTTAGCATTCCATGCAGATCTATTTTCCAAAACTGTCCCTGGACCTGGGTCATTTATTGATTGTGTTCTGTCGTGGCTTTTACTGATCATTTTTAGTCTCACATTTTGGTGGCTCTTTCAGCACATTTTAAAGTTTCCTTGCTGGTATCCCTGCTGTTATTTCATAGATGACTCATGTTGTAATTTTCCAAACCAACTCTCTTAACAGTATGACGAAAAGCATTCACTCAGCTAAGATGGATTTTATGTTCAGTGCCATTCTAAACTATCCGTGAAAAAATTGAACTTGTTAGTATTTGAAACAAGTACATTGGGAGCAATATAAAAGGACCCACTTAGGAATTAGCTGCCTGCAAAACATCCTTGTGTTGGAAAAACACGCCCCCAGTTTTCCCCAAACTCAGAGACACAATGTAACTCTCAGCAATCCTAACACTTACTGGGAATCCCAGCACATGGACCCACTTTTTTGCACATCTCCATATATGACATTCTACAATCTGTGTTCACAGACACACATGCACATGCACATGCACACTTTGGGTAAAAGATGAAATATTACTTAAAAGAGACGAACAAACAGAAGCTGAAATGGGCATTTGTATTGGGCTTGTTAAAAAAAAACACCTTGTTTATTGTAATGCTCAGCACTGAAAAGAAAAAAATTCAACGGTAGAAAAAGAAGGAAATTATAGGAAGACAGGATTTTTTTGGTATATTTGTATGAATTAGAGCAATGACTTTCTTCACGTAGTTGAGCATGTCCTCTGGAGGATGAGGGCAAATGAGAAGATTTGTGTAAGGCAAGGCTTTGTCAAACTATAAATTTACCTCTGAGTTCCTGATACCTACATGGTGTGCCTCTCCTTCTTGGGAAGGTCAAGTATAATAGTGACATTACTAATGCTTGCTTTTTGTGCACATTAAGTGTGGGGACATAAAAAACAAAACATGCTGGGAAATAGTATGGTAGCATAAAATTCAACCTATCTGTCCCTTGGATTCACAGGGAAACACTGATGGAAGAGCACAGGCAGAGAAGGGGGGACAACGGGTGAAAGGTGAAGAAAGGCATCATAGTTGACACAGGGGTTAATGTGATCCAATTTGAATTTTTTTTGAGAGACAGAGAGAGGGAGAGACAGAGAGAGGGGGGCAGGAGCAGGGGAGGAGGAGAGAGAGAATGTTAAGCAGGCTCTATGCCCAGTGTGGAGGCTGACTCGGGACTTAGTCTCATGACCATGAGATCGTGACCTGATCCAAAACCAAGAATTGGACGGTTAACCATCTGAGTCAACCAGGCATCCCTGAAACTCTTAAAACATGGGAAAGTGGAGGTTTGTATGCTTGTTTACTTGGTAGGCATGCCTTGGGCAGGCAGAATAAATAGAAGAATGCAGAGAAATATATCATGTCAGGATTTTGTAGAGGAAGCCAAGGCCTGAAATTCAGATAGACTGGAAGAGGATTTGTTTGCACCACATATGAAGGAGAGAAGAAATCACACACTAGGGACTAAGGGAAGTGTGGAAGGAAGGAAACAAATAGAGGGCAGGTGCCATCCTTATAAGTAGGTGAAGAATGAATTCCAGGAAGTAAGGCAGGGAATCAAGAAGCTGGGTCAGGAGACTATAGACAAAACATAGTGACACATGAAGCTAAATTTGGGCCTGTATGCCAAAAGTGATGTTTGAAACCAATGGTAATGTGCCTTAATCTCTTGTAAATTCATCTCTGGTAAATTAGGTCATCTTTCCTGGTGTCTATGAGCCATCACTAGCTATTCATTTAGTCCACATTAATGAGAAAATTACTCAGGTTTCACTGGGTTGAATTGGTAGCTTTTTAAGATTGATATTTTAATAGTCATATGGCTCAGTCCAGCTGAGTCTATAAATTCTGAACTCTCTCTTATAATCCTTTGTTAAGAAAAATGCCAGGACTACTCTTTTTGATGTCTATTTGAGTTTTGTTTTATCCATTATAAATATTATATGACCAGATTCCTAAATATTTCATATATCATACAATATAAAACACATACTGCATATAAAGGAATACATACAAACGTGTGCGCACATGCATAAAAGCCAGTAATTACAAAATAAAGACGTTGTGCCTATTTCCTATGAAAATCACACGTATATAGTAACTACACTTGTGAGCATCACTTAATGTATCAAGATGTTGAATCACTATGCTACATACCTAAAAATAATGTAATATTTCTCTGTCAACTATAGTCACATAAAATTTTTTCAAGAAAGAAAAATATTCTAAAATTAAACTAGTGATATGGACCCTCATTTATTGTTTACTGAAGGTTTTTCAATTCTCATTTTTTCTGTTTATAAACTAAAATTCTCACCATTATTTTTTGAAAAGAGATTTTTAGATACACTTAACATTCACCAAAATCTTTATCCATAATTAAACTTGTAAGATACAGTATTATAATCAAAACTACGGTAAACTGAACCTATATCAGAAATTGTCAGGCATAAAAATTACTCTGTTACTTTTAAGCAATTCTTTTTTACACTGTAAAAGTCTATGCAATTGTGCATTTTGCAGACCAACTGTCAAATAGCTAAAGATAAATTATTAGTGATTTGCAGTATTTTATTGTTAAGATTTTCAGTGCTTTCTCAATGGTTTCCTGACTTTCAGAGGATTTTTTTTTCTTCTTTTTCTTCTCATTTCCTACCACGGTAGCATTTTAAGTAGATGTTATAAATCTCTGCCAAAGGCACATTCATAGCCCTTCTTGAATGGTTTCATTTAGACTAGGCCTACTCTTACTTTTCAAGTTTCTTCAAGATCTTTATCATGGTGAAATAACACTTTGTTTTCATTAAAGAAGCAGGCACAACTTCCTAAGCAGGCCCTAGAGTAACTAAATATAGATGATTTCTTTGCTTTTGGAATAGATCCAATATTATACCATATTATTAAATTAACTTTACATTTCTACTTGAAATACGAACATGGATTATTTATAGTTTTTTAAGGACATAAGGGGACATTCTTTGCATATATATATATATATTTAATACATTCACTATTTTAGTCCTATAAATGAAGCATGTTTGATGCCTGACTTCTGTAAATGTTTTCTACAAGGGCAAACAGGAAGTTGGTATCTATTTTTGCATTTTTAGTCAAACATTTTCTAAAAGACTAGTGATGAGTATGGTATTTTTTCTTAAAGTTTCCAAGACCTCTAATTCAGGCCACAGATATTTCTTTAAAATGTACCAAATCTAGCTGAGAAATATATTGAGTCAGAAAGGAAATTCAGAAAGGAAAACCGGAAATAGAAATCTTTCCCAGATTCCATTTCTAACCTAGCCAAGTAGACACCAAGAATACTAATTTTTTTCAAAGATATCATAATTTTTCAAAAATTTAGCCTGAAGGCAGCTATATACTATTCTTGATCTGTTTCACGATCAGTAACAATGGTTTATTCATATGGTTATAAGTGATAAGGAAATGAATATCCTAAAGACTTACAGGAATTTTTTCCAGAGGAATAGATTTCTTAGCAGATATATATCTATCTTTTGGACTAAATAAATAAATAAATAAATAAGGAAAGAAAGAAAGATTAAGTGAATCAGAAATGAGATAACCTTTCTCTTTCAACATTTCTTTTTGTAACATCAGTCACTCTGTGCTCTCTACATAATGATGAAAACAATCACTTTCAGTTTTATAAAGCTTCTATCTTCACAATGTCCCATTTTCATGAACAATAACCCTGCCTTTATAATCACGCTTGGGGTCCAACCTACACATCCCATTTATTCTTGTCACTTTAATTTTCTGGTGTTTCAAATAATAGGAAAACTAATTTAGTAGGAATCACAAATGCCAGTCTATAGATACCTCCTATAGATTTTGTGATAGATCTGTGTTTAGAAGCTCAGGGCATGTGGCATATACTTTTACAATATGTTTGTACTCCTGTTCATTCATGAGTACAAAAATGTCAGTCAGTGAAAGGACAACCTCTTTCTCCAGTAAATAACAGAATTATCTATTTTTATTTATCGGTGCTCCCCTTTCCTCAGCTGAATGTTTATACGTTATTATTTACATGATCCTATGGTCCTTATGTAATAAAAATTCACATTAAAATTAATGAGACTTTTACACAAGTAAAGTGAGGAATTAGTGGCATTTCTAACTTCAAGTGATTTTCCTATTATTTCATTATATTCTAACAGCTGTAGGGAAGATAATTTAAAAGTCCCTGTCTCATTATAACTCACATTTTTGTAATCCTAAATACCAGAATTAAAATGTTATGAATGAATTGCATCCCTTTGAAGGGCATATACAGTGACAGTTGATTTTTATTGCAGCTGGGAATAAAAATAGAGGGAAATAACTAAGCGTGTGTATGTGTGTTATATTTTTCTTCTTTTTGATTTACTTACTTATTTATCTAATACCACCTATTGCATAGAAGGCTTAGTGCTCAAAACTACAAAGACATTGAAATTGGGATCAAGGGGAAAATGGCAAGTATTGGGAGGTGTTCTACCAATAGGCCAGACAGGTGACAACGTAAGGATGTGGAGCAGGTGGGCCAGGAGAGGCCATGCCTCCCCAAGGGACAGCCTCCCCCACTTTAACGGCTGCTGCCTCCAGAGAACACATGCCCAGTGTTCAGAGTTGCCGTAGTTAATTCTCAAAAGCTGGCAGAAATGCAGTTTTCTTGATGTATAAATTCCAAAACCTTTTTTTTTAACTTCAGGTTTGAATGTTTGAGATTAGAAATGAGGCAGCGATTTTCTTGGAGGGATGGAGACGACCAGGAGGGGACACAGTGGGGTTGTTGGGAATGGTGCCCTCTGATTCCTGATCTGTGTCAGTATGTTAAAATCAAAGTGGTCCATTCTGTGTCTGCCTCTCTCTCTGCCCCTCTCCCACTTGTGCTGTCTCTCTCAGTCTCTCAGAAAATAAATTTAAAAAATTAAAAAATGGGGTGCCTGGGTGGCTCAGTCAGTTAAGTGACTGACTTCACCTCAGGTCATGATATCACAGTCTGAGTTCAAGCCCTGCATCGGGTTCTGTGCTGAAAGCTCAGAGCCTGGAGTCTGCTTCTGACTCTGTCTCCCTCTTTCTCTATCCCTCCCCTGCTCGCTCTCTCTCTCTCTCTCTCTCTCAAAAATAATACATGTTAAACAAAACGTTTTTAAAATTTTTTTTACAAAAAATCGAAATTAAAAAACAAAACAAAACAAAACAAAGTGGTGCAGATGAAGCCCAGTATGGCAAGAAACTGGATTCTACATCTAGAAGCAAAGGCCCTTGGGGGCTAGTTTAGTTCTCGGATATCCCAGGATTTGTACCCAGGGCCCTTGTGGAAACAATGGTGAGCATCCTTCTCCTCAGTAGGTCCCTCAGACTAGAATCCAGGATCAAAACTTGATTTGGGCCCATTATCTTAAAACTGAATCTAAAAGGAAGCTGCTTCTAGAAAGCAGAGCACTGTTCACCCCACTATTTATCAGGGAAGATGGGACTTGATTCTGTTTCACAGCTGCATCCGCTCCCACCTCCTCCTGACAACATGGGCTACAGGAACACAAGCTTGTGAAGAAAACTACACTCACTCACCAATTACAATGAAAACTTTATAAGGGGGTGGAAGAAGGAATGACAAAATAGACAGGAACAGGAAGAGGGCTGACTTAATTTTATACCATTGCCTAATGTATATTTTAACATTTTCCTTATTTAATTTCTTTGGGTTTGGGACATAATTATCCACCTGCCTGTCTGGGAGTATTGTGTTCAATAATGCTTCACATAGCAATGTCTTGGGTTTCAGAGCATTATCTCTTGTGCTAAGTTTGAAAAACCAACAATTGAAATGTGTGTTATCTTAAAGCAAAACAAAATGTGTGCTATCATAAAGCAAGGCAATAAAACATTCATCAAAAAACACCTTCTCATAAGCCAGCCCAGAAGCATTCTTCTGAGGACACAGACCCAAACTGACAGATATTATTTAACCCTAAAATTAGGAGCTAGCACACATGTGCAGGCAATGCTTATTTGGAAAAAGCTGACTCAGTCTTGCAATAGTTAGAGAATCTTCTCTCTGAGATTAGAATTCAATTATTTAACATAACTAATGGATAATAGAGTTATAGGTACATACTGGAATAAATACTCACTAGGATATGATAAATTCATGGCACAAAATAAATATCCGAGATGAATGATGAATATACATAGGACACGAATAAATAGAAACTTAGACTTTAAAATTTAATTACTACTGTCACAAAAATATACATTTAGTATACAATATACATACGTATATTGAAGAACTTGGTAGACTATTTTGTGAGGTAAGGCTATAGATTTTTTAAAACCATGGGACCAGGAACGTTTGACAACCATTTACTCTAAGTCAAAGCATTTGCAAGGGGACAGACAGAGTCACTATTGAAGTGCTTTCGAGCTCACTGAGCCTAAAAATCCTTGAGTAATAGGACAAGGCAGCAGGCAGTAAAATAAATTTTATGATTGTTACTTTTTTATTTTGACATCCATTTTAATACAAAAGTTTGTCTTTTATGAATTCAGTTTGTTTTAAAACAATTTAATTGTCTAGGAAAAATAAATGCCACATTTTATTAATTGTAGATCTGAAATCTTTCCTAATGAATTGGGTTAATTCAGGTATCATATCTGGAGTCAGACCTTTGACGAGTTACATGCCCTCACTATTCTCCAGTTTATTTCTATGTAAAATGAATTTGTTAATAGTACTAATGTTATGAAGTTGAATGGAAACCTGAGATGGGAGCATCTAAGTGTTCAATAATGGTATTATTATTCTTATTACTGTCATTTCATACACTTCTAGTCTGAGAGAGGCCCAAAGGTCATGTGTTGGTCGCATTCCTTAATTTTCATAAAGGCTCTTAACTTCATTCTCTTCACGGTGGATTCTATCTCCTGTTGATCAGTCACCAAAAAAAAAAAAAAAAAAAAAAAAAAAAAAAAAAAAAAAAAAGATTTTTTTTGTCACATTTAAGCTTTCAAATCCTTGTTAATTCTTAGCAAAAGCTGGGTTGTGGCAAATATTAATGGGACATTAAACTCTCCATTTATTTATTAGAGGGATTCTGGATGTGAGGAATGGGCTTCTGGGAATAAAGAATGCCATGAAATCTTTAGTTCTACATATTTTTTTCATTAAATATATTGCAACTGTAATTTTGTGTATGTTTTAGGAGAGAGAAGTTCCAATCATAGCTGTTATCTGATTCAAAAGGATAGGTGGCTCCACAGACATATTTTTTTGTGAGATTTTCTGACTATTCTAATATTCAGATCAATTCAGCCCTTCATAAAATTGTATATGTGAACCATTGTGGTGTTCCTTTCGGTAAAATTTTATCCTGAATGAAATTTTGGCAGTATGTCATTGCCATTTAGTTTCTTACGTAGGTCATTGTCTAGCACTACCTTTACAATCCATCTTGTTGTAAGGACTTGACAAGATAAAGTTTACTTATACCTTAGTGTCATGAAAAGTTCTGAAAAGTTGTGTTTACCTTAAATGCAGGTAAAATTTTTTTCCTTGGACTGCTAGAATATCTATACTACAATTCATATGCAATTCATATATATGCAAAATTTACTGTGGATTATTTTCCTACAATGGTATTGCTTCATATGGATTTCTCACATATTTCATTGGAAAAAGTAAAAACTGAACATGCTTTTCCCCAGTGTACACCACCACTCATGTTCAGTGTCTTTCAGTAAAGTTACATCTCAAATGCCTGGGTGGCTCAGTTGGTTAAGTGTATAAATCTTGATTTCAATTCACAACATGATCTCAAGGTCCCCCCTCCCCTTGCCGGCTCCCCACACCTGCATGTCAGGCCTGCTTGGGATTCTCTCTTCTCTCTCTGTCTCTCTCTCTGTCTCTCTCTCTCTCTCTCCCAATAAAAAACCAAACATTAAAAACTATTTTTAAAAGGCTACATCTCAACCTTCCACCCATTTGGTTATGATTACAAATGAAACATTTCTTTACAAATTTGGTGAATGCTTTTGAGATATTTGGAAATTTGAGGTTTACATGTAGCAGAATTAAAATGTACTCTTTTGTAGCTTGCTTTATTCTGAATCATTGCCCACTGAATATCACAGTTAGCAGAAGACTGGATTGGCCTACAGAGGGAGACAATATGGTTCAATCGATAGTGGCCCCCAACAACCCATGGAGTTAGAAGATTGATTCTAGTCCAGCCTCTGCAGCTTCAGGCAGAAGTCCTTTCCATGAGTAGAAGACAATACTACCACACCTACATACCTCGTAAGATTTTCTAGGGTAAATAATACAGTGGAAAATGGTATAGAAATACAAAGTATTGACATAACCCATAATTTGAAAGAGTCAACTTAGATAACAAGAGTTAAGACAGCAGAAGAGTAGGGGGGACCCGAGGCTTGCCTTGTCCCTCGAACACAGCTAGATAAATGTCAGATCACTCTGAACACCCAAGAAATCGATCTGAGGACTGAGAGAACAAACTGCACATCTAGAGGTAGAAAAATGGCCACATCATGGAAGGTAGCAGTTGCAGAGAGTTGATTTGGGGGAGGAAAGAGTTGCAGATGCTGCCAAGGGGAGGGACCCCTGGTCACAGAGAGAAGAGTGAGAGTGAAAGAGAGAGAGAAAGAATGAAAAAGTCATTTTCCCCAGCTATCCTGCCTAATAAAGGGTCAGAGCCATGCTCAACCTTGTACTTTGAACCTGTGGTTATAAAGCTTTCAAATCATAAATTTATTTAGTCTATCGTTTAGTCTGCCTTCACCACCTATTAGTTGGATGATTCTGGGCAAGTTTTGGAGCCGGCTTGTCTCTCGGGTTTCTCACAGGTTGTTGAAAGGAATAAATGAGATAATGCCAGCAAAACTCTTAGTTCGGTATTTGCCACTATCTGTGAAGATCAATAGATCTCAACCATTGTTAGAGATGGTTAACGTAATTAACGTAATTCTTTTGCTTTGTCCTTAGTAGGCCTACAGAATGAAAGCCCATTTCATTAGGCTAAAATATATATGTGTAAATGGTTCCCTATAGTAGCAACTGGTGACTGAGGAGATTTTATAAACAATAATTAATGAGATTTTAGGCACTGACTAAAATGTAATGAAAAAAATTTTTAATTTAACAATTGCTGTTCAGAGTATCCCAGTCACCCAATTTTAGCTTAATGGCAGTGAGTGCAGTGGAGGGACTTTAATGAGGCAGCTGCTAGCACGATTGTGCTGTCAGGTGTGTTCAGTCCCCAAGCATAGTCCAGCTGTATACGACTCTGACAAAACACAGTCCTGCAACAACAGAGCCAGAGTCCCCTTCTTACCTACAGAAGCAAATGGAATAGAATGCTGTATTACAGTTTTAATTGGATACACAATTTCAGACAAAGTAAACAAAGTTCCTTATAAAATCACAAGGACATGATGATAACATTCGGATTCAGTATGCGCGCCACAGTCCTTGTTCACAATCCCTTTATTATACGTTAAATCTAATTGGAAACAATTATACAAATTGCAAAGACTAGAAAATATTAGTGGGTCTAGGTCTAATAAAAATAAGTTCAATTTGATCTGAAGAAAATTAAGATGCAAAGTCACTAGACTCCTTGAAGGGCTACTCAAAATTTATTCACTAGAATCCATTTCCTATCAATGCACGTTATGGATATATTTATGAATTTTAAAAGGAGAAGGAAATGTCTGCTGGGATTATAACATGATCCTGATAAACGCTCTTGATACTCATATTCTCTGGGAGAGTGGAGTTATTTTTTGCCAATATGGACTGAGAAATATCAAACATTACAAGCAAATAGTTTTTGTTCAAATGTTCACAGAAAATCGCCATCACAAATACCAGCAAAAACAGTTTGACTATATAAGAACAAACATAACATTGTTTCAAAAAATCCTAGGAAAACCTTGTTTAGTTTAGCTAGGTCCTAAGATGAAATGAAAGAAAAGCTCAAACCTCTTAAATATTCCTTCCCAAAACAGGCATTGGAACCCAAATAAGATGTATACGTGACAGCTGGTCCACTCACATATTAATTTATCTCTTCATTGTTCCTAAGGAATACTTGATTTGGGATAGAGCAACCTTCTGATTGATTCTCCAAACAGAATTAACTTCAAATGCACAGGCAAGGAGCTAAGTAAATATCTTTGCCAAATGAGGTCCATAGGTGCGATCCTTTTATATATTGAGGAGAATGTCACAGAATCCTTTCAAATATAAACTCCCTGTCACTTCCCACTGTTATTACAACCAGACCAAGCAGTTGATTGTATTAGGAAAGCCACTTCCTAGCCACAAATATCCTCACCAACAACAGGACTGTGTTTTGTATATATATATATATATATACAATATATATATAATATATGAAGGGAGAAAATAACATTTTATGTTAGTAAAAATGACAAAAAGCTATGTTGCAGACAATGTCACGCCACTGTTTTCTGATAAAGGAAGGAGGCACAGAAAAGTCCTGAGTCTTCAAGAAGTCCCCTGAGTTTTGTATGTCAAGTCAGATTTTGAACTCAATGTGTTTGACTTCAAAGCTTATGTTCTTTTCAGGTAAATATTATTAGACTCTGGATAAGGATTTGCATATGCCCGATAAGTAAAATCCATACTACTATGTTTACTATGTGTTAGTTCATATACAAATTGTTACTTAAACAAAAGAGATCTGGCATCTACCCTAAAGAAGTTCATGGCCTACACGGAAGGATGAAACAGTGTACATGTGATTATACTACCGTGTGTTAAGACCTGAAAAGGAGATAAATAATCGTAGTTAACCTGTGTCTAGCAACTGTACCAACTATATGTCAACCTCCCAGGAAACTCAGAAAATGGAGGCTTAGAGACACAAAATAACTTATCCAGGAATGAAGTTCAAATCAGGCAGTCTATTTCTGGCTCTCTTACATTTAATTACTATTCTATATTTTTCTCAGGATAGAAAGTGAAGGAGAGACTGGAATAAGAGAGATCAGTTAGGTCACTGCAGTAATCCACATGAACGATGTGAAGGACCTGCACTAGCATGGAAGCAGTGGAACTGGGAAGGAAGTACACAAGAAAGACTTGATAGAAATGAGAGCACTTGATGCCTGATTAGAGAGAAGTAGAGGAGGCAGGAGGGGTCAAAGATCAAGGGCTCTGGCCCAAATAAAGAGAAGAATGGTATATCTTTAACAAAATTTGAAAATATAGAATCAGGAGAGATCTGTGAGGAGGAGGAATAGGTTTAAGTTTTGACATGTTGAGTTTAAAGAAGAGATTTCATAGGTGCAATAAGGTTTCTAATCAGTTACGATTCAAGAATAAAAAGACTCAAAACACATTCATGGAGCAAAATCAGCTGATAAAAATTCTATTTATCATGTATGAAAAGACTCATGTGTTGGTTAGTGTCCCTTAATGAAGCTGCATCACGAATTCAAGTGCATTCCTTACTGGGGTCTTACACTTTCGGGTTGCAGCACACTCTGGACCTTAAAGAGCTCTGCAGTTTTCATTTCTCCCTGACTGGCAAAGACCTAGGAACTGTCTTTTGGGAAAGAGAGACAACATAAATAATTTCTACCCTAAAGATTCTGGGAGGCTATTCCCAAAGCTAAGCATTCTTTTTCTTTTACATTTTCACGCTGAAGAAGGCTATTTGGGAAATGTAAATAACTTTTAAATTTCATGAAAGTCAGTGCCTGGTCATTCTTGTTTCATAAGTTGCTTTTTTGTCTTAGAAGACAGTCTGTGCTAAATTGCTCAAGCTGTGATTTAAGTAAGAAAGCATCAGCCTCTGTCTCTAGAGGACTCTTTTAGTCCAGAGGACCATCTGCACTTGGTGTGGGAGATTTGTTTGGAGATGCTAAAAACTGCCTCCACAAAAGTATTTAGCCCCATCCCTCCCCATCCAGAACAACAAGCTAATTTTCCTCCAGAGAGAATGCATCAACCCCAAGCCATTGGCACTTGCTACTGAGTTCTTCTGTGGACAGATACTTAAGAATGCCAACATTTGCAGTGGACCTCAAACTTCATCAGCTTTTAATTTCATATAATCCACTAAGTGTTCATTCAAAAGAAAACCAACAGACTATTTAAGTAAATTGTAAACTAATTTTTCAAAATAGAAGGGACTAACCATAATAATGTATCTAATAACCAGATGAGCACCATTGCTTATATTAAGACATAATTTGCCATTATTTATTAGAGATTTGGGAAAATTGATTCTAAATTTTCTTTATTCCTAATTCTAAATAACTTACTATGTGATTTTCAAAATTTAGTATAATATGCAGAAATGAGAAAATATCTTAATGTGGTTTATGTATTATCTCAATGAATGTTAATTGAACAACTGAATGAATCAATGGATCAATGAGTAATGTATTATTTTTCACTAAAAATATCAATATTCTATCATGTATAATTCCCTAATTTTGGTCCAATTTTATTTAAGTTTTTATATTTGTATATTTTATTAAGATTCACCTTTTATCTGATAAATAAAATATATGTTTTTAGTACTGTAAATTCAGTCAATAAGCAAGCAGTTTAAACAGATTTTTTTTTCCTGTGCAAATCCTTGTGTGAGGTGCTGAGAATGCAAAGATCAATGAAACACAATGTCTACCTTCTTGAGTTTATATGCTATTCTACTGGGTGAATCAGATGCATAGCTAGTATGCACAATATTATGAATCCCAGGGTAAGAATACATTGTATTTACTCATATTTGTGGTCATTATGTTAAAACAATGTTTACGACATAGGATGCATTTACATGCCTGATACTGCAGTAGTAGAACTCTAAAAAAATGTGGAAGGGGCACAGAGGATCCATTGACCAGTTTTTTCTAGAAAAGTCTGTTGAAGGAGATGACATTTGAACTGAATCCCATAGAAAGTAAGAAAAGGAAGGAAGGAAGGAAGGAAGGAGGGAAGGAAGGAAAGAAGGAGGGAAAAAAGGAAGAAAGGAAGGAAGGAAAAAAGGAAGGAATGGAGGAAAGGTGGGAGGGTGGAAGGGAGGAAGGGAAAGGGGAAGGGGAAGAGGAAGGGCGGGAGAAAAAGAGTTCAAAGTAGAACAGCATGAGCAAAGGTCCTCTGGTGCGAGATATAGTGGTGTCCAAGACACAGCTGACTCTACCATGTAGTACAATGGTTGCAGACATTGGCTCTTGTTAATAATAGGTGATCTGAGGACAGGGAACAGAGGTTTAGCTGTCTTGTTTAGGATCCACTTCTTTGTAGGTAATACATGTGACAGCTAAAGAAATCTAACTCTGCATTATGTTGTATAGTATGGAACATGTTAAGCCAGTAATGAGTAATTCAGGAGTTGTACAACAGTCCTTCATACTACAAAACCACCCTGTTCAATCCTTTTTACCTTTCTTCACAAACAGTCCCTATAAGAGTCCACTACTAAAAGCATTAAAGCTTCTCACCAGCAGCGAACTATAGTATCCCTTGAAATACATAACCCCTTCTCACTTAGCTAATTTATTGGTCCGCCTGCTTATGTGAGAGGCCAATATAGAATTACATTCAGTGATTTTTGCAATTTGATCAGCTCGAGAGGGGGATAAGGGAAATCTTCAAATATAAAACTGTCCAGTGAAGATAAGAGCATATAATTTAGGACATGCAGCAGTAGACAGCATTAGTTATTGCTCTTCCCTATCCACTGAACAAAAGCTGCAGAGTTCCATACCTCCTGACAGAATTATGACCTCCACTTCAAGCCTTTTGTGGTACAGATGTAAATAATAAAATCATGTAAACAGCAATAAGTGAAATTTCAAATCCTCTACGTTTATCAGATTTTCTCATTTTCGAGAATTCATTTGATGTTAACTGTGTTACTAAGGGGAAATGTTGGGTCCCAAGGATTTGTAAGTGTGGCAAAATCCCTGGTATCAAGATTAATCTGTCCATTTCTTCTTTTCTTCTACAATTACACCACTGAGCTCTAGTGCACATTTTTCTTGTTTGTTTTCTTCTTTGTCATCCAACTCAGCCTCATAGGCTTCCTGCAGTCATCTGTCCAATATGCCTGGGCAGAGCTATGTACTTTCCCATACTCCATGACCCAACCTTGGCATTAGGAAGTTGTGGAGATGCTAAGCAGAAAGAGTCATTAATGCAGGTAACATGGGTGAGGACACCCCCTTAAGCTACACTAAGAAAACTTGAATGTTTCTCAACTTTTGGAATATTTTATTAAAATTATAGAGTGTGAGTTTATAACCTAAAATGTTCAGGAGACATGTGAAGTGAATCCCCTTTAGAAATGTATTTTACCTCAAAAAAAAACCCACCTCAACTCTCTTGAGGAATGA
The DNA here is from genome assembly GCA_028646485.1 of Cryptoprocta ferox. NCBI lineage: Eukaryota > Metazoa > Chordata > Mammalia > Carnivora > Eupleridae > Cryptoprocta > Cryptoprocta ferox. The sequence goes on from CM053559.1 coordinate 71,895,991, forward strand.
ATGTCCAAATTCAGAAAGACATCTACTGAGAATGTTATATAGCTCATCATTTTCTTCTCCAGGTGTTTCTATGGAAACATTTTAAAGGAATTCTTGAAATAGAGTAGAGCAGACAGAAATAAAGACTCCAATTCAGAAGCAGTTTGTGAGAGTAAATATTGCTTTTAGAAATCTATTGAAATGTTCCTTTCTACTCCTAAGAGAAAGACGAGAAGGAACTCAACACAAATTGTGTGAAGGATTCAGATATTATTAGCCTAGACCAATATACTTTAATCGAGCAAAACATTTCCTAGGAAAAAATTGAGGACTACATAAGGAGCCTGGTGTAATAGAAAGAACACTACCTATGGAATTAAAAGACCCATGTTTCCCCACTCATTGACATGTGCCCTCCTAAAAGTTACTTAAATTATCTGACACTCCATCCCTTCATATATAAAATAAAACCATAATAGACACCTGATTACTGTTTAATGGGTTGCTATGAAGCTCAAATATAATAATAAATATAGACATACCATTTACAGCTCCTCCATCTAGAAGAAACCTATGATTCCTCCTTCCAAAGAACAACTTCTCAAGTGTCCCAAGTGGGTTGCACATGTATCAGAGCCCCAGACCAGATCATTTCCTGGAATGAGGATTTCAGCTTTTCTGAGCAGTGGGTAAATGTGGTGCTGAGTTCTCTACCTGTACTCTGTGTACACAGTTGGGGTCTGGGGCTGGTGCTGAGCCCTGTGTTTGATATGTATTATGTGCTTTGCAGGATTATGGGAAGCAGCATGGTGCTATAGAAAGAGCACAAGGTCAGTAGTGAAAAGGAGTAGGTTCAAATCTTGGCCCCATACTTATTAAGCATTTCTGGCTTTGACTTTCTGCCCTGACTCTTTAGATGGAGCCAGCTATCATATCCTGACCTCCGGGCCCACCACAAATTCCTGTGTTGAAATTGTCTCTGGTCCTGTTTCATGAAAATATATTTGCAAGATGCTTACCATAGTGATTTTTATCTCTACTAGCAAAGGTAGCATGAAAATTCAGCTCAATGTAATAAGAATGCAATATAAGTTATATGCTTTGTACTATACTGATTCTTCTTCTCCCTCCTCTTCTCCTCCTCTTCTCCTCCTCCCCCTCTTAATTTTAATTCCAGTATAGTTAATATACAGTGTTATATTAGTTTCACTTGTACAATATAGTGATTCAACAATTCTATAATTTCTCAGTGCTCATCATGATAAGTGTACTCTCAATCCCCTTCAATAACTCTTCTTAAGATTTAAGAACTTCTTTAAAAAACAGTGGGAGGTTGGTATAATATATGGGATTTGAAATTCAGGACCGAATCTCACCACTTGTTGCCTATGTGTCCTGAATCTTATTAAACCTCAGTTTTCTTAGCTATAAAATGGGAATGATCCCTTGAACCATACTTAATAGGATCATGAAATTAAATGTAATTTAAAATAAGCAGTGCATGATCTGACTCCTCTAATGAATTCTAAAATGTAGACGATTACTATTATTCTGTACTATTCTGTGTCAGTGATTACTATATTCTCTATTATTCTTCTTATTAAGTCAACTTTGCTAAAGAAGCTCTGGTTTTTTCTGTCTTTTTACCTTAGTATTTTTAAACTAAGGTTATGTCTCTTCTTTCAGAGAAGCCAATTTAGATTCAGTGTTCTCTCTGGCAATTAAAGTTGAAAACAGGTGCTCCTTGCATTCTCTTGTCTCAAATATGCAAACGTTTGATTTATTTTTCTTTATATAATTATACTTTAATCATTGTGGAAAACAGACTGAATATTTTTGCAGTACTATGTTAAGTACAGAATGTAACAGGAAAAATATCTTTTTTATGGCACAGTCATCTTTCATCTAACAATTATAAGAAGAAAAACACTCATACATGTGACCTCTTAATCATTATATCATACATTTGAATATTACTGAGCATACCTCAGACTATTACTACCTATTATTTATATAAGAAAATTATTTTGTGGATTATTCCTACCCTATTCATTTGAAATTTGCTTCTTTCTTGAAGTGCAATCAAACTTTGAAATGAACATTAATGCAGTTTTTTTGTTGTTCTACATTTGTTATTATTATTATTATTTGACAACACATCTCTGACACCTTTCCACATCAAAACATATAGGTCTGATCAGTGGTTCCCACCAGGGCAAATTTGACCCTCATGCTATATTTGGCAGTGTCTGGAAGTTACACAACCATGACACATCTAATTCCGAACATCTTCAGCACCTCAAAAGGAAATCCCATATGCATTGGCAGTCACTCCTTACTCTTCCCTTCCCCAAGTTCCTGACAACTAATCTACTTTCTGTCTCTGTGAATTTGCCTATCCTGGACATTTCATGTTAATGGAGTCATACCATATGTGGCCTTTTGTATCTAGCATCTTTCAAACAGCCTAATGTTTTCAAGGTTTATCCATATTTTAGCATATATTAATGTATCAGTCAGTTTTGTGGCTGAATAATATTCTATTATGTGGAAATACTACATTTTGTTTATCCATTCATCAGTTGATAGACATTTGGCTTGTTTCCACATTTTGGCTTTTATGATTAATTCTGCTACTAACTAATATTCATATATAAGGTTTTGTGTGAACATATCTTTTCAATTCTCTTGGGTATTTAACTAGGAGTAGAATTGATGTGTCATATGGTAACTTAATGTTAAGCTTTTTGAGGGACTGCCAAATTATTTTTCAAATTGGCTGCAATATTTTACATTTTTACTAGCAATGTGTAAGAGTTCCAAATCCACAAATCCACTCCAACATTTATTTATCTTTTTTATTATAGCCATCCTAGTAGATGCGAAGTAGTATTGTGGCTTAGATTTTCCTTTTCCTATGGTTAATGATGATGAGCATCTTTTTACATACTTACTGGTCATTTGCATATCTTTCTTGGAAAAATGTCTATTCAAATCCTTTGCATATTGTTAATGGAGTTATTTGTCATATATTGTTGCATTGTAAGAGATCTTTATATATTCTAGATACATGTTTCTGTTCAGATATATGACTTAGAATTTTTCCCCCATTACACAGCTATCTTTTCACTTTTTTGACAGTGAAGCACAAAAATTTTAACTTTGATGAAATCTAATTTATCTATTTGTTGTTGTTGTTCCCTGTGCTTTTGGTATTATATCTAAAAAAAAACCTTTTGCCTAATCTAAGATCATGAAGATATACACTTATACTTTTTTCTGTGAATTTTGTACTTTTACCTCTCACATTTAGATATTATGCACACTGAGTTAAGTTTTGTAACTTAAGTTACAAGTTTGTAAGTTAAGTAATGTGCAGAGGAGGTCCAACTTTGCATGGGATACATAGCTGTCCTGTTACTACTACTTGAAAAGTAGTACTATTCATTGAAAAAACTATTGTTTTTCAGTTGAATTGCCATGTGGCGTTCTTATAGAATATCAATTGACTGTAAATGTGAGGGTTTATTTCTGAACTCTTAATTCTGTTCCATTGATTTACGTATGTTTATCTCTATGCCAGCATCAAACTGTCTTGATTAATGTAGATTTGTAGTAAGCTTTGAAATCAGAAAGTGTGTGTCCTACTACTTTGTTTTTCATTTTCAAGACTATTTGGCTATTCCAGGTGTCTTGAACTTACAAATGAATTTTAGAGCACCTTTTCAGTATCTGCAAAGAAGAAATGGGGATTTTGAGAGAGAGTTTCTTGAATCTATAGATTAATTTTGGGAGTATCGCCATCTTAACTATTCAAACACAGGATGTCTTTCACATAGGTATTTAATTTCTTCCTATGATGTTTTGTAGTTTTCAGTATCCAAGGCTTGAATTTCTTTTGTTAAATTTATTCCTAAGCATTTCATTCTTTTTGAGACTATTGTAAATGAGATTGCTTTCTTACTTTTGATTTTGGATTGTTTATTGCTATTATATAGGAATATAATTGATTTTTGTCTATTGAGTTTTTCTGTGATCATACTGAACTTGTTTATTGGCTCCAATTGTGTGTGTGTGTGTGCGTGCATGTGTGTGTATTAGGGTTTTCCATATACAGAACCATGTCATCTGCACATTGAGATAGCACTGCTTCTTCCTTTCCAATGTTGGATGTCTTTTATTTCTTTTTGCTATCTAATTGCCCTGGCTAGAAACTCCAGTAAAATATCTTCTTCCTGACCTTAGGAGGAAGCTTTCAATATCCCACTATTAAGGACGATGTTATCTGTGGGCTTTTCATAAATTCCCTTTATTAAGCTGAGCAAATTATCTTCTATTTTTCCTGGTTTGATGAGTGTTTTTACCATGAAATAGTGCTGGATTTTGTCAGTTTTTCTGCATATATTGAGATGATCATGTGTTTTTATCCCTTATTTATTATTATTGTGAGTTTTGGTGATTGATTTTCAGATGTTAAACTTCCCCTGTATTCCTGTCAGGCTATTAGCTTTCACTGTGGTTATAGAGCTCTTGGTTTTAAAGACTCCTATGGAGCCAGGAAGAAGGAAATGAGAATAGGGCCAGTTAGAATAGGACAAAGCTCACTGTTCTTATGGAGATTCAGTCATATTTTTGGAATAAATGTTTCCTAGGTTGTTACAAGCCTTTGCTTAATTTCTAGATTTTTGAAAAATGTATTTTGACAATTTGTACCCGTGTTATTGTTGCTTTTAAGGAGGTAAGGTTTTCAGAGATCCTACTTTGCCATTCCCGCTGACATCACTCCATTAAAGCAGCCTTAAGGTTGATGTTGAATACTCCTGAATGTTCAGTTTAACACATTTGTAGAGTAAGAAACCTACATACTCTCAATTTTATTTTCTGGTGCTATCTATTCTCATATTACTGTTTACCTCTGTTTATCCCTTTATCCCACCCAAATAGTCATTCATTATATTCATAGCTTCAAATGTTTATTCAGTGCCTTCTCTGCTTAAGGCACAGTGATAAACTTTTTAGTGGATACAAAATTAACAACTACAAACTATTCCCAATGGGGTAAAGTAAAACATGTGTGTAACTAAAATACACGTTAAACATGATAAATACAAAAAGAGACAGACAATGAATTTTCAAAATAAAAGGAACAAAGGAATATTGTTCTCTTCTTAGAGAATAATTACTCTCAAGTGTGAGAGGCTACCAGAGACTGGGCCATTTGTTTTGGAAAAAAACATGAGTAGGACTGGGAATATGCAAGATGGAGTAAGAGAACTTTAGACAGAGGAAACAGTAGGAACAATGGCATGAATATCAAGAAAACTCTAGCTCAAACCAGAGAAAGGGAAGTAAGTCTATTGTGCTGTAACTGTCTTAAAAGAGTAGTGACAAATATGGTTACGTAAAGATTAAGCCTAAAGAGCACATTTAATGCCAGTCTAATGAGTGTGTGTATGTTTTTAGCTGTAGAAGGCATAGAATCATTGAAGATTACATGATTAAACCTATACTCCAGAAAAAATAATTTTCATATAAGTATTTGAGAAATTTAGTTGAAGGATGTACAGTGATCAGATGTAATCCAGCATCAGGGTAAAAGATAGCAGTATAAAAAAGATGGAAAATTATATATTGAAATCCAAAATAGCAATAGCATGGAATGCAGGATGAAGAAGGGATGGAGGCATGAGCTTTCTGGTTATTTTATGACTTTTTTGGTTTTAGATTTATTTGCTTTTCAGAGGCTATTAGAACCAGTAATCCTATAGTGCATGTCCAAGCACAAGTGAAAGTCCCAAGCAGTAGGATATCATGGCAGACATAATTATCCAGGTCTGTCTTCCATTTGCAAGTATATAAAAGGATCATTAAAGGCATTGCCACATTTTTTATTTGCAGAGTCCTTGGTTATAGTACCTTCAGGTTTTCAAGCCTAATTTCTAATACCTCTGATCCCAGCAGAGGGGACTAATTTGTGTCTCTCTCTCTCTTTTTTTTTTTTTTTTTGTTTCCAGAAGCTCAAGGCTGAATTTTACTGTAGTTTTCAATGTCCTTTTTCCTTGTTTTCCTCTGTTGTCTCGCTTCACCTGTTTGAGCTTCCCACAGTCATCTATTCTTTACTCTCAAGTCTCCAGAATTCCATGATTTCCAGTACCTTATTCACTCTTCCACAGCATCAGGAGGACTAGTAATCTTTAACAGTTAAAGTTAAATATGGTCACCAATTCCTCAAAACACCTGAAGTTGAAAAATTCCTTCGCAGTTTGCACTAGTGGCTGATATGGCACAGTCAATCTGCTGGACTTCCAAAGGCCAGGTTGGCTTTCATGATTAAATTGCCTCCTTTCAAAAAGGGGGGGGGGGTGGAATAACTGACCAGTTAGATGGTGTGCCTTCTAAGGAGTCACATTTACACAGCTCGGTTGTCTGTTACACAAAGAAAATCTGGCTCTTTGTGGGATTTTTTTCCTACTTAGGCTGGGATATGACCTTGGTTTTCAGTCGGTGAATCATCTTTCACAGGACTATGCTGGTAGTGCAAAGCAGTTCATAATATTCTGGATTTTTTCTTGCACAGTTAAGAACGCAATACTACAGCAGCTACTAAATCACTGTCTTAAGAACTTTGATAATGTCCATAGCCTATTAAGTTGAGGGAGACTAAGGTCGTATAATTAAAAAAGCTTCCATTTCCCCTGTGATATCTTAGAGCATAGATTGACTGAAATTGCCAACCAACATTTTTCACTTTCCTGATGAGAGGGAGAGGGTGGCGTAACACTTTGTCAACTCTGACATAACTGTTCACACTGTTTTGAAGCAGTCTGGACTCACTAAATATTTCTTAGTAGTTAGAGTTACTGAGACTTTGCCAGAAACTGATCCATTGTTGTGTATGCATCCATGTATGGAGAATTAGAGATGCATGCATATACAGATGACCCTTGAACAACTTGAAGTTGAGGGACACCAACCAACCCACGCAGTGAAAAATCCTCATGTAATTTTTGACTCCCCCAAAACTTAACTACTAATACCCTACTGTTGACTAGAACCCTTACCAAAAATATAAACAACAAGTTAACACATATTCTGCATGTTTTATGTATTACATACTATATTCTTACAAATAAGTAGGTTGGAGAAAAGAAAATCATAAGAGAAAATACATTACAGTGCTGTATTTATTGAACAAATCTGCATATATGTGGATTTACGCAGTTTAAATCCATATTGTTCAAGGTCAACAGTAGTATGGATATTTTCACATTACCCACTATTTGCCTACAGTTGCCATGAAAAACAAAAAATCTTTTGTGTTTGAGTTTTGTGAACTTTTAAAACTTAAAGATGATGCTGATTTGGTAGAACAAAAACCATTTTTGAAGAATGCTCCCGTCTAAAGTGTTTGCAGTGAGAGAATTCAAGGACAGAATATGTGGTTTGAATTTTATAAGCCGGCTCTGCTTACCACTAGCTCTCTTCCACACAAGTCTAGTTGCATAGTTTTCAAAATGAAAATGCAGTTCTCGTTTTACAAAAATTACTTGAAAATTTCAAGGTAGCCACAGTTGAGTTTTAAACCAACTGTGGGCCTCTTTTGAGCACAGGGCCCTGTGCAGGTGCACAGGTCATGCCTCCAGAGAGCCGCTCTCCTTTCAATAACTATAAAGATCAGTCTGAACATCATCCTTCTTGGACTTAATGAAGTTCACATCCTGCTCATATAAGCAGAAATACTGAGTATTTAAATATGCAATACTATTTGGCAGTAATCTGGAAAGAGTATAGTATTATCCCACAACTAACACATGTCTATTTCAGTGCCTACTAGGTGCCAAGTGCTTTCAGATATGTTATCATATTTACTCCTTATAAAGCCCCAAATACTCAATGGCACATGTGATTAAACTACAGAGATCTAACTGTAATGCCTTTAACTTGAAGGTACAGAAATATTGAACGTGAGGCAGGCCTCAGTAGCACCTCTTAGGTAAACCAGCTGCACTTCTTGGGCTCCCTGAGGATTACAGAACCATCTTTGAAACATTTTAAAAATAAGAAGCCAGATCCCTTCTCAGTAACTGAAAAGCTCACAGTGCTGGAGCCAAGTGTTTTATGCCCGGCAGCTGGGTTTAACCACCTCCATCCCCAAATGAAGGAGAAATAAAGAATCTCCTGAATGAGTGTTTGTCCTACTCTAATATGCACATGAATCACTGAGGAGCTCAATAAAATGCAGAATCTGATTCCACTGTGGGGTAGGACCAGAGATTCTGAATTTCCAAACAAGGTTTTAAGAGGCGCCTGTACTGCGGGTCTGCAGACCATGCTTGAGAGGCAAGGCTCTAGAGGAAACATTCAGTCACCTGCCCTGAAATAAACACAGCATAGATATACTATGTAATCACTATTCATGAGGAAACTAATTATTTTCAGAGCTTTGTATAGTTATTCCACAGTCATATCATTTTTAAAGAAGGCGCATTCTCTCTTCTTAAAAAAATGTGTATCTCCGTACTGAAGGGGAACATTAACAGCACGCTGTTCATCTGCTCACCTTGTTTTATTGCTCAGTTATGTAGGCAAATGTGTATTTTCAGGATTATGAGCCAGCCTGCCCTTTTAGTCTCTTCACCCACTCAGCTGTTGTTCTTAGAACAACTCCACCCTCACATCTATCAAAAGTCATCCCTCACATCAGTTCTGAAAACGCCCATCTTGCTACCCTAAAGAAATCACAAATGATCTAAGTCTTACTTTCATCATTAAGGGAGGATAATTGCTTACTAAATACAATGTCCTCCAGCCTACAGCAGTCCTCTACAAGTACTGAACCAGGCCATTAAATGAAAGTTAGTAATAGACAAGACCGCCCTGATGACTAATGCCTCGTTCCTCTTTGCTGTGTTATTTAGCAAACTCCAGACAGTTTGCAGGTAGTGCTTAATTATTATATACGTCGTTTGTCATCATATCTTGTGCTTTCCTAAAATGTGAAGCTGCAAGCAGTTCTGTTATAAATGCAAAAGTTTGTATTAAGAAATAGAATCCTAAAGAAAGCTGCAGTAATTGGACATGACCTCTTTCCAGTAACTTGCAGCAGGCTATAGACATCCTCTGGCACCGCCATGGAAGATTTGTGATTTGGTGCCCTCTATTTTCTGGGGGTGTAGGTTAGCACCAAAATGAACTTTTGATGAAAGGATATGAGTGGGTTTTGTGATATTAATTTGATTAGAGTTGGAGTAAAGGATGTAAAAGGGGCAGTGGGAGAGAATTGTTCTTATGACTCTACTCTGTTCAGAAAACCCTGATCGAGTTGGTGTGATGAGAAAGAAACAGAGGAGTAAGGATGTGAAGACTAAAACCTGAGAGATACTAATATAAAAAGATTTCATTTTCTGTTCTCCACAATGAAGCACAAAACAGACTCTGTTCCAAAGCAAGCCTCCTGATCAAATGACCTTTCTGGACATCCTTTTTAATGATATTTAAAATATTATCAAAAGTTACAAAACCCTGGGATCATCACAGGGCTGCTGCCCGTGCTTCCTTGGGAAAGACCATTAAAAGAGATTAGAAGAGAAAAAGGATGTTTCGTAGGAAGAAGTCTTTGGCCCATGGTGTGTAGACTCCATGGGTAGGGCTGTGCACTAATAGCTCTGTGCAATTTTATTTTACCAGCAAAAATATGTTTATGCACAACCAATCCGAGTTCTCTAAACTCTTAAATGTACCTTATTCACAGTGAATGCAGAAGCCTGGTTCTTCTGGCTTTCCATATCCACTCGACAGCTCATTTAGGCAACATCTCTCTATCCAAGATATGTCTTTTGTGAATTGCTTACTACTAATGAGCAGATAGAGAGCTGTTGCACAGTTGCTAATTTGTCCCCGAATTTGTATATAAAGCATTGATAAACAACTCAGACTGAATTTGAACAAGCAACTGTATCTGGAAAAAAAAATAGTAACTCGTCTTTCAAATCCCCTCTGCCCAAACACTTAAACTTCTAGTTCACAAAATAAAGCACTAATGTTGCACTTTGGTTCCATAGCTGCATCGCCTCACAACACTTATTTTGTGTAAAGCAGTGTTTCCCATTAAATAAAGTGATTACGAATCAGTCAGCAGTGGAGGTAATAACACATAAGGTGTACTGCTAAGGTACTAAATAAATTATGGTGGAATATGTTGAAAAGTAATACAGCCATGTCTGTTTTTACTGCATTTCATGTGAGACATGCATATTTCTTTTAACTGTTTCACATTATTTTTCAAATAACTAAGTTTGGCCCCTTTTATAATGCGGCACTCAATACTCAGAATATTTACTGTACGGACTCACCAAGATTCCAGTCATCCATAGTTCATGGGTAAACTATAAACCTTAAGAAACATGCATTTTGATCCTATAGGTTAATTCTGAAAGGGATGAGGCCCTTCTTACTGTATACCTAATTATTCTGGTAACTAGAGCCCTTATCCTTTCTTATATATAACAAGTTTGATAAACTCATGAATATTATAATTACATGGGTCTCATTCAGTTACTCTTTTAAGCATTTGAAAAAAGATATTAAAATGACTGAATTCCCATTGATTAATTCAAAAGGATGGCATGTGTTCTCAGACCTTGTATCATAAATAATTTTATAAATTCAAATTATAAAGTAAAAAATTTTCAAATAAACTATCATAGAATAGTATGCATATGAATTTAGGAAAGGTGCAAAGATAGCCACAAAAATAGAGAGAGGTATTCAGCACTTTGTACAGTAGAAAACTGGATGTTCCTTTTTTCTGGAATGGCCTGGGTTTGGGGGACATCTACCAGCTTTTATACAGTGATTCAGAAAAACAGCATACGACAGAAACTCAAAAGATCAATTGGTCTAACTCTGTGCCTGCAGACAGCTGGACCACTAAAAACCTCAAGAAAAAAATTACAACCATTTACATAATTAAAGACAGTTATGATTCAGCATTTGTTTCCTTTTCTCCTCCACAATGAACAAATTCCTGTTCCTTGAATTGTTCCTTGAATTATACCATGGTATAATTTATCCCTGATGTGGAAGGGAAATTCTGGCTAAGGAAGCAGGTCCTTCATTTTCCTTATGAGGTCCTTTGTCATTTTCGGGGCTTAGAATTACAGCCCTCTCTATATTTTCTTGATTGTTAAAACTCCTAAAAGTCACCTCCTACATCCTTATCAAGAGACTAACCAAAATTGAATTCCACATTTCATATCCAAGTACATTTAAACTATAAGAGGTATGCTACTTTTTTTGTTGGAGTCTAAATATCATTTGTGCATAAAATGCTTTTTAGACAAACAAATCTCTAATAAAGCATTTTAACCTTTGTTGGAATCATTTGAAAAGATTACACTCAAAGCTCAGTGCTTTAAGCAGTTGGCACAAAGTAATCCAATAGAGAATCGTTTTGAGGTTTGCTTGATTTGAACCTCAGAGCCCTTTCATCTATAATAAAGTCTATAGATCTAAAAATTCATCTCATCCAGTTTTATTTGCAGTTGTAGAACTCCGCTGCTTCATTCAATTCTTTTGCCAACAATCTTCTGGATTTCACCTCCCAACACTCTCTCCCCATACACACATATTCCTTTCCCACTTATATTTATATGTTTCTCAGTTAAACTCAATTAAAACGCAATGAACGTTGGATTGAAACTTCATTTACTAACCTGATGTGTGCCAGGAGATAGTCAACGTCACAGAACAGGCATGGTGCAAATGCTTTTGTATTGATGTTTTTCTACTTAAATTTATCACTCTGTATTAAAAATGAACAAGGAAAAGTTATGGAGTAGAATACAATGTTTGCATAACTTTTAGGATAAAACAAGGGACTTCAAAGAAATTTTCAGAGGGAGATATTTACCATTCTCTGCCTAGGAGAAAACATTGGAAAGTTTAATAAGTGTAAGGCTTACTGTGTTATACCTTGAATTTTTATTTTCAAATGGCACACACTAACAATTTAAATGCATTTACCATAGACTCATAGAATTCAAAGTAAGAAAGAATGTGTGAGATATGTAAATAAGACTTCATGTGCAGATGAAGAACTGGAGGCCCTAAAAAGTTGGACATGTTCATTGTTCTTTGTTTTTGCTTCAGAAATCTGTAAACAGAAGGAGAACTTACCAGAATCAACAACAGTGATAGAAAGTGGCATTGCCGTGGATAAACCTCCTCTGGAACTTGGCTCCAAGATTATTTACGAACAGAATTTAAGTTGGCAGAAAGGTTACAAACCCCACTGAGAGGGGCTCAGTTTCTGAAGGCCACATGGTCTTACTATAAGATATTCTTATGTAGAGAGAATTTGCTAGCCTAGCCCAGGAAGGTAGTATTAGTGTAGAGGTCCAATGTGTTACTCTTTTAAAGGACAAATAAATAATGAGAGACATGCTCCCTTCCAAGGTAATGTGCCCATTGTCTTCCTAGAGGCTGACACTTGTTGTAGCTTTCCTGGCTGCATTCTTATTTGATAAGGGGCAGCCCTGTCTCAGAGTGACAAGATGTTAAAGTGCTGCTGTTTCTTCCCCATAGCCAAGATCCCCTCCATGTTGTTTATTGCTGTTTCCTTCAGCATGTCTCCTGTAAATCCTGCCTGTGGTTACCAGAATTTAGTTCTATATAAATCACTGTTTTAACTGGCTGCGATTTGTACTAGAAAATAGAAGAGAGTAAAACGTAACAAATAATTGCTTCTCCAGGGCTTGGGTTTCCTCATATTATAGTTTCATGGCATGATCTGGAACTGCATCAAACTGTTTGGACTTCTTTTCTGAAGGAACATTTCCCGCTCTCAAGACTGAATGCTTTGCCTTGAAGCTACTTGATGTTCAGTGACGACATGTTAAAATGACTGGCATTGCATTGACTTGAAAAATTCAGGGAGTTCTTATTTCATAGAATTTGGTTCCACGTCAATCAGGTAGATTGTGTTTTTCACTGAGTTGAAATAAACACACATTCAGGGTTACTGGTGAGAAATATCTGGGATATTATTATTATATTGGATAACAAGTGAGTTCGGTAGGTCAGTAGGGCTGGAACACAAGGTGCATGATTGTTGAGGAGATACAATATAATGGAGATAGTCCTGGGGAATTTTGGAGAATCTTGAATGTCACTCTCATCTAAGTACCTCTGACTTTATTCTGTAAGTTAGGGGAACCATAAATATTTTGGAGAAAACAAAGTTACAGTACTCTCAAGTCAGCTCCATGAAGGTGAACCTCGTGACAGAAAAAGGGTGGAGAGGTTGCAATAGCACAGAAGAGGGGGACATTTAGCCATAAGAATAATATAGCTAAGAGACAGTGATATTCATTCAATAAATGTTTTCATATCCAGTTGGTGTCAGATTCTGTGTTTGGGTTATAGCATGATAAAATAGACTGGTATGACTCTTGTCCTAATGAAGTTTACTTTCTACTTTTGAGGAGTATATAAACAAGAAAATCTAATAAATGCTGGAAAGAAAATAAACAAACAGGATACAGGGTAACCTAGGAGAATATACCTTAAATAGGTTAGTAAAGAATGGGCTCTCTAAGAAGTTGGTATTTCAGCTAATGAGACGAATGGGAATCAATGCAGCCAATGAGAAGAACACATTCAGAGGATCAAGAAGAAGCTTTGCTTGTTCAGAGAACTCAGAGAAGACCAGTACAGTTGGGGCTTAGATGATGTGGAGAGAAAAATAAGGGTGGGGTGAGAGGGTTGGTGAGAATCATTCACAGCTATATAAGGGCATGGCAAAGACCAGATTTTGTTCTGAGTGGAATAAACTTTAGCAGAAAGGGAGCCCCATGCTTAGATTTGTCTCTTAAGAGGATCTCTTTGCTGTGCAAAGAATGGTTTGTGGAAAGGAGATAGAAAAGGAGAAATGACTAGGAGGGAACTGATGCATGATCTAACGTAGGCTTATAAAAATAGACATGGAAGGAAATTTCTGGATTTGATATTATATATTATAGAGAAACTGCTGACAGATTCAGAGTTCTATGGTTAGAAAAAGGGAGTAATCCCAGATTTCTGGCTTCAGCAACTGGGTATATATATTGAAAAGAAAAAGAATGGGAAAGATATGTTTAAGATTATGCTTTGCCCATATTGTATTTGAGGTGTCTGAAGATACCCATAGAATGAGAAGCATCATCATGTGATGGCCAAGGGGCTAGGAGATCCCATCCCAATATCAGAGTTGGTAGACACTCATCCAAACAATTCGCTTTGTTCCTTTGTTCGTTGTGACAGAAGTGTTCACCGGGGGCCCCACTGGATGTTTAGACACTATTTTAAGTGTCATATGAACTCTGCTAAAATGAACCGTACAGAAGCATTAGGAATATATCCCAAGGGGTGTGAAGGTTTCTCTCTTTCCTTTGGTGCTTGTTAAGTGTCTTATGCTGTGATGTTTTCATAGCAGAAATTTTATCAACATTATCAGAACTTACATATCCAAACAAGTGCTTTTTACATTCAAAGCAATCCCCTTAGGAGATTGCATATTTTCTCCAGAAATGCTAGCTTTATTGACAGTGCTTTTGGAAACTTCTTTTGGAATTACCTTCCAGAGTTTATAGGATATTTTTAAATGATGAAAAGTTTTCTTCTCTAAAGATTAATTAATTTTTATAAATAACCAAATTTTCAGTAAGCAAATATGGTGATTATATTGAGGATCAAAATTAGACAAAGGTCACAGAGGGACTATAAATCAAGTAGACGTATCTTCCCATATGGCACATCAAGAAGAATTACAGAATAATTGAAACTGGTTGTGGCTTCCCATATTGACTCCTGACTTCTACATAGTATATATTTTTCACATTTGAAATTTTATTACAATATTAAAGCTTTAAAATCACACCAAATATTCACTAGATAACACCAACTCCAATCAATTACTATGAGATTCTTCCCCTACATTCTATGTGTTCCTAATAGTTATCACCAATGTTTGCCACCATCTACTACAAAGATGTTTCCCTTTAAATGTATGGGAAATGGATAAAGGAAGATGAGGTTGAATTTTGTTGTCCATTGTAATAAGCAATTTAACCTCGAATGATTATATGTAGAATTCTCTGTTTTGCCATAATCCTGAAACTATATTAAACATATTGGCAGAGAAGTCAGCAGGCACATTGTGAATTTCACAAGTTACATCCAGATCTGAAGAACTTGACCTTTGCTAGAACTAGTTCCATCATAAATAATTGCAGAAGTTCACCACCTGAGCCCTTTCCCCACAATCAAGATACTACCAGTAACTGTGCAGTTTTCAGTATGGGCTGCAACTACTGCAAACAGTAACTCCTGAGTTAACATGTGAATGCTTAAGGGAATGAACCTTAGTCCCAACCAAGGACACTCCAGAGTGACCCAACGTGCCATATACAGTCTAATACCAAGAATTTCAAGATAAGCAAAATGTGGCAGGTTCATAGATTGCATATTTTGAAACTGCCAAATCTAGCCTTATTTCCTGCTGGATCATGAAATTTACAAAAAACTTCTTGTCTAAAGAAAAAATTGCCTTCATCTCATGGTCATCCTGTGTCTATTTCTGCTTTTCTGTCTCTTATTGTAGGTTTAAAATGTCCCTCAGCCTTGACTTCTGTTTATCTTTCACCTGACTATAAAGGGTATCAGGGCAGTCAATTACTTTTATGTTCTCAATGTATGGTACAGAGCAAGTCATACATAAATCTTTTGGAAGGAAGGAAGGAAGGAAGGAAGGAAGAAGGGTGGGAGGGAGGAAGGAAAGTTTACTGGATTTCATAGGCTTAAAAATATGGTCTGGGATCAAACCGCTGGTATTAAAGTCCTCTTTGACATTTACTAATAAGGAAAGTTATTTTCTCCCATTAATCATTAATTTCCTCAACTAGAAAATTTGGATACAAATTTGAACCAATCTAATAAGGCTGTTGTCAGGGCACCTGGGTGGCTCAGTTGATTAAGCATCTGGCTCTTGATTTCGGCTCAGGTCATGATCCCATGGTCATGGGTTGGAGCCCCACGTTGGTCTCCGCACTGAGTGTGGAGCCTGCTTAAGATTCTCTCTCTCCCTCTGCCTTTCCCACACCCATGCTCTCTCTCAAAAAAAAAAAAAATGACAAAACAAAACAAAAATGTTTAAAAGCCTGTTGTAAGGACTAAATAACACATACAAAGGTGTTAGTATAATATTTGTGTAGTATGTACTATTTGAACTATAAATAGCTCTATATATTTTAGCTTTTATTTATTACCTTGAGGGGATGTTATGAATCCATTTGAGAATTTGATGGAAATGGACTCTTGCCTCAAATAATTTTATGTCTTTAATAAGCTCTTCAAGCCTATCCATGCACAGCATATTAAGAACCATTCACTAAAAGTAGTCACTTTCCCCTCCAGCTGCACATCACAACTCATTAGTAGCGATGGGAAATCTACTTACTTTTGTAGGGACCAGTAATATTTTTTAATGAAAAAGAATAGAACAAAATAGAAAATAGAATACACCTTACATCTCATTTAATTAAGGTTATTAAAGGTAGAAATTTTGTGAAACTCTATTTCATGTGTGCATGTGTGTGTTAGGTTTTACTGTCACCTACCTTTCTCAAGATGGGTCACACTTGAGCATCCTTCAGACCCTAATGCCTTATTGTCTTCTTAGCCCTTCCTGGTTTTAATTCTACCTTGTCTGCTTGGTTTCCCAAACATCTGAGCACAACAGCAATGTTTGCACATGCAGCAGACCATAGGGCTAATCATTAATAAAATGAATTAAGTAACTCTGATGATCACATTAATCATTGCATCTTAACCCCACCAGCAACATAAACGTTATGTTCAGAAGACAAGATGTATGCATCTGAATTCCAGATGTGCCATGTGGATGACTTATATTCCAGAGTTTTGTTGTCATACTGCCCTTTGGCTATGACCTGGAGCATGTTATACATGAAATAGGTATAGCTTAGTGCTTCTAGTAATTCAATTCTTCTGGAAATTTTCCAAAGTACCAATTCTATGTCAGACTTTGTGCTATCACATGATGTCTTATAGTGAAATTATAATAAATGTATATTCAAGATTTTTATAATGAAACCGGTTTAAGCCAATTTATCCATTTTCTTACCTTGAAACCAGAATCAAAATATAGGTCCCGCATGAGTCAAGTGACTCTTGTATAAAAGATAATTTCCTCCTGCCTTTAAAACATCTTCTATTTGAATTTTAGAGACCAAAGATTATTTTCACAAAAGCCTAAAAAGTCTGTAGATGATGTAGACAATTACCTAAATTCTCTGCTCAATGATCATTGATCTAATGGTCTTCTTCCTCAAATAGTGTCTCTTTAAAATGAAGAGTTTCTAAGTGGGTCTCTAAACTGAATTATAATTGCACTAACTTTATGGTCTTTAATTATAAATGTCTTATTTATAATAGAAGTTTATAAATAATTAATATAGTTAGACATATGGACATATGGCTAGACATATCAGTTAAAAAACACATAAACAAAGTATTTCTTTATGATGTTATCTGTTCTCACATTAGGGATTTTAGGAAGATTTGCCAAAGGAATTGCAGAAGTTGAAAGTCATTATTTACTTGCTTTTATCTTGAATATTTGTTGAATGACTGAGGAATGAAATAGTTATCATATTAAGAAACAAAAACATAACTAAGCTTTTTGTTCTAATATTACCTGGCCTATTGACTAAATATATATGGATCTTTCATGAAGGTAAACGTCTTTAATAAGCTTCAAAATATAAATATTTAAGGTGTGTAACTTCAGGGCGCCTGGGTGGCTCAGTCGGCTGAGCGCCCGACTTCAGTTCAGGTCACGATCTCACAGTCCATGGGTTTGAGCCCCGTGTCGGGCTCTGTGCTGACAGCTCAAAGCCTGGAGCCTGCTTCAGAGTCTGTGTCTCCCTGTCTCTCTGCCCCTCCCCCACTCACTCTCTGTCTCTCTCTCTCTCAAAATAAAATAAAGACATTAAAAAAAGATGTGTAACTTCATATATATAATGTGAATAGTTCAGATGAAACAGCTAGCAAATGAATTTAAGAAATCAGAAACCCAACCACTGGTGTAATAAATAGTATTTTGTGCATGAAAACTTAGAAAATATGATTTACAAGCATGAAATAGAATTTGTAACAATGGCAACAGAAACTAAACAATCAGAATATAGTCTTGTGATATGGTTCCTTGAAGAGCATTAGCCCACCAGTCAGGAAGCTTTAATTTTATTTTTCTTATTGTCATGACTATTCTTGGCTTATTAGTGATCTTTTGAAAACAGAACACCAAATTATGAATTTGCGAAACAGAAAGACAAAGGCAGGATTTATATCTGCCCTATTCAAGATAGTGTTCGGGAAAGAGGACGCTGAAAAGGATGTGCTTTGTGAATAAATATAAATATATTTAAAAAATAAATTTGTGAATAAATATAAATATATTTAAAAAATATAAAGTGGTAGCTTTATTCATATAGGTAATATTTAAGCAATATGAGCATCCTTCTAATGTTTCAGAATGAACATTTTCTATATTACATCAAAAATTACTTAACTCTTAATAAGTATTTCTTAATAATTTTATAAATACTTAATAATTTTATAAACACAAATTCTTAATAAATTTATAAATACAGAAAGAAGTTTATTAATTATGAAAAATAAATAATCTCAATTAAGCAGTATTTAAAAATTAATACCATGAGTTTTTCATTTAAATTCTGTCATTCACTCTCTCATATGAAAGCTGGCAGAATTCTAACTGCAAAAAAAACCTCTCTTACTGTTAAGAGGCACTCACTCATTTATTCATTTACATCGATAATGTGTATCCCATGAAAGAATAGAATTTGGAGTTCAGAGTAAGCATTGAGGGCAGGGAGCATGTTGATCTTATTCACTGTTGTATCTCGAGCACAGTACCTAGTGGCAACACTAGGAGGGAGAGTGGAGCTAATATGTTTTATTCCCATATTTTCAATAAATGAAGGAACAAAACTAAATTCAGGAAAACTAAACATGATAAAATCATTTGTGGTTTTAATGCATGGGCACAGAGATTTCTACCAGGCATTTTTTCCTGTAATGTCCTAATACAAAAGGGCTTTGAATTTCTTGGGAAAACTAAGTGAATTTTTATCAACTTATTGTTCAGAAATTTGTAAAAACTCATAATCTTAAGAATTAATCTATTTCTCGCTGCTGATAGGAAGATAGAGAATTGATTTGCTAAGTAGTAAGGTCTTGATCCAAATAAGTTAGATGATACTGGACAAGTAAAAATCCTAATATACAAAGGTCTGGATCCTGGGAAAACACAGACCCATCCTGGGTAAACATATCCTGAAGGTATCTTGTCACCTTGAGCCTTTCTCCTGTTCTTCCAAGTTATCCCTTAACCTTTCATTTGTGCTTCTGTTAAACACATTGGAGGATGAGGTGCTGATTTTTGCAGTGACTCTGGGGACAATGCCCCCGCCTGTAATATTTAACTCAGAGACTCCTGAATACAGGTCAGTATACTCTGAAGCCTATAACTATTTTAATTATCCCAGGGGCAAAATTAAATAATACAAACAGTAAAGTGAGCTTTTCATTAAATAGCTTTTTTGATTTTAAGATCTACTCAATTTTAAGATCTACTATTTATTACAGAATGTTACCTCTTTTTATAAAATAATGGTGATATTAAATGTGAGTCTGTTTTTCCTAATAAAAAAATGAAGTTGCTAAACTTTGTTGTCACCAAGTACAAATAATTCAAAACATGTAGACAGTTGGTAATAAAAAAACACATTCTCTGACTGAATGAAAAGAAGAAAATGGAAAACACTGAATGGCTTAATGCAAGAAGAAAACAAGATTAAAAGAGTAGATTTCAGTATATTTATTTCCAACTGCTATTGACTGATGAAAGTGGAAAGTCTAGGAGTGGTATGAATAGGGTTTCTTCCTCTTTTGTTCATCATTTCTGAAAGAGTCCAGCTACCCTTGATAATTCTGTGAAGAATGACATTCAACTATATTAAAAATGAAGGGATATCTTTTTTTGTTTTGTAAAATGAAACAGTGAAACAATGAATCTTTTCTCTAAGATTCTTTTTTTTTCACTAATTTATTATGACCTGACCAATGACATGACCACTGAAAGTCTTACAACGCACTATACATATTGTACTGGATTATAAGCAAAGGAAAAATGCCACTTACTCCAAAATAAATAATCCTCTACTTACACAAATGGCTTATTGTCGTGTTATATTGGATTTTAAGTAACCTAGAACTGATGTGTCTGAGTTTGTTTTAAGAAAACTCAACATATGTTAAACCTTCTTAGAAGAATGGTTTAATTATTAAGACCTCAACTTCAAAGTTTATAGAGGCATGAAGACCCATATATTTGCATTTATAGGATTCTTTTTTAAGAGAGAAAGCCCGATGCTACTTCAAAAGAGATATGTCAGGTTCTCTATGAGTCAGGCAAGGGGAGATTTTACCCAAAGATTATTTGCCAAGGATTGTTAGGTAATTTAAATAATTAATTAATAATAAAATAATCCACAAAACTTATTATATATACAGTCTTATCATTGCTGTTAATAAGTAAGTAAATATATAAAACATATCCTAAGTTCCCACCATATTCTGGGATTTATAGCAGAATCATGGAACCCTCATGCAACTGCCATTATTTTCTCCTCTCAGGCTTTAAAATAACTCTTCCTTTTCCTGACACACGCACACACACTCTAGACCTCCTTCCTTTACATCTAGACATTTTGGGGTAAACCAAGCCAGTATATGCCCTATATTATCAAAACATCATCAATGAAGAGTACCTTTCGTCAGTATATGGAAGCAAAGAAGCATAAAGAAGACTTAAGGGGTGCCTGGGTGGCTCAGTCAGTCAAAGTTCGACGTGGCTCAGGTCATGATCTCACAGTTAATAGACTCGAGCCCCACATCGGGCTCTCTGCTGTCATCATGGAGCTGGCTTCGGATCCTCTGTCCCACTGTCTCTGACCCTCCCTGCTTGTTCTCTCTCTCAAAATAAGTAAATAAACACTTGAAAGTCTTTGCAGTCAAGTCTGTGATAAATAACACATTCAGTTGAAAGGCAATATATAAATAATGATATAAATAAAGGTAGGCAGGGAAATATCAAAAAATTGAAAGAATAGAGAAAATACACATGGATCGAAATCCTGACCAAGACAACAGTTGGCTAGTATAACACCTTTTGAATCCTTTTTTTTAAATGTGAAATGAGAATGCTAATAACTCTGTAACATCATCACTGTGATAGAAGCAGAGGATGTTAAACGCCTAAAATTGGGCCAAGTACATACCCTAGAATCAGCAAATAAGCATTAATTATTATTAATAATAGTTAATGGCATTAATAGTTATGATTGTATTTGGTTGTCATCTTTTCTCCCTTCAATATCGCCCTGCCCTGGAAACCTTGTTCATGCTTCTCTCCTGACCCTTACTTTTGATCATTTAATGCTCTGCTTTTAGTAAACTGTATGAGGGTGAGTATTATGCTTTACTCCTAAGTGTATCCTCCCCAGCAGTGCTTCTCCACCTTTAATTGCCTGTAGATCTCATTACACAGTGTTTCAATCCTGCCTCCATAGGTCTAGGCAGGGTTCTCAGATTCTGCATTTTCAACAACGCTTTTGATTCCTCTGACCAAGGACCTACAGCACTGATACATGGTCTTGCATCTGGAAGACATTCAGTGATATATTTTGAGTTTAAAAGGTAACATGAGGGGCGCCTGAGTGACTCAGTTGGTTAAGTGTCTGACTTCGGCTCAGGTTGATGATCTCTCAGTTCATGAGTTCAAGCCCCACATCAGGCTCTGTGCTGACAGTTCAGAGCCTGGAGTCTGCTTCGGATTCTGTGTCTCCCTCTCTCTCTGCCCCTTCCCCACTCATGTTCTGTCTCTCTGTCTCAAAAATGAATAAATGTTAAAAATAAATAAATAAAAGGTAACATGAAACACATGGTTTAGGTTGTCAAATTAATTATAAAAGCAATCATTTTTAAGATGTTCAATGGAAGGCATTACAGAAAACTTTAGGAAGCAGGTCCTGAAGAATGACGAAAATGTGGGTAGTCAGAGTGGATGACAAACAATTCTAGACTTGTGGAAGAACATGAGGCAAATTGTGGAAGGAGCAAAGCACAAGGAATTTTCAGGGACTGGTTCAACTGGTGTGTCCAAAGCATAAGACTTAAGTAAGTTGGAAAATGTTGGTTGATGCATATGTTTGTCGAACAATGAACGAATGTAGAATTTGTGAGCAATCTGCGAAGTGATCACTATGTTTATAGGAAAGTTATTCTGGGTGTTGGTGTGTAAAGTGGTTGATGGTGAAGAGAAGATGGGAAGTACAATAAGCTCTTTAGCTTCTGACGGTATATTCAATTAAGCTTCCAAGATTTTAATTTGACATCAAATATAAAACACGCGTACATATTATTCCCGTTGCCATGTCACATCATATTCTAACCAACCCTGAAAACAATTAAACAGGAGTATATTTTGGTCTCAAGATAAATTAGCTTCATGAATTCTTCTACCTACTACACATTACTTATGGTTCAGCTTTCCTGAATTTGTGCCTCTCTAGACTTTTGAGATCTCCAGCAATTTTACCACCAGAAAGAAAAAACACACACACAAAAATAACTTACTGCATTCTCTTGGAAAATTCACATGTAGTGTGTATCGTCATTATTTTCTCATATTTAGTAATACTGCTATTAAACAGTTAATGCATGAAATTATTAATAACCCATGAGGGAAGAAGTAGGCCAATCAGTTATCTTTCCTAAAAAATTAAAATATAAAAATAGAATATGCAATTATCTAATAATACATTTAATGATTGAAGGAGCCAACAGTCATGTTTTTGGAAAGCAATTTTGATTATATTGTAAAAGAATCAACACAAGTTTTGATCGAATTTATGAAGTTCACAGCTGAGAAAATCACTCACTAATGTATATCTGAAAGCATCTAATTGCAATTTTGTCTATTATGTGATTCATTTCTGGGGGGGTGGGGGTGGGGAGTAGAATGAGACTTGGCCCATCTTGTATGATATTAACGTCTAACTATAGTATACAGCTGCCATAAAATTAACCAAAGAGTAGCCCTCATAAGTGACGTCTAAGATCAAGTGATTTAGTGTATTGTATCACTTAGAACCAAAGAAGCAGAGTAACTAATTGGCAGAAAAAAATAAAAACCATAGTAAAATAGCAAGGCAAGGCAACGGCCATTAGGAGAAAAATGTAATGATCTCATTAAAGACATTGCATGCAGTCTCCATTCTAATTTTCACATCTCTGAATTTTTCTCTTGGCTTTGCAAAAATATTATCTACTATCACATAATTGTAACTGTAATTCAAATGTAAAATAGGAATATGTTTTAGAACTTTATTAGGGGTTTCATACCTAGGTTGTCTTGTTCTTTCTACAATATCAATATTTCAATTGATTTCTTGTTTCCCTTCTCTTTTCTAAACTGAGGTAAAGTAATTCATTTAATTCAGAAAGAAAAGTCCTAAGGTAAGGGTCCCTTACTTCATACTGTATATGAGGTAAAAGAATCTATTTTACTTGTGGGAAACTCAATATAAATCATGAAGAAATCCAAAGATTATTGTAATAAAGAATATTCAGAAGCCTATGTAAGTTTTTCAAACTGTGAAATCTGACTGAAAAATTCACAAGAATAACTTTCTTATGGAAAAGTTGAGGGAATTATGGTCTCAGACAAAAATTTTTGGATCCATTAATGATTCTAATTTTACAGTTTACTGTCACTGATTATGATAAAATTATCAATATTTTGTCCTAACTTTGCAAGTTGAAAAACAGAAGTTTTAAATTTCCTTTATAAAATTGTGCTCGGATGCTCTAAAACTTGTGACATTTTACAATCCAAAATGAGAAACTATTTTCAATTGTTCTAACACTGTTTAGACTCCTTATAGGTTTTATTTTAATATCACTATTAAGAATGTGTTATCTGCATTAATATTTAACCATTTACTTTTCTTGCATTTTCTGTTTTATTGCTTCATGAAAAATAGTTTATATATTTGCCTGATTTTTTTGTTTCTACATAGAAAACTGGACTCTTAAGTTGATGTTCTAGATATATAATAAAAAATTTATTGGAAATCCATTTTGCTATTAATTATTATAGTGGAGAATACATAAAAGAAAGGGCATGGCCTCTTTTTTCAAGTATCATGTAATCATTTTGAGATATAACAAGGATTCATAAAAGTAAATGCCAATACCATTGTGTACATTAGTATATATATTTCTAATGAAATGTGAGTTAAAAGAATAATCATAGATGGTACTAACCAAGGTGATTCCTGAGGTTAATGAGTTTTGCATAGAATATATGGATGGGTGGTTGTAGTAGGAGTCCATCATCAATCAATACTATTTGATTCCACCACTAGTAACAAAAAAAAAATATGGCACATGCTTAAATCAGTCAATAATAAATGGTACCAATCTCTTCTGGAAAACTGGAACTTCTCTGAAAATAAATGTTACAATAGCCTGTTCTATACATTAAGACAGAATTGTATTCAAGATTTGAAAGCTGATTCACACGAGCAAACCACTGCCTTTCACATATTTGTAAGATTCTCTTCCTATTTTTTAAAAAGAAGATTTTTGGTTTCTCTTATGTGCAACTCATAAGGTTATTTGGAAGTTCAAAGAAAGCTCACAGATAACATGCTTTGAAAAGCATAGTACACTAAAGAAATATACTGCTACAAAGAATCTCCTGAAGAAAACATGCTTGTTTTCTCATGATCCCCATGTTCCCTTCCAGCCCTGTGACATGCACTAGACAAAGTCTCAGTCTCATTGAGTTTGTATAATATTTTATCTAGAGTTGGTCAACATCGACTCCCATTTGTGCACAGTACGATTTTCATCACACACCACAAGGCTATTATATTCCAGTGTAACTTCAAGTAAGTACCAAGTACAGCAGCAACCTAGATGGAACTGGAAATGAATTCACTTTTCTACAAATGCTTATTGAGCATCTGTAATTGTCCAGCAGTGTGCTCATAACCAGAACACAGAGAAGAAAGACAGGTCCTAACCTTCCAGGGAGTTCCACCTAGTTGAAGAAAAAGGTAAATGAACATATAACAAGCCATCCTACTTTCAATACAATTGTTTAAAAATGGATAACTGAGGCATTTTTATTTACTTTAGGAATGAGGTTATTTGATTTAAAAAGTTACAATACAATTAATAATGTTGATTTATGTCAATTTTTCAAATAAATACCTATTTTGAAAAGTAAAGTTCATACTAAATGCTACCCACTATAGTTTATTTCAGTTCTAAAGGAATTGTTCTATAATTTGACTCTCTTGTCAATTTTTCCTACTAGTAGTGAAATTTATAATCGTTTTGGTGTGCTAACTCCTTCTATTGAATTAAAGTGATGTTTTGGACTATTCCTCCATTTAAAGTGGGAAGATTATGTCATTGCTGATATAGTTTAATCAAAGATTTTCATGCTTATAGAATTGTATGTAGCTGCTGTGCAGATGCATTTATAATAGATTACATATAATATTAAAAACTATATATTAGTTTATTATAAATAGGTGAGGCACGCATCTAATTATTTGCAGACACATAATAAATGCTGTTTTTATTGCCTTTGCTGAGGAGACTTAAAGAATCCAAAGTTAAGATTTAAATTAATCTGTAATAATTAGTAACTTAAGAAATTTAAAAATAAGCTAGTACAGGAAGTTTGACATAAAAAAGTGCACAGGGTGGTTCCAGGAATCATTGGCACTGAGGAAATATAGCAGCATAATTTTTTTTTTATCTAAGAAGAACTGAAGGCAGCAAATGCACCAAGAGAATTGAAAGGAGAAAAGCCAGATTATAAGACACTGATTCGTTATAAAGAAGTAAATAAAGACACCAAATAATTGACTGGATTCTTTCCTTTCATAAGGAACAATGATAAACAATGGTGAAAAAACTAAAGGTGTAAAACCAAACAAAGCTGCCAACCAACAATCTATGCTATTTTCTCAACAATAAGGTCACCTGAGAGGTGGAGCCCAGGTGCTCTTAGAGTTACTGCATCAAACACAGAGTGAGCAAAGCAGCGTAAACTTTCCACAGTCCAAAACTCAAAGGAATGTGTACGTTACCAGACACTGAGGCAATGCTAACTACGATGCTGCCAACTGACTTGGGCTGTCCTCGTAGGAATTCTCCTCTGAGGTAATTTTAATTTTAATGATAGTTTCTTCAGGTGAATAAGTCAAATTTGGAGACGAAGTACACCTGCAGGTCTGTAATTGAACGGACTAAGAATGCCATTTCCCATGGCATAAATCTGTCATAAATAAAAATACGTTAATGAAACAGCACTAACCGTGCCTCTAGGGGGAAAACATTTTTTCCCTTATGTGCCTAGGGATTCTAAAGGCTATAGAAGGAGCATATTCTTTAAGCCCAAGTGCCCAGTTCCAACCACTACATAAATGGATAGCACTCCAGGAAACTTTTATAATTAAATCCATATTTACCACATTCCCCTCAGCATCACTTCATGCAGCTTTTCTGAATTAATTCAATAAATTTTTATTGCGTTCCTACTTTGTGCTGTGGGCTGTTATTATGTGCTGATGAAACCACAATAAAAAAAGAAAGTTCCAGAACTCAGGTACTTATTTCTATTCAGAAGATGAAGACAACAAGTATGTGATGAATAATATGAAGAAGCTATTAAGAAAAATGGGGCAGGGTAAGGGAGTGAGTTACACAGGAGCTCCTGGAAGGGCTGCCTGATAAGGTGTCATTTCTGAAATGGTTTAAATAAACTAAAGAAAGAACCATGTGCATATATGTGAAAAGAATTGTCAAGGCAGAAAAATAAGTTTAAGGATCTCTGAGGCGAAAAGAAATATCAGAAAGAAGCTTCAGGTGGTTGGTGGAGGGAAAGCGAGGAAAACAGGATGAATTTAGTTAAAGGAGAAGACGTGAAGCAAATGAGGTAGACCTTGTAAGCCATGCAAAAAACCTCTGATTTTGTGTTTAGTGAGGTGGAAATTAACTAAGCAGACTTATATTTTGGATGAAATGCTCTGCCTGCTGACTGATAACCTGAGTGTAAGGGGTCAAGATGGAAGCTGCAAGCCAGAAGGCTACTGAAGTAGTATGGGTGAGAGCCCCATTGGCTTACACTGGAAAGGGAGTTGGCATGGTTAGACTACACAGGATTCTGGATATATCTGAAGACTGGCGGATGGACTGTATTATGTGTGAGAGAGGAGGAAAAGAGGATTCTAAAGTTTCTAGTCTGAACAGTTGGAACAATGGAGCTGTAATGGAACGGATGGGTGAAAATTAAATTTGGTTTGGAACATATGAAGTTTGAGATGTCAATGGAGTATCTAAATGGAAATATTAAGTAGGCAGTTATATATACAAGTCTGGAGTTTAGGGGAGAAGTTGAGGCTGGTATTAAAATTTGGGAGTCATTAGTATACATATCATAATTAAAGACCTAAGAGTGAATATACCAAAGGAAAGAAATCCCAGCACTGACATTTAAGGAAGGTAAAGAAGATGAGCATACAGTCTGGGCATTTCTCTAATTAGGAGGAAGTACTCAACAGACAGTAAACTAGTTTTTCATTATGCTATTTCATTATGATGTGGCAGATGCATGCATTATTGACCTCAATACACTGAGACAGTTACTCTTTGACCAATACAAATTCATTAACATTTTGGAAATGATCAAGGCACTCCGATATCTTAAAAAAAAAAAAAAAGAAATGTGAGGCAGAATGTTAGTGCATAGATAGTGATCCAAATTGTCAAAGTTGTCATTGAATTTCTGTAATGTGCAGAAAGTTTTTTTTTTCCAAACTACTCAAAATTTTAGGTGCCAATTTCCATTACTCTACTTATAGAAATATCCAGCCATGAAATCACCAAATCCATTCTTTCAGACATGAATGGTAGGGACTGTTAAAACAAAAGCTCAGATCTTTTTACTTCATAGCAACTTATAAATATTCTTATAAAGGAACTATTAGGAAAACATGGCAAATAAAAATACTCATCCAATACTAATAAAATCTCTTCTTATTGTTTATATCATTTAGGGAATTCCCAAGCTACTAGAAGAATAACTGTAGCATCTCACTTAAAGGCTCTTAAGTCATATATACTTTTCACAGTATGGTTTTCTAGGATAAATCACCTGAGTTTTAAAACACCCTAGTTAAAGTTTTGCATTTTCATTTGTTGTTGTGCTAATATGAAAATTATTCTTGCCAGAAGCAGACTACAACAATATTTTAAGGAAGAAATTGAAATTAGGTATATATCCCTGCTAATGTTATGAGAATAGTGCTAACTACATCTGCTAAGTAAATCTGTAAATTAGAAAATCTTTGGTTTAGTGATCACATCAGCCTTAAGGAAGTGCAGTTTAAGAGCTTAGATGTATTTCTAACAGCTGCTTCCAAAGCTGTTGATAGAAAAGGAAATGAATACCTATTATCTTGAGAAATGTCTGAAAATTTTATCAAGGTAATATGTTGATCCTTTTTTTATTCATATGGCATGAATAAATGAAACATAGGATTTCATAAAATACAAATTTTGCAAGTGTAAATGATACTCTTACAATCTTTACCTATTGAATCATTACCTATCTGTCTCTTTTTTCTGAGATGCTGCGGTATTTGTCTAGAAATTTAAAAAATGAATATACCATATGAAGTAGCCCAGTATTCAGATAGTCACAGCATTTCCATTTGAGACTCAGTGATTTTTAAAATCAGAACTAGTGTCTAAAGTTATTAAAACTTATTACGCTGCTTGAAATAATGTAAACAACAACAATAAAAATGCAAGCTTTTATATGGGTACTTTTTTTACTCTTTAGGAGGATAAACAGAAAACATTAGAGTTTTCCTCTGGCAGGAAATAAAATTGTACATTTTACTTGATGCAATGCTTTCTAAAACAGCATATTTAACTAGTTTATGGAGTTAGAATGTTGTACAATATAGGAAAGGAATGACTATTGTTTGGGCCACATATTACATTGCATAGATTGGATTTTATTTCTATAAATAGAAAATCTGGAAAAGTAATTTTATATATGCATAATTTATTTCATCAGCCCATAATAAGAGCATCAAGTACAAGTACTTCATTATTCTCAATTTAGCCTAGAAATGGGGATTATAAACTCTTCATTATACAAATGTACAAACTCTCGTTTGAGAAATTCTTACTAAGGAGCAACACACAAAGATTAAAATGATCAATAGCCTATGTAGTAAGAATTGTCCTCATTTTATTTATGTATTCGGTATGTTGTAGCTTCACAGAATAAAATCATTAGGACACTGTCTCAATTCATGATGTCAGGGCTCCCAACTCAATTTCAGGTTCTTATCATTACTCTAACTAAGACCCCAATTTTCTTGGAGGATAAATGGATATCTGTATATTTTTATAACCTCTCTGGGACATAACATGGTTTCTATATGATTAGAGAAGAGCAATTCCAGTAAATTGTATTCATAACACAGCATCTGCTATTAAAGTCTCTCAATTTTCTATTTCTAAAAAAAAAAAAGATGGTACAGAATATCTCATAATTCTGCAATTTGCTATCATTAGGATGTAATTTCAGCAGTATATATGCATGCATGCTGAACATGAAAAACAAGGGCATGCTTCCAAAAAATAAATAATTCTGTCTTGCATTTGTATACACCTTACATCTAAGAAATTGAAAGTAGTTAAAAGAAAAGAAGTTTTAAAGCCAGGGACAACAACCTGTAAATGACAGTTACTACTTTCTTTGGAGAAGTGTAGTACACAGCATACAGAACAAGAGAAGGGCTCTCTCTGGAATTATTTGACTTGTGAGAAGAGCATTGGGAATATATCTTTTGCTACTGACATATGGAGGTCTTTCCTTTTCATTGCAAGATGAGAAAAAATATACCTGACCAAAATTTCTCGTACTACATTTGTTTTATTTTATTCATGTGATTTTACTGAATAATAATATCCATGATTTTTACTAAATAACGTGCACACTGCATAGATTAACCCAACATCCTTAAACGAGATGTTATTTACCATTTCACAGGTAAGGGAATGGGCCTGGAGAGGTGAGGCAGCCTGCCCCAAGAGTGAAGAGTGAAGAGCTGGGGTTAATACCATGCTCTGCTACCTTTAGAGATCGCCTTTGAATTTAGGATTCTATGTTACCTAGGCTGACATCTACCTGGTGGTCTACAGCCTATTTGCAGTGAGACACCAAGAACCTAGATTAGGCTGGAATCTCCAATCTTAGCATAAGTAAAGACTTTAAAACCTGCAACAATTCTTATACTGGTAGGCAAACTAAAATAATTCCATTGGTAACAACAGAGTTCAAAGCCTTATTAACCATTGTAAATCACACAAATAGAACCTTGATTTATTGCCGTTTTAAGTATTGAAAGAAATGTCTCTTTTCCTTCTCAGAGGAAAGAGAAACTGAGAGGAGGTAGGGTTAACAATGTCTGTCTTTCATTTTAAATTAATTGTCTATTTGCTCAGTGTTGCTTTTACAACTGGTTGCCATTTCATTAGAACTGTTTAAAGAACAGTGCTACTGGTTATAAAGTTTCCATTAGGGAAACTTAGCAGGTTGGTCCCAAGAGATTAGTCCATTTGGGGTAGCTATTTATCAATACAAAGAAAATCACTTTTCAAAGGTGGATCACAATACTGAGGCACGAACTGAATCTACAATGGAAATGTAGGCCTACTGCTGCTGGCATTTGATGGATGATCAAGAAAGAGCAATACATGTGAAAGAAAGAGACATGCTATTGCCTATGGCAATGCTGACCCATCCAGCTTGTAATGAGGGCCAAACTTAAGTAAACACATGTTTATTAAGATTATTCCATTTAATTCTCCCTAAAAAAAAAAAAAAAAAAAAAAAAAAAAAAAAAAGCTCATGAGTGTTCTTACGTCCCATCTTACAGATGAGGAAACTAGAGTTAAGAAAGTTCAGGTGCTTTGGGGTGCCTGGGTGGCTCAGTCAGTTCAGCGACCGGCTTCAGCTTAGCTCATGATCTCATAGTTCATGGATTCGAGCCCCGCGTCGGGCTCTGTGCTCACAGCTAGCTCAGAGCCTGGAGGCTGCTTCGGATTCTGTATCTCCCTCTCTCTCTGACCCTCCCCTGCTCATGCTGTCTCTCTGTCTCTCAAAAATAAATAAAAAACATTAAAAAATTTTTAAAAAGGAAAATTCAGGTGCTTTATCAAAATTATTTGCAAACTGTGAACCAAACATTAGAACACAAAGAATTTATTTTCATAGCCATATTCTCAACTATTTTGCATCTCTGAATTCATCACATGGTATAAAATGAGAAAGATTAGTAGTTTCTTCTTACAAAATGGCAACATTTGCATTGTAGTTAAATAAATACATAAGCCTGACCTTATGTCATCTAGAGAATACATCAAGTTTTAAATTCAATAAAATAGTGAGGATTTCAAATGTAAGCATCTTGCAAGTATTTTGAAGCTATTTGAGTTAAGGAAAACAAATTTTATTAAATGTATGAAAAATATGGTTATAAAAGTAAAGTCAGCTGAGTACTATCTAATATCACCATGATCCTTAACATTTGTAAAATCTTTTCATTTTAGACAGTGTAATATTGATCTAATGGACAGTCTATAGAATTTGAAGCTACAAAGTCTAAGCTTGTAGTCCGACCTTGGGCAAGAAATACTTTTCAATTCTCCGAGCTTCAATTGCTTTATTCATAAAATGGGGGTATTCAACAAGCAACAAATATTAATTTAATAATGATAACATATAATACCTTCTGACATCAAAATTTGGTTTATAGTTTTGAGTGAGAAAACATGCTGTGAACACATTAAAATTCTATCCAAGGATTGGCTGGTATTATTTGACAATTCCAGAGACTGCTTCCTGTAGTCTCTATGCATATGTCTCATACACATATTATATTTAATAAGACTAACTCTAGCTTCTCCATTCACTGTGTTGCCTAGCACAAGAATTGGTACTACTATACACTCAATATTCAATCCAGAATCCTAGGTGTTATACTTGTGACCTCCCTCAACTCACCTGCCATATCCTGGCCATCCCCAAGTCTGTTAATTATACTCCAGTTAGTTCTCAAAGTTACCCATTTCTTGGCATAACTGCTGCCTCTGTCATCTCTCACCTGGCACTTGCAGTAACTTCTAAGGGACCCATCCCATTTTCTCTTGCCCACCACCTCTTTGTTCTGCACTGTGTGGCCAAAGTAAAATTTTAGAATTACAAACATGACTGTGCTACCTCCCTATATAAAATCCTATAATTTCTTCTCACTAGCCTTAATGTAATGTCCAAAGTCATGATGAGAGCCCCATGACTCTTCCTCCCCCACCTCCATCTTCATCTCAGTCAGGTTACTCTTCTATCTCCTACTTTACAGGACTAGTCATCAGCAATTTTGAAATTGCTGAGGAACTATCTTGTACCATCTCTTCTTCACATCACAACCACATCGTGCTGCTCTTTTCTGGAATATTTTTACCCTTTCTTCCCTTTGGCAGTTCCTGTTGATCCTCAAAATCTACTTGTTAACACCATTTCCTTAGGAAGGCCTTTCCCAATTCTTCTCACGAAGTTAGATCCCCCTGTTACTGAGAATCTAATGCCTTTCACTTTCCTTCTGAAAACAGTCATGACACTTAAGTTTCTTATATTACAAGTTTGTCTGTCCTGTTCACAGCTGTAGTCCTAGAATCTAGAGCAGGTCACCATACATATATGGATGTTAAAAAATTATCTGATGTAACCAGTGAATGAATGAATGAAATAACAGTACTGAAACTGAAATAACCATTCAGTTGACTAAGATAGGAATCAGTCTATTTCTTCCTGAGTCCTCTTGGTAGAACCAACCATTGGCTGTGGTTGCTACTGTAACTTGTCAAGTATTTTAGTGTTTCATATAAAGTTTGAGAGCAGGGACAATACCTTACTTCCTTTTCTCTACCTGGAAACCTAGGAAAATGATGAAAGCATGATAAGAACTACACAAATATTAGTAGCTGCAAGGGAAGGACTGAGATTTGTTTACTAAAATGTGAAAGATTGAAAATACAACAGAGATCATCAGATGAATGTTTGTTACTTCTTTCAGAACAGATTCCCTGCAGCACATATATTTATTCCAGGGATGCTTCCATCTTTTATGATACATGATAATCCTTTTCTAAAAATTATATTCAGGGTTGTAAAACCTTTCTTTGGAATGTCTTCACCAATGGCAAATATTTGACTTTCAAGTGTACCTTTGAATTTTGAATTTTTAAACCATCCAAATTTAAGAGCTACATAAGGTAAGGGTAATTTCAGGGACAAAATATTGTTTTAGAGTTTGAGGGGGGAAAGTAGAAAAATAATGAAACCAAATTTCTTAGATGAGTTTTAAACTCTCTAGGAAAAATTCTTAAAGAATTTCTAAAACATTTAAAACAATGGATTAGGAATATTTCAAATGACAATATTAATTTGCTTTTTTAGGGATAGGTATTAAAAACAACAACAACAAACAAACAATCCCTGGACCAAGGACACTAAACACTTAAACACAGCTGTGGCCTTCCTCCTCTAGAAACTTTCACCTTGTGTCTGGGTTAAGTGCTTCCTGGATTTCATCTTTAATTCCACATTTATTCTCTTGATTGATTGGTTTATTTGTTCACTGATTGATGCACTTGCATATTCATTTATTCTTTTATTTAACAAATACACAGTGATCAGAAATTATGTGTTAGAGAAGGAATATTTAACAGTTTCCCCCCAAAAAATCTTACTTTGTGAGGTTGGAGTCCAAGCAAGATCCAAAATTATAACCACAAACAGCAGAAGTCATAAGGCATAAGAGTATTTCAGGTTTACTGAAAGGAAGAACTCAAATTAGCTGCAAATTTCTTATTACTGTTATAAGCAATCTTCCTTATTATAAAATATTTATGTTTGCACTAAAGAGTCTAGAGCATGTTTCTTTGTATTTTAATAATGCTTCATGGACTATGTTTGCTGTGGATGTTATTATTTTTTGCATAATTAAGTAATGAAGTAATTAGCACAGCAGGCACATGTCAACTAGATAGTGTTTAAAATTTGTGATTAACTAGGATTTTTTCTGTTTGCCAATATTCTCCTTCTTACTAAGTGAAGTTGCATTTTTTTCACCATGAAGAACTTGAGTTCCCTTCATATCTGAAGTTTTGCCCACATAGTAATATAACGAGATGAGTCTTAACAAAATGTCTTGGTGACATGAAAGAATGTGCTGAGGAACTGGCTGTGAAGACCTGTGAAGGAAACTATTAAGAATGTCATTTAGGTTTAAAAACACACATAGAAGAATAAGCATTTTGCAGGATCCTTAAATTGGCAGTTTCTTTCTCCACAACCCACCAAATCTATCGTAGCTCAGCCCTCCTACACTATGCCTAGCTTCCTTCTGACAAATCAACAACCAACTACTCTACAGTTAGGGACTTGCAGAACTCTAATCAGGAAAACTGGTGCTTACAAAGGGCACCTTTGTGGCTCCATTATGGAAACCAACCAGAGACAGAAGGCAATTCATCCAGACTCAAGGTCCACTGTGTCATTTCATTCAATGGGCATTCATTGTGTATCATTCTGTGCCAGCACTTCACTCCCTGAGCCAAAGATGAGTAAGAAGTGGTGTCTGCCCTTGAGGAACATACAGTCTAGACTAAGTGAGTAACTAATTTTGATTCATAGTTACATCACATTTCAAATCACGTAATAAATGCCAACAAATGTATGCTACATTTTGAGTCTCAGGAGTTCTCTAATCGAGTCTCTATAACCTGGAATCTAGCTTTTTTTATTCAGAGACTTCTAAAGAAAAGTAGTGTTAAATAAATTTGTGAACATAGTAAAAAGAATCCCAGCACTAAGTCTGAAGACCAAGTTCATCCTCTTTCTTACTTGCCGGATAAATCCAAAACTTCTTTGAGTCCCAAATACACGGATTATAATAATACTGGTCCTGCCAGGGCAAAGGGTTGTAACTAGACTCAAAATAGGTAATGGATTGAGAAAGTACTATTCTTTCTCACTTTTTTCTTTAAAATTTTTGCATTTCTCACGTATTTCAGGGTAATTGTCCACTTAACAAATAAGAAACAACAGTAGCATAATACTTTAATTGAGCATCAACAATAGTCTATAAACACAGAGAAGATCCCATTTTTATCCATTTCTGATATAAGCATTAACCTAAGGCCACAATTTCTCTCACCATCCCAGTGCTTATTTTGTATGTGGATAAGGAGCTTAACTTGATTTAATCAGTGTTTAGGTGCAAAAGAAATCTATCTATGGTGAATTTTTACGAAGCCAGAGTTGGGAAATATATTCTTCAATTTTCTTAAGATGATTGCAATGCTTGAAGTGTTTTATCCCTATCAATAGTCTGAAGAGGCTGATAGCCATCACAGAGTTCTAGGACCTAGTTCGAAGAGATTAGCTCCTGGGTAGCTTTTGCTGAGAGTTTGAAAATGAAGACCCAGTGGAATGTGTGCTTCAGAGCTAAAATAAAGTATAAAAAGCAAACACTGGAAGATAACCATTCTTCAAAGACACAAACACAACTGATATGGGAAACAGTAAAGATAAAGCAAAGAAATACATTAAAATTGAGAGAGTGGATTATGTTGGCTCACACAGTAGAGGAGAAAGAAAGTAGCTGCAGTCGAGTCAAGGTCAGAGCAAAAAGTTTGGCAAGTAAATTTTGGATTAGGGTCTTCCTTCAGAATTTCTTAGATGTGTGCTGCTAAAGAAGCTATTTCTTTCATGCTCATGAGCTGTTTTTATCTTTCCCAGTGTGAAGCCCCATACAAGGTAATGGAGAGCTATAAAACACCTTCAGTGTGGGCTTCCATGACTAGCACTCTTCAAGAGATTTGGCTTCTGTAAGACACACTAAACCACAATCTGACTGAAGGACAGACATATTCAGTATCATAAATTTAAGAGAACCCCTAAGGGCACCTCTAGGGATATAGCCAGTACCATAATAGATGTCATAGAAAACTAAGTTGCAAAAGGGATGATTTTCCCTAACATCTGGAGAGGGATTTAGATACCCTACCTAATTAATAACCAGATATTTACCAACTTTTAAGTTTATTCTCTTAAGTGTTAAATTTCATGAGAATCCTGAAAGAGTTCTCTGAGTAAAATATGATATTACACCATAGGAGAGGAGTAGAAATGATATACGTATGGTTCTCAGTTTGATGACAAATAATTTCCTTTTCAAGATTTTGAGAATAAAAAGTCCTATTTGTAAATAGTGCTTTCATACTGAGAAGGCTTACATACCTCCCTCTACTTCAAAATGGAAAGTTCTCCCTGGAAATCACAAAAGTGTGTGTGCACCCAGCAGGTGCTTCATACATGCTTTGGGCTTGTATAGACATGAAAGAGACCATTAAAAGTGTTGAAGATGTATAAATTATTTAAAATCTTACCATCATTGAGAGAGAGGGCTTGTGGTGTGTGTGTGTGTGTGTGTGTGTGTGTGTGTGTGTGTGTAGGAAGAGAGGCTTATAAAAGTGAAAAAAAACAAAAATATGCAGGTTGTTACTTTTCCACATTCCTTTTGAGTGACATTTTGTTGAGAGTGGTTTTCAGCCTATTTTCCAAGAATGAATTTTGGGATGGTTTTCCTTTGGTGCTTCATATATACCCAAGAGAACTTCAGATGCTAGCATGCACACACACTTTGTTACTGAATAAAGCCTGGAGAAGAACATACTACAATAGCTTTGATAGCATTGGAGAGATCATGGGGAAGAGATCTTCTTGGCATTAGAAGAGAGAAAATCCTATCAATTTTTGAGACTTTATTCACAGAGCAAATACAAGTGAAAAAGAATAACTCTGGAAAGAATAAAATGAGGTCTTTTGCGGTGGGATTTTAGGGAATTTCTCTTTTCAATATGATACATTGGTAAGCACCAGAGAATAAAGCCTAAGAAACAGTAAAGCTGGTCTTTTTATAGTGAGTAAAATGATTCCTTCCAAAGGATACGAGGGGCACAACCACAGGCCTCTTCTGCACTTTAAAATATGATACTCCCAGTTCCAGCAGGGAACAGTGTAACTCCACCCCTGGGGAGAAAAGCTGTATTTCTCCCATTCTTCCCATTGCTGTTGGTCATTTACCACAGCATGGGCATAGTGGTTTTTTATGGATTCATGTCAGTACTTGTCTATCATACTGAGATATTAGTCACAAAGTCAGTGCAAATTTAGGATACAGGAAATGTAAGCAGCAGATATAAGTAATGAATGTATGTAATCCAACTCATCCGTTCTTAAATGTGAGAAGTTTGTCTGCCTTGTTGTGTTACATGTTTGGGTCACGTAGGGAATCATTCTGTGCCAGCGCAGGTGCTGGAAACTAACAAACAGTTCACACAAAGAGATTTCTTCTACCCCCAGGGGTGGGGTTTATGTCAAAGCCTTAGCATCGCTAATATCCCATTGTATTTAAAAAAAACTATTTTTGTTTACCCAATAATCTTAATACTGAAAAATAGAAAGGTAGGTGTTCCATACAACCCTCATATCCACACACATGCATCACACTACTTCCGACACATTCATTTTTTAGACTTATGGATAGTTTAAATGTAGCTTTTTTAATAACGTTGAATGCTTTCAAAGATTGATTATTCAGCAGTATTTCTTCTTTCCCTCTGTGGTTTTAGCCTACCCTGTGGCGTGTGTTGATGAAAAGTCTTGTAATATATTGAGCCTTCACTGAAATTTATTGTCCTTTTTGGATGACACATATAAATATCCTAAATGAAATGTTGGCACCACCATCAAAGTACTAAAATATGTCATCATTCCTCTCCAGCAATTTCATATTTTACGTGTGTTTGATGTTAATGTGAATGTTATATTCAGGCTTAATAAATATATGGTAAGAAGAAAAGTAAATGTCAATAGGCTTTTTGAACCCTTTCGTTAAATGGTTGTGTTGCATAAAAATACATCATAAACATAAGAGGCATTGTAAATCTCGTTTATCAACATTATATAGTTCCATATATTTAAATGATTTATATTTGTATAAATGTAGATTTCCGTTGAGAGCAGCCTGAAGTTATAATGCAAATTCTTCAAAAATGTCTTATAAGAGGAAAATTTTTATGTTAGTTGTTCTGTGAATTTGGTTATTACCAGTAGCTCGTGGTGTAAATCCTTCATTTGGTTTCTTGCTCCAAAAGATATTGTTCAGCCACTGGAGAGATCTAGCTGAGGACCAAGTTGGTGGTATGACTTGCATTTTTTGCTACATGGGATACATGTATCATAGGAGGATTATAGAAGGAAAAAGACAAGGGAAAGAGAGATCGCTAAGGGATGTTCTTTCCACAACCAGTGTGGGCTGTCTAATTATCCAGAGAATTAAAACAGAATCTGATTGAAGTCCTCGGGGCTTCATCTAGGCCAGCTACTTAGTTAACCCAGCAGTTCCAATTACCTGGACTCCATGTCGATCTGGCATCAGCTCATTCAGGGGTTGTCATTTTGGCAGCCCCCAGCTAATCCTGTAATGTTGAACCTAAGAAGAACACATGGGGAAAATGAAACGAGATAGTCTTTCTGGAATGGCTACTCAGAAAGGCCCTGTGCCCTGCAGATTCCCTGGAGACAGACAGGCAAGAAGATTTCCAGCCAAGCTTTACCCCCACTGGCATGCTTTTAGAGACCAAAATAATCCATGACCTTGTGTAAATCACATGGATAATGGACATTTTCTCCAAGTGCCTGCCTGTCTTTTCCTCTGGGTACCTGACTCCCACTGACTTTAATTGGACTTCTATGTTGCACCCCAGGAGAAATGCCCCCCA
The DNA here is from genome assembly GCA_028646485.1 of Cryptoprocta ferox. NCBI lineage: Eukaryota > Metazoa > Chordata > Mammalia > Carnivora > Eupleridae > Cryptoprocta > Cryptoprocta ferox. The sequence continues at coordinate 71,935,129 of CM053559.1, forward strand.
GATGCAATGGGCTGATGGATAAAACTTCAAAGCATCTCTGCTTAATATCCATGCAATGACATGAAATGAAATAAGACACTATTACTGTCATTATTACATCACTCAATTGGATATTCCTTTTAAAGTGAGAATCTTATTAAAACTTTTCTGAGCAGTCTCCTTTTTTTTCATATTTGATACTTAAAAATCCAATCATAAAAAGTTCCTGGGAGTAGTAACCAGTATTTTGTGTTATGGAGCATAAAGATAAAAGATAATGAAAAAGACAGAAAGAAAAGCACAGCACTCTCATACCCACCTATTAACACGTAGCCTGAAAAACCAGCCATTGTCATTTCCTGACAAGATAAGCACCTTTGACCTTATGGTTGCTGGGATTTTGATACCCAGTTTAAGTTCATATAACAAAAATATTACTGAATCAGAATATAATTAAAATATTTCTGGATGTTTGCTATTGAGATTCTCTTTGTAAGGTGCTTTATTTTCTCTATGCCTTATGAGAGCTGACTATCGCCATATTTTTAAAAATCTTTTTCCTATTTATATCACAAATACATCTCAGGGTCAAAGATATTGATCTTGTCCTTGAAGAGAAACCCATATCCAGATCTTCCCTTTTATATAATAAAAAATATAATGTTACTTACACAAAATTTTATTATGTATTATATATAAGGTGTCTTTTATATACATTTCTTATTATATAAAATATACCTCATAGCTATAATGAAATACTTTAAAGAGAAATAAAGATGTTTCAGTGTAGTTTAATAGACTTTTTTCTCATTCGGTAGAAAGTCCACTTCTTTAAGGCAAGAGCTATGTTTTATCATATTAATGAACATTTATAAATTACATCAGAGTTTACAAAACATTTTCACATACTTTGTCTATTTAAATCTAACATTGTCTCTATGAACTAGTCAATTGTAGATTTAAAAACCAGTACTTCAAGCTATTTGCTAAGATTACACATCTAGAAGACAAAATAACTAGATCTTTAATCATGTTGTGTCATACCAAAGTCCATGTTTTTTCCTACATTATGGATCAGAATTTCTCTAAAAAAACTTTCAACTCTCCAATAATAATACTGTCCATTGCATGGCTCTCCAACTTCCAAAGAATGTTATTCTATAAAACTGATTACAAAAATTCTTCCAGGTGCATTGTACCTAGCTTTGCACACAGTACACATGAAAAAAATGTTTGCTAATTAAATGAATGACAAATTCAGAGCAGCATATAATGAAATCTCTGATAGAGTAAGGTTCTATCTTCTAAAGCCATTCTTTATTCCACATATAAATATTTTTTGGCTTAAGTCAGGAATAACCGTGGGAAATGCAGTTTTAATCTTGTGAGTGACATTAACATAATGAGAATAAAAATGTAAAAGTGGGCTTCCTGTAATAGGCTATAGTTGTTGGCCATCAACATAGAGTAAGAAATACTCTAATTTGTGAAGTTAGCTTTATCATACAATATTGAAACTTCCATAAATTTCTCAAAACCGTTAACTTAGAAATATATAATCCTCAATTATAAAAGCATGCTCTATGCCCCAAGTGCATATGATTTGATCACAATTATAGATATTTATATCTCAAACTATATAGTGTTTCATTTTAAATTTCTGTGGGAGGTTCTAGGAAAATAAATGACTCACCCTATTTCAGACTTTGGAGAAATCATTTCAATACTTTGGAAGCCAACATCCTTTTAAAGATCAATTTTGCTTGGAAGACTGGCAAATAAAGATCACAATAATCTTTTTTCAAAAATTGATTTTGATATTTATAATAAAATAATTGTATAGTTTTTAATATAATTTTATTAGCTTTATATGTTATTTTATTGTTAGCTATTTTAGGACATATTATCCGAAAACCTTAAGTAATCTAGACTTATTTCCTCATACTATCTCACTAAAAACCATCTCAAAATGAACTTTAGTTAAAGTATAGATGTTTTTAAAGTGAGATATGTTTAAAGATTAACATTCTAGTTCTTAAGAAATTAAAAGAAATCTCTATTGGGACACAGCCTACCACATTTGAGAATTTAGGGTAATATTTAAAGACTAGGACAGGAATTTCAGAATATTCTATAAAAAGAAAGAAAATAGAAGAGCATCAAATAATAATCATTATATTTGGGAGAGCCATCCATTTCTGGGACATTCCTATTTTCAAGTCTACTGGAAAATATATTAGTCACATACTTGAACCTAGTTCCATTTCTGAGGCCCAGAGATTCCAGTCAGACAATATTACCAAATAAAATCTGACAATTCTAGAAAGGTAAACACTATAAATGATAGACCTGTTAACTCTACCAAGGAAACTGCTAGGATAAATGATTTAAAAATCAATTTCAAAACCTCTAGAAAAGAATGAGTACCAGGAAATGGCCATATTTAATTTCTATAATACTAAATAATGTTATCATAAAATATATCAAAGCAAAGAAATCATTAGCAAAGATTTTATTTCTGGTCAAGATGACAGCATCCAGTTTCATCTCAACTAGATTAAATGTTCCTCATGGGCAGAAAATGTTTGTCTTTTCCACAAAGATAGGGAAGTACGCATCACAAAAATTCACTTAATAATTTCATGATAACTCTAAGTTCTGTTTACTAGTAAATTCTCAACACTATCAGAAGCCAGGTCCTATCTTTGGAAGTTAATTAAGAACACTTTTACTTAAGAGCAAGGCCTTCTACAGAAATTATGCATGTGTATAATATTTATCCCTTATCTTAATATATTCTAAACTCAAAATAATCTTTCTTAGTAATTCTTCTAAACTCTCATAGTTGTGTTTTCTGGTTGGGATTTGGCCCTGTCTAAATGTATAGGCTAGAATCAGACTGTATTTTGCCCATGTTTTATTGATGGTTGTTAACAGTATCTGAACTATAATAGACAATGAATTCTATTTTTAATGCATTGCTGGTTTTTTTTTTCTGTGAAGTTCTGCCTTTCTGCAAACTTTGTATGTGTCCTTTTATCTGCCTTTAATCTTTCTTTGTGCCTACTGCAATGATCCTCATTCAGGAGGGCATTTGTTATACGTTGTTAAATGACTCAGGAAATTGGTTTAGTAAAACAGATACAAGTTTAGAAATAGTTCCAGTCCTCACAACTAAATGAAGAGATTGTACAGAACTCTAGCCTTGGGCTCCATTGCTATAAAAGTCTGCCTATCAGCTGGTCACGAGATAAATGGCACGTTAACAGAGGGTTACCTATTCAATGGATGGCCACATGATAAATGGCATGCTAATCTAGGATTACGTGTCCAATGGCCAGATAGCTTAACATTCATTTGCATAAAGCATGAAGTTCCATTTTCCCTCTCTCAGAGAGAATTGGAAGCCTTCACATTTAGTGAGGTGAGAAAATAGATACCATCATCAGGATGTAGCTCTGTTATCTTTTGTGTAGATCTGAACCATGAGGTCATGAGGATGAAAATGTGACACTAAGAAATGAAAAACTGAGATCTGCTAGAATTATTTTGCAATCCAGATATTTCCCTATGATGATCTGACCCAAGGTTTTCTTTCTCCAACCATATGTGATGTATTTAACACAGGCCAGGAAGTGACTCTCTCCTTCTGAATGAGCAACGAGAAAAAACTTGAAAAGCATTCACAAAAGCCATGCTACAGCCCTGCCATCCTTGATCTCTCCGGGGCCCGTTTCCTGCCTATTCCTCTCCTTCCAACAATGATGGCTCCTTCTTTTCCCTTTCCCACAGCTCAGACTTGTTCCACTCTTAGATGTAATCATGCCCAAAGACATTGAAAAAAAAATTCTGTTAGTGATTTTGTTGATAGTTATCTAAAATTAGATATCTGTCTTGCAGTTTTGTTACTTGTGATTTGTTTTTTTGTCTCAACTCTTTTTATCTTTGTTTTGTAGGTAGTCAGATGTCTCAGATGTCTTCTTTCTGATGTCTGCCCAAACCAATATGCAGTGAAAGACCTTTCCCATTCCAAAATTATATAAATAGCCGCATAGCTTTCATTTTATGTGGGGGGGGGGAGGGCAAAAAGGGAAAAAACCCTAGAGCTCAGTTTCTAAACAAAGAAGCTATTTTAAGCAAAATGCAGGGGAATTTACAGATATCTTGCCAGTGGGAAAAGAATTAAATAATTTTGTTTTCATTTTAGCAAAGAGATTCAATACTTAATTAGGGCTAATCACATTCCTTTAAAAAGACAGTGATAAGAAATGTACATTTTCTGCTAACCAAAGCCTCACTTTGGTTTTTGAACATTTCCTTTTGATTATATTTACTCAAGTGTGTTTGATCTTATGGAACGACAACTCAAAGAGCCACATTTCCCTTAAACTTTCAGTTTCCTTTCTCCGATACATGGAGTTTTAAGAAACAACCTAAATGATAAAGTGTTCACTGAAAAAGATGTTAGGTTGAGAGTATTTATTTCATCTGAAACATCATGAAGTGATAATCTCTATACTACTCCGACTTGAACTTGGCTTCCAGTGTGATTTAAGTTTTTTCTGTTTTCAGCTCTACCCTTGTGTACAGTGACTCTCCCCAGTGATCGCATATTTCTGAAATCAAAGACTAGTGATCATCATTTACCTTACATTAAACATCATATCAACCTTCAGAGCATAGACTTTGCTTTTACTGTACCAGCCCCAGGCTGCCTGACTGCCCTTAAACCCAGCTGTCTGTGGCTGGTGAGAGGTAAGGAGATAGTACCTTCAAAGAGTTAAGTCACAGCAGCCATGGTTTTTAGCAAAGGTGGAGGCTACATTATCATGGACATCCCCTGTCTATCCTACTATTCTACAACAACCCCGTAACCACATGTCAGGATTTTTATTTCATGGCTGATAAAACTGTTCTTCTGTGTATCCTACGCTCCAAGATTCTTCTCATCGTCCTCTCTTCCTTTATAAACACATTAACTTTTTTTAGGAAAGTAATTATTTTATTGCCACTTTGAAAGTAAGGCTTTTTTTGTTTGTTTCTAGTCAAGTTAAGAAGGCAAGAACTGTTGACAGATTTGGGTACGGAAAAAAAGATAATCATTTTATTTCTTTTTAGCTTTCTTAACGTTTATTTTATTATTGAGAGAGAGACAGACAGACATAACATGAGCAGGAGAGGGGCAGAGAGAGAGGGAGACACAGATCCAACGCAGGCTCCAGGCTCTGAGCTGTCAGCACAGAACCCAATGCAGGGCTCCAACTCATGAACCGGGAGATCATGACCTGAGCCGAAGTCAGCTGCTTAACTGACTGAGCCACCCAGATGCCCCAGAAAGATAATCATTTTCATTAACATGAATAGCTTACCATTTATGTCTAATTGTTGTTCAGTATAATACATTAATGTACTTTATTAAATATTTGTCAGATTAACTTTGTTGTAAGTTTTCGTTAGTTTTAACATTCATGTCTGTTTATTTATATGTGTGTGTACACTGTATGGTATTCATGGTTTTATGCTCACTTAATGTGGAAGTATACTCACAACTTTTAATAAATTTAGTGATAACATTGATCAGAAAATATAGATTTTATTGTTACATATATGGTATATTTATAGACTTAACTATGCACATAGATTTCGATATGGTTCTTTTGTGTGTGTTTATAGTAGATGCATGCAAAAGTATTGCCCGGCTTATGAAGTCACGTCCACGCTTGTTTGAATATTCAGCCGTAATATTAGCAATGGAAGTTGCTTTTTATTTTTTATTGAATGAGTAAGTGAATGAATAGTTTCATACTTATAACAAAGGATATGATTTTTTTAAATTTCTTTTTTGTCCTCCTAAATACTATTTTGTTCTCTAATGTTTAGTCCTATGGAGAGAGACATAAAAGCCTAAGGGCACATAGCAGAGACCCAGTAAGTATTTGATTAAAAGAATGAAGAGCCACCCCACCCCACCCCCTCAGGTGGTTCAGTCGGTTAAGCATCCAACTTCAACTCAGGTCAGGATCTCACGGTTGGTGGGTTCAAGCCCCATGTCGGGTTCTGTGGGGCTCTGTGCTGACAGCTAACTCAGAGCCTGGAGCCTGCTTCAGATTCTGTGTCTCCCTCTCTCTCTGACCCTTCCCTGCTCACGCTGTCTCTCTCTGTCTCTCAAAAATAAATTAAAAAAATAAAAAGAAAGGAAGAAAGAAAGAAAGAAAGAAGAATGAATAAGTAGGCATGCCTGGATGGCATCTCTGTGGTGCCTCGGTTAAGTGTCTGACTCTTGGTTTCCTCTCAGGTCATAATCTCAGTCATGAGATTCAGCCCCGCTTGAGACTTTTTCTCTGTTCTAGCTCTCTCTCTCTCTCTCAAAAAAAAAAAATTAAAATTAAAATATTTTTTAAAAAGAATGAATAAGTAGAGGTAATGATAATCCCAGATTGGGATGAAAGAGTTTATATAGGGCAGATCAAAAAAAAATAAAATAAAATAAGAAGAGAACAAAGACAGAAGAATTAGAAGGATTGTAATAGGAAAATAGGGGCTCAACTCTGGGGTGCCAAACAAATGGAAGTAAAAAGTAAATGCAGAGTAGCAAGTGGAAGAAAAAGAGAATAAAATGGAGGAATATATGTTAATATAAGGAAATCAAACTAGAGAAGAAGAGTATGAGAAGACAGACAAGGAGGTAAAAAGGAAGAGCACAGTTGTAGCGAGATGGAGAGAAAGAAGAGGGATCCTGAAAAGAGCAGGTAAGGCCCAGCAGCACAGGTTAGCAGACACGGGCAGAGAAAAATCAGTGGGGAAATGGAAGGAACATCTCAATGCAAGAGGAGATGAGCTGGACCACTGTGTTGGCTCTGTGACTCCTATGTGTTAATGAATTTGGGTTGATTTTGACTTTCAAATTTAAAAATTTCCTTAAGCCTTTTAAAATAATAAAAATCAATGTATATTAGAAGACTTGAAAACCCTGGGGCCCCTGGATGGCTCAGTCAGTTGAGTGTCTGGTTTTTCATTTCCGCTCAGGTCATGATCTCACTAGTGTGGAACTGAGCCCCGAATCAGGCTCGGTGCTGAGTGTGGAGCCGGAAGATTCTCTCTCCCCTCTCCTTCTGCCTCTTCTCTACTAGCGCTTGCTCTCTCTCTCTCTCTCTCTCTCTCAAAACAAACAAAACCAAAACAACAACAACAACAACAGCAACAACAAAACAGACTTGAAAACCCTGAGGAATTAGACTTCCATGCGTACTGTATATACAGTCTACTATGGACACTCCAAAACTTAACTCACTCTTGTATTCCAAATGGAATAGCATTTCATATAAATGGTTACTGTGGTTCTTATACCTTATATCTCTTAGTAATTACCATAAAGTCACTGCAAACTGTATTCTGATTTCTCAGAAGTCAATTTTTATATGACATTAATGTAATTAAAAACTCATAAGCTATCTAATCATGTTAATGAAGATTTTGCTTAGCAAATTGAAATGCACCTATTGTAAAAGCAAGTAGTTTCGTAGACTCATTGACACTGGAGGTAAAGATCTTAAAGATTGACTAATCCTAACCCCTAATTTAAATGTTGAGTAAAGTGAGCCTACAATTGCTAAGGGACTCTCTCAAGGACATATAAGTAATTAGTGGCAGAATTATGGACTAGAATTCAAAATAACACTTTTCCCAATTATAATCAAGATATGTAGTCTTGTGGGGTTTTTTTTTTCATGTAGGTCTATATTATTATCTAAGAAATGCATCATTACTTGCACATTAGCACTGATAGAATTTTTTTAATCCTATAGCATTTTTTATAATATGGAGATAGTGAAAATTGAAATTCATTACAGAGAAGAAAAAAGAATCTTCTAAGATACGTAAAACATTAATGTTGCATGGATGAACAATAGAATATTTCAAGAATGTCTAATTTAGTAAATAGTTAGAAAGAGGTAAGAGGAGGAGAGAGACAGAGACAGTGAAACAGGGAGAGAAAGTGAGAGAAGAGAGAGAGAGAGAGAGACCTCATAAACTATCTTTTCTCCAAAGGGCAAGGATATTTTATCAAGAAATAAAGGAAATTAATTAACACTGGACTTAGATTGAATTAAGTCTCATGTTTATGACTTCATAAAGATCAAATAAAGAAAAATAGATCACCAGAGCTACACCTAAGGTTTCTTATATTGAGTGTGAATTTACAGAGTGATAAAAACCATCAGAATTTTTTTGGGCCATAAATATTTTTAAAACTTTCTTGGTCTAGGGGCACTTGGGTGGCTCAGTCAGTTAGGCATTGAGGCATCTCTTGATTTCAGCTCAGGTCATGATCTCACAGTTCATGGAATCCAGTCCTCCATGGCTAGCTCTGTGCTGACAACATGGAGCCTGTTTGGGATGCTCTCTCAGTCCCTCACCACATTCAGTCCCTCTCTCTCTCTCTCTCTCTCTCTCTCTCTCTCTCTCTCTCTCTGCCTCTCTCTCAAAATGAATAAATAAGCATTAAAAAATACTTTCTTGGTCTATAGAAATTATTCAAGATTTCTTCTAACGATATTCTGGTCTACTTCACCTAGCCATGTCACAGTTTTATGGGGGAAATGGGGATGCCAGTGCATTTCATGGTGGATCTGGCTTCTTGATTATTTTGGTAATCACTCAGCCAGACATTTGGATCAAAATGGATTACCAATGTGGGTAAGAATTCAGAATCAGTAGTTGATTCAAATATCTCATAGTGCTGTGATGTACAGGCCTATAATGAATAATACAAAATAAGTACCATCCAGTTACTTTGGTATAGCTTGATAGGCTTTATGTGGTGCTTTCACATTCACTATCTATTTTTATACAATAATGTATGAGACAAGGAGAATAAATCTCAGGTTTGAAAATTAGGTTAGACATAGGTGAAGTGATTTGCTTAAATTCATATAGTGAGTCTGTCTTGAAGTTATGATTAGAATCCAGTTAACCTAATTCCTAGCTTAGATCTTCTTTCATCCTCAAGAAAATACATCCCAAGGTGACAGGAATTTTTGTCTGATTTGATTACTTCTATATCTCCACCAAACTGCTGGGCACATTGTAGGTATTTAAAAAGTTCTTGTTGAATTAATGAGTGATAAATTTACATCATTTTTCTTCTCATTGGTATCCCATTTCCTTTTTCTAAATTTTAAATTTGAGTTCATAAATCATTTTAAGATAATCAATTATTGAAAGCACATTTTCCTCCACCTTAAAATAAGCAAATATCTTTGTTTGTCTTCCCAAAAGGAAAGAACTTGGTCCGCCATGAACACCTTGCACATTTCTGACTTTATCAATATACTAATGATTCTACCTATTTTTGGTGAATAATATGTTTCAATCCAGTTTATCAAAGCTAATGGAAATCTGTTCATTTTATTGTAAGGGGAATTGCCTCTCTGTGTCCAAATTATCCAAAAGCCCTTCTACTGCAGATAGTACAATAAATATAATGGGACATGGGTCAGAGTATAAAAAAGAAGAACTGAAAGAGTATAGAGATGATGTGGGGCGCCTGGGTGTCTCAGTCAGCTAAGTGTCCAACTTCAGCTCAGGTCATGATCTCGTTGCTTGTGGATTTGAGCCCCACATCTGACTCTGTGCTGATAGCTTAGAGCCTGGAGACTGCTTCAGATTTTCTGTCTCCATCTCACTCTGCCCCTCCCCAACTCACACCCTATGTCTCTCTCTCTTTCTCTCTCTCTCTCTCACACACTCAAAAAAAATAAACATTTTAAAAATATGAAAAATAGAAAGAACATGTTTCTGCCTTAGATGCCTTCATGCTTCTTGACTTCAGCTGTCTGTATTTTTCAGTGATTAAAAAAATAAAAACTAAAAAATAATTGAGGGACCCATAATTAACTTTAATGTGGAGACTCTGACTGTAGACATAACTGATCAGAAGCTCAAGTTTCCTTGTGTAGTCTGGGAGTCTGGCCCTTGAAAACTGTGAAGACTTCTGAAAATGATCTTAATTGGATTACAGTTGCAGTAAATGGAGATGAACTCTGTTGTTCCATGAGCTACCTCTTAAGTTGGTGTTTGGAAGTCTCACCACTTTAAAACCTTTTTCCATTTCAGCTATAATTTTGGTTCTTTCTTTTGGAGAGAGGAAATCTGCGATGGGTTGAGTTTGGAGAAAGAAAGAACCTGAGATTTCTAGATACCATAAAAGAAAAGTAACTTTTAAGTTTTTCAGATCCTTCATAATTTCTTCATCTTGTTATTATGTTGTTTGCCCCACCTTTTATCTCTTAGTGATTAGCAGGAAAACTTTTAGTATAGAGAGGATGTGTTTTTGATGATAGCAAGAACAGAGATGGCTGGAGAAACTCACCTTCTCTACAATCCTCTTCACAGAAAAGAACTCCCAGGGACAGAGGAATAGTCAAAGCTCTTTGGAGGAAATCTTTGAGACCAAATCTCAGCAACTTTGTAAACCTTGAATAATGGTTCACTCAGTCATCTAAATTTGGCCTGAGAGATGCCTTCATTAATTCATTTGTTCCCAAGCAGGCTGTATCTCACTTTTCATCCAAAGTCTGAATTTAGTAGCGGAAAGTCTTAAGACATGAATTCTGCCTTTGCAACTACCTAATATGCAACATAGAACAAGTATTCTTTATAGATGTCAATTAGCTCATCTAAAACAAGATTATTTATATCATAGATTTATTGTGAGGATAAAACGAGATGTTGCTGAGGGTCCATATAGTCATAAAACAAACAATAGTTATAGGCCTGCTATGTACCAAATGTTGTGCAAAATATTGAGGATACACAAAAACTCACATTCCTGACCTCAATGTCTCAATCCAGAAGGGTTGCTGAGAAGTCAGTGGATAAATACAATCAATACTCGGCGAGAAGAGGTGCAATATAAATACAGCACAATGAGAATACAGAAGAGGAAGCCATTAACTTTGCTTGGGGAAAGTTAACAAGCAATAGACTTTAAAAAGACATGTTTTGTAAGGGAACAAAAAAGAGGAGACCCAGGAAACAGACTCTTAGCTATAGAGAACAAACTGATGGTTACCAGAAGGGAGGTGGTGGGACAGGGGGGAAATAAATGAGGAAGATTAAGGAGAGCACTTGTGATGAGCACTGAGTATTGTATGTAAGTGTTCAAACTTGCTGCAAACTACTTACTTTAGTTCAAAATAAATTCTACCCCTGAAACTAACATTACACTGCATATTAACTAACTGGAATTTACATAAAAGCTTGAAGCAAACAAACAAACAAAAGATGCGTTTTTGTGTACATTCTCTCCACCGAACCTTAAATTGTGGCTTAAGTGTACTCAGACCATGTCCAAGTCTGGGTTCTGTCTACAGTCCTTCTTGTAGGGTTAGTGCTCAAAAGATAATTAGTATTAAAAATTATTTTAATTTCCTTTTCCATCAAGTTGAATTGTATTGTTTTATTACAGAGAAGGCAGGGGTGGTTGAAATCTCTCACATGATTCTTTAGCTGGTTTCAATAGCAAGTTGTGCTTAATTGTTTCTTCCATATCCTAGGGTGATCCCAAGAATTCAAGATATTTGATATTTTTAATAAGAAAGAAGTTTTTTTTATACAATGCAAGATATCATATCCATATTAGATGAAGAAGGTATTTAACTGGGATATTGTACCTCCAACATAAAACAGTCTTAGTGAATGTGAGGAGTAATAGACACTTCTATTCATTGCTGATTGGTATGTTAAATGGTACAATCAATATGGAGAGTGATTTGAAAATAGCAATCATGATTTATAACTCAAAGAATCTTTTTGTATCAACAACACTAATTCTAGGAATGTTTTCTGCAGACACATTGGCCATTTGTGAAGTGACATATGTAAAGGGATATTTAGCGTAGTGGCTATAGTAGCAAAAGATCAGAAACCACATAAATGTTCCACAAAGTAGGGACTGGGTTAATGAATTATTATATAATTTCAGACATTGTATGTAATATGTATTCAAACAGTTATATGCAATGGAATACTATGCAATGGTTAAAAAGAAAGAGAGCACAATATATACTAATATAATAAGTGAAACTGCCAAGTTCCCTATTGTAAGTGTAGTATAAATTCATTAGTGCAGAAAAATGTAGGTATAGGGATGTAAATATAGATGTAGCTTTGGGTGCGGATATGGATACACACACACATATTTATATACTCTTGTGTATGAATAACTATCCCTAAAAGGATGCACAAGAAGTAGTCACAATGGTTACAGGGAAAGGAAAAGAAATAGAATTATTCACTTATTATTATATACACCTTTGTCCTTTTTGAACATGATATTATGTATATATAAATCATATTCAAAATGTATTAAATGTGCCAAACACACGAAAAAGATGCTCAACATCACTAATTATCAGGGAAAAGTAAATCAAAACCACAATGAGATATCACCTTATACTTGTCAGAATGGCTAGTATCAAAAAGGCAAGAAATAACAAACGTTGGTGAGGATGTGGAGAAAAGTGAACCTCACGCACTGTTGGTGGGAACGTAGATTGGTGCAACCACTGTGGAAAACAGTATGGAGGTTCCTCAGAACATTAAAAATAGAAATACCATACAACCCAGCAATTCCACTTTTGAGTGTTTACTCAAAGAAAATAACAACTCTAATTTGGAAAGATACATGCAACCGTATGTTATTGCAGCATTGTTTACAATATCTAAGATATGGAAGCAACCAAAGTGTCCAGGAGTATTATGCTAAGTAAAATAAGTTAGAGAGAGAAAGACAAATACCCTTTGATTTCACTTATATGTGGAATCTAAAAAATAAAACAAGCCACTGAACAAACAAACAGAAACATCCATAAACACAGAGAATAAACTGGTTCTTGTTAGAGGGAAGGGTGTTGTGGGGTTGGGCAAAATAAGTGAAGGGGATTAAGAAGTACAAACTTCCATTTGTAAAATAAGTAGATCACAGGGATGAGAAGTACAAAATAGGGAATATAGTTAATTGTATTGTGATAATATTAAATGGTAACAGATGGTAGCTACACTTAATTGTGGTGAGCATAGTATAGTGTATAGAATTGTTGAATCACTATGTTGTACACCAGAAAACTAAGAGAACATTGTACATCAGCTGTACCTCAATTTTTAAAAATGCATTTAATGGGTTAACAAAAATGCCTAAAACACAGAATGTCTTCCCAACCGTATTTGTAATAACTATCATGTTGGAATTTTTTTCTGTAAATTCACAAGAGTTATACTTGTTAATCCACTTTTATATTTATGTAGAGGAAAGTTTGATTTTTTTCTAGAGGGAGAATATTTTTTAAAATCTTTAAATTACTTTTTCCCCCAGGAAGTCAATAAACTTCAATTACTTTACTCCAAAACAAGCAGTGTCAGCTATAAAAAGGGGATGAATCCTATATTTGATAGCATAAATGAGGCATAATAATCAAAGAAAAAACTTTTGAAAAGAAGAATGTGTGAGCTACTGGATCCTTGGGACACCAGCAGTAATTTACACACCATTACTTATTCAGCGTTGCATTCCTAATTACTCCTTGGGAAAAAAAAAAGATAATTATTATACTATAGTGATTACTCCTTTCATCATACAATGCTGATATGGGCACATCTTGAAGAAATATAACTTTAGTCTGTTGATAAAACTGTTTATATACAATATTTTAAGGGGAATATAATAATAGCCAAACACATCTCTTAAAGGAGCATTGAGATCTCCGGTAAACTTGTGCTCAAGTATTTCTAGAAAAATGTAGATAAACAAAGTCAATTTAATTCTAAATTATAGGTTGTTCATGACCTACCAGCTTTCTTACAAACATTTGTGAAAACACCTCATAAACTAATAGAGCAAACACTACTGAGCTATACACTTAAAAATGAGTAAGATAGTAAATTTTGTTTTACTTTTTAACCGAATATTTAAAAAGTAACTAATGGAGGGTTGAGAGGAAGAAAAAGGAAAAGAAAAATTTGCCTCTTTAATTTGAATAATTATCTACATCCTACTTACAAAAAGCTTAAAACATAAGCATTATTTGCCTACAATTATAATTGAGGTTATCTATAAAAGTATGTCAATCTAATCTAATCAATATAATTATGCAAGATTAATGAAGTAAGGCCATGTCTTGATTGTATATACGTAAAATGAGAAACTTTCCTGGGCACCTGGGTGACTTAATCTATTAAGCATTGGACTTCAGCTCAGGTCATGATCTTATAGTCCATGGGATGGAACCCCGTATCAGACTCTGTGCTGACAGCTCAGAGCCTGGAGACTGCGTCAGATTCTGCATCTCCATCTCTCTCTGCCCCTTGTCTGCTCATGCGCTCTCTCTCTCTATCTCTCTCTCTCTCTCAAAAATAAACAAAAACATTTAAAAAATTTTAAAAACCAGAAACTTTCCTGGTTTTCTGTTTAAAATTATATTTAGTTTATGCTTTTGCTAATAAAGGAAGAGAACTTTTAATATTTTTTAATGTTTACTTATGAGAGAGAGAGAGAGCAAGCAGAGGAGGGGCAAAGAGAGAGGCAGACACAGAATCCAAAGCAGGCTCCAGGCTCTGAGCTGTCAGCAAAGAGCCGACACGGGGCTCAAACCCAGGGATTGTGAGATCATGACCTGAGCCGAAGTCAGACACTTAACCAACTGAGTCACGTAGGTGTCCCAAGAACTTTTAATATTCTATCAGCTGTCCTATATCTACTTACAGATTATTTGTATCATATTTTTGATACTAAATGGCATTCCATACTAACATGTATCTCTTTTCATGGTCTGGTTTTCCTGGTCATCAGTTGAGGTACATTTATAAATACAAATTTTAGTAATATCCTAAGCCAAACAAAATTCAGAAGGTGAATGTGCAGAAAATACTTAAGGGTATATTCTAGAGGCAAATGTGTTTTCTTGCTTTTTAGATTATGCACATCACCGCCTCTTTACATTACTGTGGACTAGACTTGACTCATAGGTCTTTAACTAAATGAACCATAGAAAACTATTTCCTTTCATAATTTGTCACTGTAAAGTGAATGTCTAAATCTGAAATGGTAGAAATGGATCTTTTATTATATTTTTAAATACACAGAGCATACTGAGATTAAGTATTTAGAATTCATATCCAAGTATATCTATAATGTGTTTTAATAAGGTCATGAATAATGAAGTAATTTTACACAATGTGGAAAAGCTGTGAAGTGTAGCATTCAAGTGATATTTAT
Organism: Cryptoprocta ferox; assembly: GCA_028646485.1. Classification (NCBI taxonomy): domain Eukaryota; kingdom Metazoa; phylum Chordata; class Mammalia; order Carnivora; family Eupleridae; genus Cryptoprocta; species Cryptoprocta ferox. The sequence continues at coordinate 71,950,382 of CM053559.1, forward strand.
CTATGAGGTGTATCCATTTTATAGTTCTCTTTTCATAAATTTCATTTCCACTTGTAGAGTGGTGTCCTATGCAGACTAATTAATATGACTTATCCTGTGCCTAAGCAGGAATGTTTTTCACTTTCCCTTTATCCTTTCACCTTGTGCAAAAATTATTATTCCCCTCAACACCTCATTTATCTCTCCCATCCACCCTAGGGAGTCTCTCGTGCAGAACAACTAGGAGGTGTATACAAAGGAACAGCAATCTGGCAGCTTCATCATAAAATGTGATATGTTAGCTATTTCCCTTTCCATGGGACCTATCCAGCTGAGACTGTATGGGGCCTCTGGGCCACACATGCAAATGCAGCAAACTCACATCCCAAGAAAACTTTTTACCAAAAAGGCAGAGGGAAATAGCTCTTTAACAGAGCTTGCACAGAGAGGGGGGATAACATTGTGTTTTCCTGGGAGTTTGTCATGTCAGAGAAATAAGCAGCTATAGCCATGTGACAAGAGAGTTATTTTTTCTGGACCAGATATGCTTAGGAATGGAGTTCAATTCCATGCATTCTTACTGCTAATTCTGGGAAGATTGTCCATCTCTGATATACAAAGGCCATTGAAAAACTTGAGTACACTGCCATCAAAAAGAGTAAATAATTTGAGCATATGTTATTATATTATCTACCCATAACAGAGGCAAAACGGGTGTTGATAAACACCTATATCAAATTTTCTCTGCTATTATGGTATTGTCCCTCATTTGAGTCTATAACTGACTTGGTAGGTAGGAAAATTTTACTCTTAATTTATGTTCTTTAGCCATGTGTTTGCCTTGTGGCTGATTTTCAGCAGTGGACAGATTTATGTAGGCTTATGTTACCTGGGTTTACTCCTAAGCAGTAAAATACATTCTAAAGGATTTTGCTAATATTCATGCTTAAGCGTGTTATAGAACTAAGAAAGCTAACTGGCCTGGACACTGGTTAACCTCATACTTAATCCATATTTTCACCAGAATTGGATCAATCTCCCTAATCAACCTCAAACAAAGAAAATTGCACATGTGTTCTTGATAGTTTAGTCAGGAACAAAAATTTTTCAAGAGGAAGAGTTATCAGTAGTGATAGGTGTAAGCTCCAAACAGGGGAGAAATTGAGTCTGTTCTGTTCCTGCTATATTCCCAACATCTAGAATATTTCCTGTTATTTGTACTCTTTCATGGTTTAGATGCAACCACTATGCAGAATGGTCCCCAAAACATGAAGCCAGATGAATGACTTCATGCTTTTGTTTGTTTGTTTGTTTTCAAATTGTTATTTAGATTCTAGTTAGTTAACATATAGTATATATTATAGTATTGGTTTCAGGAGTAGAATTTAGTGATTCATCACTTACGTATAACACCCAGTAGTCATCATAAAAGTGAGGTAATTATTTTAATCAAACAATTTTAATCTGTCCAATACTTAACCATATGCATAATATCTGCAGGCTGATATGGGACTTAGGAATAAGTAATAAGCAGTTCATCGCATATGTGATTGAAATTATCATTATTTTAAACAAGCAAATCAGGTGGGTTTTTTTTCTTTCTTGGTTTTATTCTCCCCCTCATTTTGACCTGTTTCAGGGAGTTTATTTTCAACTTTGGCTGTATTTCTTAATATGATATAAAATGATGTCCTTATCCATATCAGTAGCACCATCATGCATCCCAACATTCAAATTTTAAAAGAAAAAGTCCTGATTTTTAACTTCCAAACAAAGAGTGATTACTTGACAGGGTCCTAGCCCCAACACACCAAGGACTGGTCTTTTCTTTGCTCTGGTATTCACTCTTTTCATCATTATTATAATCTTTTTACTGCTTCACGTGAAAATACTGTCCAATTATTCACTAAAATGTTTTAACTTAAGGTTTGCTTCTTACACACATTCCTTCCACAGTTGTGGAGCCCTTGATAGGCATTGTGGAATGGGTCTGTAACAGCGTGTTGACTACTAGAAAAATACAAAGATGAATACAACTGAACCCTTCCTTCAAACTAAACACCAATAAGAGAGTTACAATATATACATGGATTGAAACCTTCCTGATGTTATATGAAAAAACCCTACATGTATAATTGACAGAATGAGTAATGTCTTAGGCCACTTAGGCTGCTATAATAAAAATACAGTAAACTGGATGGCTTCTGAACAATAGAAATTTATTTTTTGCAGTTCTGGAGGCTGAGAAGTCCAAGATCAAGGCACCAGCAGATCTGGTGTCTTCTGAGAGCTCCTTCCTATTTCATAGATGGCCATCTTTTCCTGTTGTCACACATGACAGAAGAGACTGGGGAGCTCTCTAGAGTCTCTTCTGTCATAACACTAATCCCATTCATGAGGATTCCACCCTTATGACCTAATCACCTCATCCAGGCCCCACTTCCAAATACCATCCATCACACAGGGTATTGGGTCTCCACATATGAATTGGGGAGGGGGGGAACATAAACATTCAGTCTCTAGCAAAAGTTCTTACCAGAATTGGATTTTTATAAAACAGGAAAACCCTAGGAAGACCTAAAATTCAGAGATGGTGAATTTAGATCGTGGAAAGGGAGAAAAAAAAAATATGCCACCTGGAGGAAAGAGGAGCAAAGAAAAATGATCATTCAAATTTGAGAGATTTCACAGTTTCCCTCTGAATTTGTTATTCTTCACCTTCATGCAAAGGTATGTATGTGGTATATCTTTGGACTATAGCTCTAGCATGAGTGGATCTGTGCTACCATATATCCTACAATAGAGCTATACGAGCCAGCTCCCTCTTAAAAACTCCATACTATCTTGAATCTGAGTCACAACTACTGATATAGATGACACGACCGCATGATTCTCTTGATCTAAGACCTTAGTCCAACACACATGGCAATGATATCAAAGACACCACCTGCAAAGAAGTATTCGTGTGTGGAATTATGTGACATATTTAAATTCTTTATATACAATAGTGGAAAATGACTGGCAAATGCATGGTTGCCTCATATATTTAAATTGCAATTGTGAAACTTTTCTTTGATTAAGATGTTGTAGTTTTGATTGCATACCATGAGGAGAAAATAGTAAGTAAATTTGCAACTGTCCTGACACGTCAATCCAATGAGTCATTTATATTTAAACAGAAAACTAATTTCCACAAGGCAAATATAGCAAGAAAGATTACTTTGAGGTTTTCTAGTTGCTTCAGAGATCAGAAGCAAAAATTATCACCCTTAAGAAATTCTGTAGGTTTACATTTGGGTCAGATATTATGAGTGGTCATAGTTGATCTGTTACAAGGAACATAACCTGTTGTAATAGACATTTCCCCTACTGTAACATATGAGTATGTCGTAACTTTAATTATATTATTCAGATTCAACTAACTTTTTTAAAACTTGGTAATTGATATCTAAAGAAAGCAAGTTTTTATTGTTATCAGTTTAGAAGTCTTTCTTCCAATTAAAAGCACTGACCAGTGTACATTCAGTCTTCTGAGTAAAATGTATACATCCTTTCTTTTTTAATTTTCGAAAGAGAAATAATGACTGGTCATGTGAAGAAAGCTCCTAATCAAGAAAAATGTTTTTTCCTGAAATAAAACAAAAGTAAATGTAGAAAGGAATCTTCAATTAAGGACGGATCATTTATTTTCCCTATACATCATGACCTCCTATTTCTTTCCAGTTGGTTGGATTTCAATGGAAATAACTTTTATATTATGTTTGTTTAACCTTAATTTGCTATGAAAACACAAACTGTGCCATTATTATTGATTAGAATAGGTCTTCGAGGATGGCCTTGGAAAAACATTGTATGCAAATATGCAAATACAGATCATTATAATATGAACTAAGGCTTGCTTGCATACCAATGTATCAATGGTATTAGTATAGCCATTAAAGATTTTTAGGAAGAATATGTTGTAACAGGCTCGTAGTTCCAATGAAGAACTTAAAGTGCTCTTGAGTTAGAATTAATGTTGTATTTATAAAAAATGTATTCATATCATTTAGCTTTCTTCCTCCCAGCATTTAAAAAGGAACCATCCCACAGGACTTTTTCCTAGAAACTGAGAGCATTGAGTATCATTTTCTGTAAATTCTAGTTTATATGGGACACTTTCTCAAATGATATTTAGATAAGGCTTTTTAACCTTAATATAGTTTATAAACGCAAGTGGGCTCAAAATACCAGAACCTAAATGGTAAGACTGGGGAGGGGCTGAGGAGCAGAGAGGATTGACTTCCTAAATCCCAAATGGGTCAGCTGTGCTGCTCCTGGAAGCTGAGGCATAAACCTCTGTGTGTCTAAACATTTGCTGTCAAGAAGCAGTTTATTATTCTTTTAAACAGACAATATTCTAAGGTGCTATTTAGTAATGATACTCATGGCCACAGGCTGCTGAGGCTTGGAGTGAGGAACACAAAGCAGTAAAAGTGAAAGAAAGGAGGGGGGCGCCTGGGTGGCTCATTCGGTTAAGCTTCTGACTTCAGCTCAGGTCATGATCTCACTGTTAGTGAGTTTGGCCCACATTGAGCTCTGTGCTGACAGCTCAGAGCCTGAAGCCTGCTTCAGATTCTGTGTCTCCCTCTCTCACTGCTCCTCCCCCACTCATGCTCTGTCTCTGTCTCTCTCTCAAAAATAAATAAACATTAAAAAAAAAAGTAAAAAGAAGGAGGGAAGCAGGGTCTATGGGTCTACACAAGCTGTTGGTGGATGGTGCTTCCAATTATTATAATGAATGATACCTGAGAAAGTAAAATAATATGATGAAAGGCTTCTTAATGCCAACCTATCCCATGACTGGGCTTTAAGCCTTTGCCCATTGTTTGGACACTTTCTATAGTGTGTTCATTCGGTGTTACTACAGTGTTTGCTCTAGACAGAATTGGTAGATACTTTGTACATTTTTTTCATTAAAGTTAATTGAATAAACATTATAATCTTCTAAATATCTCTAAGCATTGAAATAGCGTTACTTTTAGTCATGTAAAAGTCTTGTTATTACAATTATCATTTGGGGTATCAGAAAATTCTGTGTAACTAAGCTATATCTATAACCCAGCATATCTTTCAAATAAACAATGCTTCAGTGGTCTGATTATATTTCTTTTCTTACAATACAATTTGTAATGGCTCTCTCTCTCTCTCTTTCTGTCTCTCATTTACTATTGTTGGTTTTTTCTATCGCTTTACAAAAAAAGGATGCTATTTATAACGTCAGGGGAGGCAAACTGAGCTGACATATAAAATGGAAATATGTATTCTTTTGTTCTCTTTTTAAAAATGTTTATTTACTTATTTTTGAGAAATTTGAGAGACAGAGAGACAGAGAGAGAGAGAGAGCACAAGCAGGGGAAGAGCAGAGAGAGAACCCTAGGAAAGCCTCAAATTCAGAGATGGTGTTAGCATGGGGCTCCATATTATGAACCGTGAGATCATGACCCGTGCTGAAATTACGAGTCAGATGCTTAACCAACTGAGCCACCCAGGCACCCTGTGTTCTTTTATTTTGTTCTTAAATGAAGATGAAATTATCCTTCAAATTCTCCTTACCTTCCTACTCCAAATAACTCAACCATCTAAATAAAATGCACCTACACCCCAAATTATCCACTAAATCAAAAGACCACAAGAAAAGATGCTAGACCAGAAAGTAAGGGTACAATAAAGATCTGGACCTGCTCCTGATTTCTGACACCTATTTATTTTCTTTAGTGGATTCCAAGACTTTTAGCTTGCAGCGACTGCCAACACATTGACTGATTTATCTGAATGCTTTTAGGCTAGGAATAACTTTTAACACGTGGCCCAGCTTTGTTTGTTTATAAGGATGACTACCCTGGTATCTAACTAGAACTATTTTACCATTAATCAGAAATACTTTGGAGTTCTCCAAACAATCTGAGCCATTCCTCAGTTTGTGAAAAAGCAGGTTCCTCTAGAGGATATCTAATTGTAAAATGACTGGGAAGGATAAATTTGTGACATATGATGGTACATGGTATGTTGGAAGTAATTTAATTTCTTCTTCTAATTTCATAGAGAACTTTCTAAGTACTTGTCTTAGGGAAATAATAACTTATTACTTTTCCTAATGTTGGAATCCACTTTCAGTCCTTAATGACCATATTAACAAAAAGGAGAGAATACAAATGAGATCAGTTTTTTTATTAGATTTTATCAGTCAGAAATAAGAAGTGCAAAATAACAATGTGATTTTTGATAAAGTGATTTTATCAAAGCCTCCCCTACATGCTTGATATTTAAATTTTTTTTATGGAATAATGGGACCATTTAAAAGATGACAACGCCATGATAGTCTTCCGATTTCATAATGATTTTGCTAATTTATGATAAATGAAACTTTAAGAATGACTGCAAATTTTTGAAAACTTTTACTTTATTACTTTACTCAATTTTTTATTATAAGAACAAAACAGCTAGCTATAACAATAAAAATACAATAAAGAATAAAGAGAAATGTATTCATTTACCCCCAACTTTCTCCAGTTTCATCTCCTTGAGGTAACTGATCTAATCTATGTGAGATTAGATCTCTCTAAAATCTAAAAAAAAACTATTTATTAATTAGTTATATTTCCTCACTTTTTTCTATGCTTACAGAAATATATTTATGTATTAGGGGAGGAAAAAGTTTTTCTCTACTTTTTAGGTTCTTTTGGCTAGTTTATTAATTAAACTGACATAAGACAGATTAACCAAAGAAAAACAAATTTAAGTCAGGCAATTGAAGTTTATATGCCACCTTGAGCTAAGAAGAAGGTAGGGATCTGGGACATCAAAAGGAAGGAGGATAAATGTTTGTTATGCCACACAGAGACAACTGGACACAGAGAGGAATTTGAATAAACATGCTGAACTCTCCCAGCTTACCACACCTAGCCCCTACTCTTTGTAGCTGTCTCTGGTGATAGCTCTCTTCCTAGACCAGACCCTCTACCTAAATTATTTTAGGCACTTAAAGGGGAAATGAAAAGCTCTTCCTGGGTCTTTCTGGCCTTGATTGTCTTCAGCTCAAAATAATCCACATGCCAAAGTGGCAGGCAGTGGGGCAACCTGCTCTGAACCCCATCAGTTCCCTTCTTTGAAACTTCCCTGAAACTTTCATATAGTAAAACCTGAGCTGGTAGATTGCTCCATTATTTCACTGATTAATCTGGTAGTCTTTAAAATGGGTCAGTTCAGTTAAAGAGTTGTGTCTCATTTTAGGAGGTGGTGAAGCATCTGGCCTATCAAAGTTTGGCCTATATTGTGCAAGAAGTCAGGTATTTAATAAGGCCTTTCTATGAAAACAGAAGAAAAAGGATGGTTAATGATTTGAACAAATTATAAACTAGTTTTTGAGCCCCGGGAGCAGCCAGTCAAGATTTCTATACATCAGGATTGAAGCATCTTTTGTGGTTTGAATGTCTCTGATAACATCATCAGGATTCAGGTAAATTTTCTGAGTAGCCCACATAGCAATATGCATGAAGATTGTCTAAACATGAGTTATTGTGGCAATTCCTCTGATGTTTATATCAAGTCATTCACACTCAGTTTACAGGGCTTCAGAGTAAGGACAATTTTTGTTCTTAGTTATTCCAAGTCAAAAGTTGTAGAAAATTGGAAGTTTGGAGAGGTGTAGCCAAATATTGAAGGAAACTAGAATTCAGAATCAAGTTGATTTACCCATAGAATACAAAACCTCAAAGATAAGTAACAATACTAGAATCTGATATCCATAAAGGGTATTTGGAAGTAGGTAAACTCTGCCTTAACTTTCAAACCAAATAGTATCAGAATATTTACCAAATTTTCACTTACAGTCCTAGGCCTCATATCCAGAAAAAATAAAAGGGTGTCTGTCTACAGAGAAATTGAATATAATATTTAATTATAATTTGTTCTGGATTATTGCTTTTATTTTACAAGATCCATGAAGCCATTTTTGTTTTAATTATCCAGATTTTAAAGCCCAGGGACTCAAATACTGATAATATTTCCAGAAAAGTTGACTTTTGTCTGGTTGGCAGTGACACTCCAGTTCATAAACTTAATTACTTTTTGCCACTTGGCTATGATGCAAACAAGTAGATATTTAAGGTGATGATAGGTGGAGGGAAATAATCACTGTGTATCATCATTATAAAACAAACTATTGAGAAATTGCTGAAATAATCTGATTTTATGAGTTAGTTGGTTGATGAGCTGATAATTATTTGTGTCTTTTTGTAGCTCTACATTTAAAAACCACACCAGATATTTAAGTTGAATGAGACACATCTACTTCTCTCCTAGGCAATGCCAACCTCAATGTGTTTTATATGCACACCTTTCCTTCATATATCAGTGCACTTTTCATTATCTTAAATTGAGTTAATTCCTCATTAGCTAGTTTTATTTTACTGAGTCACATGCCTGTATAGCACAAAAAGAGATTCAAGTTCTCTATTTTCTTCCAAATATTGTCAACAGCTTTAATTCCTTCAGGGTATGGAGGAGAGGTGTTGTGTATGCCTGTGGACTTGCTGGCAATAAAGGCAACATAAAATTAGTTAAGGGGGAAGAAGGGGAATTGGGACGCTTTCTGTGCTGCTTTTACTAATCTAAAAGAAATCCCAGGAGTCATTTACTTTCCATTCTCTTTACGATAATTGACTCACACAACCCATCTCTTTTTCTTCAAATAGTTCTGCAATGATCAAACTAGATTGGATCTTTCTGTGCTTGTATCTTTTATTTTATAAGTACAGTTATTCAGATAACAAATGGGAAAATTATCCATAAGCATGTACTACCAATCAAGGATAAATCTACAATTGCTCCATTAGTATTTACAGGTAGCATTTCAATTATGGTCCATATTTCTGTGAATAACTAAACATACTAAATGTTAAGTTCTTGATTGGACAGAATTTCAAATCAACCAGAAGATAATATTGGAGGGGAGGACAGAATTATTAAGAAAACTATTATTGGGTACAAGTCTGTCAGAAGTTTGAAAGGATTTTATTTTAAAAACTCAAGAAGGTTTGGGGCACCTGGGTGGCTCAGTCGATTAAGCATTCAACTTCAGCTCAGGTCATGATCTGCGGTTTGTGAGTTTAAGCCCTGTGTCGGGCTCCAGCTCAGAGCCTGGAGCCTGCTTTGGATTCTGTGTCTCCCTTTCTCTCTGCCCCTCCCCTACTCGTGCTCTGTCTGTCTCTCTCTCTCTCTCTCTCTCTCTCTCTCAAAAATAAATAAACATTTAAAAAATAAAAATAAAAACTCAAGCAGGTTTGATAAGTATTCACATGTGAATGCATCATGCCATCTCACATTATATTGTGAAATATTTTTAATTGGAACAATCTGGTAAATTGTCAACCATTGTTCTAAGTATAACAGTTTTGGGGAAAGGGGAAGGATGAAGATTTAAAGAACATTGTGATCCATGACATTGAAAATTAGGAATGAACAGAAAGACCATAATCAGCAAGGAGAAAAAGTAAAGTCCTACTTACACAGGATTAAGAAATGTAGTTGGTCAGTTTTTAATACCTATATGTACCAGGTACCCAAATAGTTGCTTTTTCTTTTTTCTTTTTTAAGTTTATTTATTTATTTTTGAGAGAGAGTGCACATGCATGCAAGCGGGAGAGGAGCAGAGAGACTAGGAGAGAGAGAATCCCAAGGATGCTCTGCACTTGAACTGAGAGATCAGCAAGTTTGAAACTCATGAACCATGAGATCATGACCTGAGCAGAAATCAGGAATTAGACACTTAACCAACTGAGCCACCCAGGTGCCCCCAACAACTAGTTTCTAAAAACACTAAGGTAGAAGATGCAGTTATTTGACTTAAAGAATGTACAGTCTAGTACACACTAGAATAGTTCAATTCTGATAAAACTAGGCCATGAAATGTGCGTGATATCTTAGGTTACTCTTAGGAACTTCAGACTGGAGTTTTGCATCCCTATTTATCCAAGGATAAATTAACATATGTGCAAGTGAGACTGTCCCCATTTTCTTGTTTTTTTTTTTTTTTTTTGTTCAATTGTGAGATATGTGTAAGCTCTTGTAGAAGCATCTCCAATGCATACCATCTGGACCCACCCCAGAGTTTGCTAGGCTAAGTCACCACAGTTAGCCTAGCCTTAACCACTAGTTCCCTCCACTACATCCAAAAACTAAATGGCATTATCAAAAGATAATGCTTCAACTTGTCCCTTTTTACCTACCACTGATAGGTAGTTCTCTAGGTATTTCAAGGAGGTGGGGGGAATCCCTCAATAGTTAGGACATTAGCAGTAAAGAAATTTTAGGGCCAAATTTACACACTAGGTCTCAATTTTCTAATTTGTCCTTTTTAGCTACACAGAGGAAGAGACAAAGGACAAGTGAGGGAAGAGTGGGAAGAGAGGAAGAAGAAACAGAAAGAAATAGAGAAAAAGACTATGCAAGTCCAACAAAAGACTGTTAAGAAAAAGATGTGTCACAAACTGGACATCAATCTGCAATCTATGATTTCGGCAGAAAGCAGCAGGCTATAAACTTAGACTTTTTTCTCCCTAGTAGAGCAAAACTTACTATAGCAAAGAGGATAGGCTGTGATTTCTCATTTTAAATTTGATAAGGAAAACTTGGCATGGCTTTTAGTTAGAGCAGTGTGATCCATTTACAAAGATTCTTAACTTTGGGAGACTTTTAAAATTCTAGTAAAGGGTCTGTACCTCCCCACACAAAAGTGTGAATGTGCATGTGTGCAAAGTCATTTGCATATAGCTGCAAGGTGGTCCCAGCATCCATGCAGTCATCCAGGAATCCAGGTTTGGGCTAACATGTTGTCTTAGTTGCACTGCCAGTTAATTATAGTAATGACAAAGAAAAATATGAAATCTATGCTGTATGTAGATCAAAACCTAAGAAGCAGCATATTCTGGGTCAGAGTAATGCATGTATATAATAAGAATGTAAGAAACTGCACAATGGATGAGATTAAGGGGTGCAGCCCCATATTCAGTATCTAAGAGTGGTCTTAAGGAAAACTGGAGAGCATGAGAAATATCTCATGATTCTCATTTTATCTAAAAATATTAGAGTTCTTCAACTAAATATATCTAACCTCCTCTTAGTAATCCAATTTCTGTCTCTACTCAGCAGACATGAATATACCCAAACTTGTCTCTTTCTTGAACTTAAGAAAAAGGAGAAAGAAAGAAAAAGTGAACAAAGAGACAACTGGGCCAGACACATCCCTCCACTTGACCTTAGCTTCTTTCCCTCACAAGTAACACAAATCCTCTTCTCAGAAGTAAGAAGGTAAAGATGACATGTAAGACTAAAGTAAACTGATTGAACACTTACTGCCCCAAATAGGAGCACAAAGCGCCTTTAAATACCTCGGCAACTAAAAAGTTTATGACTATTTCTGAGAGACCGAGAGGAAGAGTGTACACATTAAAATATGTGTGTCTCATATCCTCCAAATAAAATCAAAATTCACTGAAGCACTCTCAAATAATGGCTTACTAGAGAAAAAAATGTGTTAAGAATAAATTTTTCATGGGAGAAAGTTGCGCATTTAACCAGTGTGCCTGTTATCCAAATGAATGGATTTTCTTCCTTGAAAAATTTCACACATCAATGGTAACATAAAGTTCAGTAATTATCTTCTATCTTCTATATTTCTAACATTGTGTGATGCAGTAATTCTTCTATGTCAAGATGTAAAGCAGCTTGGGATTGAACAAAATTAACACATATTTCACATTGGTCATGATCTGAGAATATCTTTTTTACCCAAGTGAAAGCACTCAGGGGGAAAATAAGGGGAGGGGAGATTTCCTGAGAAAGGAAAGTTGTCATAATAGGCCTTTAAAATAATTATCCCTGCACTAAAAATGCCAAAAACATAAAATTATAATAAATTTGAATAGTCCTTTTAAAAAGTATTTCTGATTTTTAAAATGTTTCTTGCATAAAACAATCAAGATGGCTGGATGAATAGTAAAATTACATTGTATCAGTTTTAAAGTATTAGTTCAAGTCTAATAAAATTTTAATAGAAATATGTTTGATGACTTTAACTTACTGCTGAATGAATAGTATTCTGCAAGATTTGATACTATATGACTCAAGAAAAGATTATTAAGAAGACATATAATGCACTTTTATAAAAGATATTTGCAGGAAACCATTAGATGATACAGAAAATCAATAATGCCCTAGTGCCAATTTCAGCAACATAAAATTACAGTGCTCATTGATATTTATGATGATAGAGGTACCAAATCATTTCATTTTTATCTTTCACTACACTGGCATTTTTCTTTGTTATCCAGGACCAGTTGCAAATTTGATTGGTTGCTTCTAAAAGTATTTTATGATGATCTTGTTTCTAAACAGCTGTTCTCAGGGAACTTTAACAGTCCATTCTTCCTAATTCAGTGCATAAATGGATTGGTAAATCTCTTTCCTTTTAGGGAAGCCATAATAATTGTAAAATATTAAGACATTCAAAATGGATCTTAGCAGAACCAAGTAAATAGGATTTAATAAACAGAGTTACCCAGCTTCCTTTATTTCCATAAGGAAAAAAATAATGATGGTCTAGCTTCATTATCTCCCATGTGTAAAAAATAAGTCCAAATAGCAATGAATTACCCAAGAGTAGAATTCTATATAGGGTACAAGCACATCTCTTGAGTTTCAACCATGTCCTTCTCTAAGGTCACCCAAAGTATCATACAAACAGGAATATAGAGCTTACATTTATTTCGTTTCTGATGTAACTCTGTGATTTTTTCCTAATCTGCTAGAATGTCATTGCCCGTGGAATTTAGATAAATTCAAAGAACTAGAAGAGAAAATAATGGATATGGTGAAACACTGTTTCTACGCTTTGCTGACTTGGAACTCCAGCTAAAGGAAAACAGAAGCTATTTGACTATATATCTTGGTTACTAGGCTTTCCCCAGGTAAAGAGATACAACAAGACATCCCACTGGAAGGCTGTCTAGGATTTCTGTCTCCAACTTGAAAAGGACAAGAAAAACTTCATGATTTCCCAAACCCTGAGCTTCTCTAACTGTAGAATATAGAAATGGCAAATTTTCCAATTTGCTTTTCCATCTGGACTATTGTATCATTTTTCATGATCTATATATAGAGTTCCCTGGACTTCATCTTCCAGGTCAAGCCTGAGAGCCAAATATAATTTTTACATTCTCCTGGGTGATCCATCTATTGTTGTGCTTCTTAAATTAGCAACAATAGTTAGTGAGTCTCAAATCTATCTGTAGATCAGATCTGTTATGGGATGAATTGGGCTCAGAAGAAACCAAATCTGTCAACCCCTTGATCTTGAACTTCTAGCCTCCAGAACTATGAGAAATACATTTGTGTTGTTTAAATTATCCACTCTGTGGCATTCTGTTATGGTAACCCTTGCAAACTAGTACAAGATTCTTCTCTTCAGCTCTAGATCCATAAATATAACAGCATTCTAGTTATCTCAAACTGTATGCTTCATAACTTCCCCAAATCTAACATGTTTAAAATTAAATTCACTTTATCTTTCTCAAAATCTCCTTCTCTTCTTTTAGTCCCACACTGGCATCTACATCTAACCAGTTGCTGAACCAGAAATCTGGGAGTCTTCATTGGTACATTCAGTTTCTCTGGCCACCATTCCTGTTTGGTTACCAGATCATGTTAATCCTACAGATGTCAAGCCCATCCTCCTTATCCATGTCATTATTTCTCACTTAAATGTTTCATCAGACTCTTAACTGGTCTCCTGTCTTGTCTCGCCCTGCTCTAATCAATCCTTTGCACTGCAGCCAGAATGAGTTTACCAAAATGCAAATCTTATTATGTCATGTCCTTGCTATAAATCTAATGCTTCCTCATAGCCTACAAAATAAAATCCCAGTTCTCATTATGGTGTAAAATGCCTGCCATGACCTGGGGATACATCCAATGTCATTGGCCTTCCCCCGTCTGAACTCCAGGCTTCCTGAACAGGGAGTGTTTGCATGTTAACTGCTCCTCCTTCCATGCCTTTGTCCCTTCTTCACCTACCTAACTCATTTTTTTCTTCAAAAGTCAACACAAATGACACTTGTGAAAGCCTTACTTAAATGGCCTACTGCAGGCCAGCCTAATCTACGTGCCCCTCTAATGAGTTCCAACAGCATTTTATATACATAAATCCAATAATAGATGCTTTACCTATGGATCTAAGGCACTAGATTTAACCTCTTTGAAAAGCCTTGTCTTTGCATCCTGAGGGTCTCATATGAGTTCAATAAATGTAAATTGATGGAAAAATAAATCGAGGAATGAAAATATGAATGTAGGTTTAGACATGTTAAATTGTATCTAGAATTTCCTGAGGGAAAGCCATTAGTAGACCTGGTTATATTCTATGTGTCTGAGAATTTTTGTAGATAAATATTTTCAGATAAATACCCTAATCCCTCCAGTTATTAAATTTTCCCTTCTCCTATTAAAAAAATACAGCCACATTCTAAAAGTAATTTATTGGTATGTCTTCCCAGCTCTACAGTTTCATAAACCTTCTGGCTTCATGGTCAACCACATGTGCCCACAAGGCGCAAGGCCCTCAAATTAATATTACTGCATTTTACTTGTATTTCACCCAGAGTATATATGTGGGGTTAGTGTTCTTTTCTCAAAAAAGTTAAATAGTAAAGTATGCCTTTAAAACAAAATTGATTTCAAAATAAATATGCCTTCAGTGTACATTGCTTTATAAGGTAATTCCTTGATTTTTACAGAATTTTTATGATGACCATTTACTAAAACTTCATCTTATCCCAGCCTTGATTAAAAGTTAAAAAAAAAAACATATGAGTGACGGGCATAGAGGAGGGCACTTGTTGGGATGAGCACTGGGTGTTATAGGGAAACCAACTTGACAATAAACTATAATAAAAAAAAACAAAACAAAACAAACAAAGAAGTTTAAAAACAAACTTATCTTCAGCTTTTTTTTTTTTTTGGCACTATGACTTTCTTTACCTGTCTCTTCCTATATGCCTTTCATCAAATGACAACTTATTTGTCTATCTAGTTATTTAGAATCAATACAAACTGTTGAAATCTGTTCACACTACTGAAGTTTAGTAACTCCGTGGGTTTTTAACTTTATGATTCTTTATTGAGCTTCCCCTGTTTTTCTATGGTGAATGCATGCTTATGTGCAGCATATGTCTGAGTTTCTCGAATATGTGTAAGAATGGATCATAGAGAGACTACCCATCTGCCACATACCTATTTCCATCTCGGGTCTATATGCATACAGCTAGAACGTAGATGTCAGGAATGGGAATGACCTCAAATGTTATTGTGCTCCCTTGACACTTTGATTATTCCTCAATGATCTCACTTACTATAGTATAATAATGAGCTATATGGCTATTGAACTCTTGGCTAGTTTGTAAATTATCAGAGCTGAGCGTAGTATCCACTGACTCATTTTTTTATTCCCAGCACCAAAACACTAGCTCTAAAGATGCTCAATAAATGGTTGTTGTATTGAATTGTTATGGCTAGATAGATTTCAATTGCCAATGTTGAAAAGATTTTCTACAATGTGTGTGTGTGTGTGTGTGTGTGTGTGTAGCCTTTTTAAAAATGCTTCCCTTTCTTTTTTACGGTTAAACAGAATTTTATCATTAACTGAAAATGCATTTTGAATGTATTTCACTTTGTTGAATTGCAGTTTAGGCATCACGTAGTCCTACTGTGCTCAGCTCTACATCATTGAATTTAACTGCACTAACTTTAGTTTCCAGATGACTTTAAATTGCATGGGTTGTTAATCTTTCTAAGTTGTAGCATTACCTGGAGTATTTTCTCTCTGGCTTAACACTACATGCATGCATTTTAGAATACAGGAATTCTATATTGGTCACAAACTCATAGTTCTTTAATAATGTATTGAATACTATAATCTGATTCATTTGAAGGTAGATATACTTCAAGATAACAAAGATGAGTTAAGAAGGAGCAAAAATCCTGATCAATGATTTATTTACATTTCTCTTGAGAAATACTGTGCATATATTTGCCATGGTAACCAGGCTTATTTTCCAGTTTTCTTACAATATTCCTTCCCCTTGTATCTCTGGCTGCTTCAAAATACAGTGACTAAAATGCTTACAAATCCAATTGTTTGATGATTCAGGATAGAAAGGAGAAAAGAAATCTGGGTGACTACAATCTACATAAGAACTAAGAATAGTATCCTTAAAAAATATATATGAAGTAATCAAATTTACCATGTTGTTGAAAGACAGAACCCTGAGATCATAAAATCATAACTAGTGAAGTTGATTCAGTGGGTAATCACTATGGAAAAATCAAGCAAGTGCTTGATCACACTAAGTTGAAAACTTCATATCTTAGAGACCCTGGCAGCGATCAGACTGGCAGGTTTTAGATCAGAGGATGACTATAACAAAGTCCTTGGAACTGATTAAAGGCAGAAATTATAGGTAATGGACCTGGTAGAATTTTCTTTTTTAAGAATTGGTGGCAATAGAGACAGAGCTACCAAAAAGTTACCTGTGAGTAAATGGGAATATACAACATTTAAATGACTGGCATCAGAGTGCCTGTGAGTAGTCAGTCACCTTGGAATGAATTAGTTCCAGGGAAGAGTAAGCCAATAAGCCATGAAACTCATAAGATCTAGGAAAGACTGATGAAAATAAGGTGAGAAAGACCATTTCCCAGTCCCCCAAACTCCCTATTCAGCTAACCTTTGTGAAATAGTTAAGGACAGAGGTGGGTCTGCTATTGAGTTGAACTTCCATGACCATGTATAATTGGTGGTGAGAACGCCAAGTATATATAAAAGATCCAATGCTGATCTAAATGTAACAGAAATTTTTTAATATCCAGTAGACAGAATGTTGGAACACTTACTTCCAGAGACATTAAGAGCATAAATTAGATGAGGTTCGTTAGTCTTTGGAACATCAGCTCCAATTGTTAGATGTGATGTTAGTACTTTCATTTTTGCTTTCAAAATGCTAAGATACTCCAAAGACTAGTTTCAGTTAAAAACTGATTGCAGTATGAATGAGTTCTTTAATTCCTAAGTTGATTAAGTTTGGCTTATGTTTTAAAAGGAGATTAAAGCTTATTTCTAGGTCAGTAAGAATATGTATAGCAAGTGTTATTTTAGCGTTCATGAAACTAATCAGTAGTCCATATAGCTTAATCTGTGTTCCATCTATATATTTTATTAGAAATATAATCATTAATTTATGAGCCATTTTTGTTGAATTGTCAGTGCAATAGAGGACTTTAATGAATTGGGACTGAGGCTGATCCTTCATGCCATTTATTGAAAATAAGCCTTATCTGAACAGAACACATGCACTGTGTTAGTATGGTTTACATTTAAACTTCATTATGATTTCTGAATATTAACTCTAAGACAGGGGAATCTAACCTTAGCAAGAACATCATCTACATTTATACCAGAAGCTAAATAAGAATTGTGAATTTCCAACTCTGTATTGCATTCAATTGCATAGGACTTAGTACCACCAAAGATACATATATATTTTTTATTTCCTAGAACTTTTAAGACACACACACATACGTATATGTGTTTGTATAATACATAAATATCATTTTCTCATTCTTATTTTATATATATTATATATATTTATATTTTCTCTCAACAAGGGCATACTGTGACACAAAAGCCCAGCTTTTGGTGTGTGTATAAGTTTTAGTTCACAACATAAAAACTTCTGAAACATGACCCAATTGTACTTGACTTTTGAGTTACACTTCTAAGGTAAGAGTTCTTTCCAAAATATGTTGTTAAACAGTAAGCCCTTAAAAAGCACTAAATGTGGTAGAGAATAAATACAGAAAACATGCTTAGGCAGTTACATAGCTTACATAAGCAGTGAAGTTTCCATATTTGTATATATTTCCATCCTGTATATATTATTCCATCTGGTAACCTACCCTGAGGCTTCATTTTATCACCCTACTGTCCTGTAAAGTTTCTTGAGATTTGTATTGAAAGAAACAATGAAAATGCAAATTAGTTATATTTTTCATCATAATCTTTTTTTATACTGAAGGATCCCTCTCCCTTTCCTGTTCCTGCTTTTGTACTCTATTCCAATGAGTTTCATTGCCCCAAAGCTATCATTTTTAGGCTTCTAATATTGTTTTCTGTTCACAGGGCTTAATAACTACTTTTTAATGGATTCTGTTTACCTCAGAGGCAGGCATTTTGGAGAATTCAGCTTATATTAGGGCAGAATTAAAAACTTCTATGTGGCTTTGGGCACTTCTTCCCTCAGAAAATTAAAACGGTTTAATTTTTTGACTGAAAAAGGAACTGAAATGATTCTTCTTAAAATGAGACACTTGGGATCTGAGAGATCACAAAACAGACAGTCCTGCTGTCTTTAAATACATAGGCAGCATATTTTATGCATAGACTTATTTAAATTCTTTTAATTATTATTATTATTTTACCTGCCTTAAAAAATGGTGACCTAATCAAGCACTAGAAGTGGTTGTCCTATTGCTCCAATAAAAATAACCATGGAGTCCAAGTTGTATATTCCCTTTCAAAGCTTCTTTTGAGACTTAAAATTTTCTTCATTTCTCTGCTCCCTTTGGTCATGAAAAGTCCATTTTATAAGTTATTTAAATAATGCTAAACTCAATTCCCAAAAAGTCCTTTCATTTATTCAGTTGCTCACTTATACATATGTTGCACATGTGCCCTTAATACCTGCATAGATTGTCAGCACACAGAGTCGTCTCTTCACACTGCACCTAATGATAGATTAACACAGAGGAAGAAGTCAGGAGATGGTTTAAATTTGGGAAGACTCAGATAAGAGAATTAAAAGAAAAAGCTGCCTTTCCTTTTAGACATGATTCATTTACATGTGAATACTTGCCTCCTATAGGACAATTTAAATAAGAGCAGTCACTAAAACAATAGTCCTCATCTACAACCAACTTCTATAGTCCAAACAAGGCACAAGCAGAGAAGGTACTGTGCTAGGAAGTTGAGGTAAAAAGAAGAAAAATGTATCATGCCCACCTCCTTAATATGTGGTTGAGAAGACAAGATTAATACAAATAAGCACCTTTCTTCATTTTCTTTCCATCTTCTGAACTCCCTGGCATTTTACCAATATTTATCTTCTACATTTACCATTATCTGCCTTGTTTTAGCTATTCCCATGTACACATATGTTATCTCTGATTCTAGACTGTAATCCCTGTGAGTTCAACAACCTGTGTCTGTTTCACCCAGACATAATACTAGGCAGCATGCCTCACCACAAAAGGACACATAATAATACTTACTGAAGGGATAAAGCACATTACAAGGCAAAATAACACATGCCAATTGCCACATGCATAGAATCTTCAATTCACTGTCATATTAGAGAGACCTTCTCTGGCCACCCAGTTCATATTTTTCCCCAGCCCACCACCTCTCTAACCACTCACATTGCTTCATTGGCAAAGTTTTTATTGCTACCTTTTATTATATTAAATATTGATTTATTTTCAGTCCTATCCAATACTATGTAAGGAGAAGGAAAAAGGAATTTGTCTATTTTATTCAGTGCTAGGAAATTCCTTCATTTTAGAGCACTACCTAACACAAAGAAGTACTCAATAAATATTTGTTGAATAAAGAAATGAAGAAATAAAGTTGTAAGAAATGGTAATGACTTTAATTTTAGATAATATGGATTTAGGCACTGACAAGTCATCCAGATAGACTTAATAAACACCCAACACTAGATCAAAAGAAGCAGTTATCCAGTGGTCCTGAGGGCCCTGACTGACAGGCTAATGTGGTACTACATGTTGGTGTAGGTATTGGACTATGCGTAACAACATGCTAATTAGTGCTTTAACGTGAAATCCCATAGTTCATATCCAAGTACTGAGTTGTTTTGAGCAACTTATTCATATGTAGTGCTTCTCAAGCTATATAAACAAGCAGTTATCCAAAGGAGACATTTCAGACTGGCAGTTGGATGGGATATGTGGCTCCTAAGGAGTTGAGACTGCCCAAAAATATTTATTTCAGAGAACTGGACTGAAATTAGGAGTTCAGGACCTCTGCTGCTACCAAATAACTAAGGAGCCTTGGATTTATGTGTCTCAGTTTCCTCCTTCTTGGATAGAGGTGGTGTACATGGCTTGTAAAATCCCTCCCAGCTGTAATGCTTCCAGATTCTATGAATGTCAGTGAGAGGAATGGGGAAGATGAAGGAAAAAACAAGATGAACATGTTCTAACTAAACATATTCATTCTGCAAGCATCATTCTTCACCTGTGCTGACATCTGGTGACATTTCTGTTAGAAATATTTAAAGTGCATCAGTAACAAATAATTTCTATATCCATCTCTATAAAATTAAGGAGTAAGCATTATGATTTTAGTAGAAAGGTACTAACCTTCTTTCTATTTAGTTTTCATCAAACAAGAGAGGGTACATGAAAGAGTTTTGGGCTTTATAATTTCCCTCTATCTTTTGCTCATAATTCTTCATATTTTCATTGTTGAATATCAAGAAGCCTACTTGTCAGCAATATTTCTAACAAAAAACAGAGACATAGTATGTGAATGCTGGTTTTATATCAGAGCTTGAGAGTTATTTTTAATAACATACATGGAAATATCCTTTGCGGAATGTCCATATACAAGCATTTTATTTATCACATAATAACATAATTAGGCTAACTAAGCAGATAATACTGACTTAAAGATAATTAAATGAAACTCCCAAAAAGGCACAGTTAAACTTTAAGTAGATAATAGTGCAATAGAAAAGACTCCGCTTAAAAGCAAATGATAAAATCCAACATAATGTAATGAATATAAATTAACTTTAATTGTAGTTTATTGTCTCATTTTCAAAAACACAATCTCAAACTCTGCAAGAACATAAGTTATCATAACTTCAAGCAATTCATTTCATCAATGCAATAGTAACCTTTCCTGGTTTTCCTTTTTCCAAATTAAGGAACATAAACATAATTTCACAAAATTTCTATATGTTTTCTCTAAGTGCAGGTTGTTTTCATTATATCAGTTATTTCCCTCAGAGATATGTGGAGGAATAAAAGATAATATTAAAAAATATTAGAGCAATAATACATCTGTTGGTGCACACAATAAATTATATTATTGGAACATTTAAAAATTAAAATCAGCAATTTTTCAATACATATTCTCAGTAATGGTCACTTTTCCTAATTGATAGAATACAGAATAAAGTAAAATCTGGGACTGTGAATTAAAATAGAATGTAAAATAGAATATGGTGTACTGTTCTTTCCATAAGACACTAACGTATCCAAAAAGCACAAAGACTCCATGGAACCAGCCAAAAATTACCCCAACTCTCCACTGATAGTATAAAAATTGGTCCTACTGATCAGCCATTTTAATTATTATTGACAGACATAGCACTCTCTCTATTATAACAGCATTATACAGCTAATGCTGAGGGAAGGCTTCAGAAAGGAAGCAATGACTCAGGATTATTTGAACGCAAAATATGGTGGTAACATATATCAGTTAAGGTTCCTTAGGTATATGTAACACAATGCTCAGCTAAAAGTACTTTACGAAATAGTCATTTATTGTCTCTCTTAACAAGAACTCTGGGGTTAGGCAGTTTCATGTTTGATTCAGTAGCTTAATAATGTTTGCTCCATTTTTCTGCTCTGTCTTCATTTGGTGTGTTGGTAATATTCCCACTTAGGGCTTTAGGATGACTACAGCAGCTGTAAGTATCATATCTTCATAGAACAACTTCCAAATGAATAAAAAAATGTCAGCTTTCCCTCATGTGAGGGACTGCCTGCAGACTATCCAACTAGCCTGTTGGCAAAAACTGCTTAATATGTCCAGTCATTGTCAAACCAATCACTGGCAAAAACCAATGGGATTGCCATGATGGACTTGGACAACATATTGGCTTATCTCACAAAACACTGGGTGGATCCTATTTTTTCAGAAGAAAACACTAGCCCATACCTGAGCAAAATTGGACTTCTTTTAGGAAAGAAGAAAGGAGTATGACTGTGGAAAAAGAAAACACTAATAACTACCCCAAAAATTGAATCTGAGTGCAATTTTTCACCTAAACAATCTGATTAAATCCTGACTTTTTACTAATCCTGATAATAGAGAAGCCATCCAGAGTTAGTTATTTCCTCTTCCTAGCCATCGGAGCCAACTTCTATACCAAGCACCAAGCATAGTGCCTGTCATTCAGTGCATGTGTGATGAATAAATGAAAAAGCCCTACAGTTGGTGATATGCTTTCTCTGATGGTGACACTGTGAGTAGAAATGGAGGCGGAACTTTAATCCATACATTTCTTAAACAAGACAGAACAAGGACACACCAATAATGAGTGTCCAGGAGATTCTGTAGGGCACAGTGTTGGAAGTTGTCAGTGGCACTCAGAAATGCTTTATCCTCTGTGGACAGAGATCACATCAAAAGAACTAATTAGAAAGATACTGGTCACATTTTTATAGTCAATGCAAGAAGCAGACACCCAAAAGAAATGTGAAAGTTCTTTTCTCTAAGATACTTAGCAAAAGGAACAATTATTAAGATAATCTTATACTAGCATTTAATATGTGTACAACTTGAATATGTGTAACACAATTAAGACATTTCATGCTTGGGGAAAAAACAGAAAATTAAGGACAATGAAAGCAGTACTAGAACCAATGATCAGATAAGATTGGCATAGTTTTGACAAAAGCAAGTTCTAATTCAGAAACTTAAGTAAAATAGAGGACGAGAATTCTGAATAATCAAAAAGTTAAATCCCTTTCATTTTTCTTTAAGAAGAAAAATAAATCAGAAGTGGAAATAGCACTTCAGAGACTCAGCAGACTTGAGGTCTGAGAGCTTAAATACAGATAGATTAATGGTGGGCATGGTGGATTAAACACAGATGATTCCACTGAAGCTTGTATAAAATCATCATGTTCTCTCTCTCTCTCTCTCTTTCTTTCTCTCTCTCTCCCTCTCTCTTTTTAATGTTTTTCTGGCTTCCTACATGAGCCATTGGGATAATAGGGGCCATCTCCAAATAGAGCCTTTATGTAGTAAAATCGTTGTAATAAGAAAATGGAGTACTTCATCATCACCTAAAAGCAAAAGGGATACTGCTGATTAACTAGAAAGCCTCTCCCAAGACAAGGCCTAATTTTGTACAAAGATTGAACTCTGTGTGCATGTTAGCATGGAGTAGCCTTACACCTGGGGCCTTCAAATATAGCAAGTTCATCTTTGCTAAAATACATTTCATGAAGTTCAAGTTAGCACACTGCATTTCAATGCCTCAGGCCTCATGACTTAAGCAACTCCATGTAAGTAGAAGTTATTTTCAAGGAGACAAAGACTAATAATAAAAAGAAATGTACAAGAAGCACTCCTGGAATATAATAATAAGGTATGTGAATTTCTTCTTAGATAATAAAAATTATGGCAAATTGGCTAATATTGTTCATCTTATTCTCACCCGCTTGTATTTTAAGTCAATCTGCACTCCACGCCAATTTTCAGACACAAAGGAAGTTACACACCCTGGTTAGATCAAGTGTCCCAGGGTAATTACTCTGGGTAGACTCCTAGAGACAATATGGTAGACCTTCAGACTCAGAAGAAGTTTACAGCAAGGCCCAGAAGTAGCAACATCGATGAGTGCGTAAAGGTAGAATCTCTGTGTATGTCTCCACCAAGACTAGGAGAAAGAGGATTCCCCCTACAGATTTGGTAGTTACCTAAGCACCATGGTCATATAAACTCCAAGGATTCTACAGAGTTGTTAAACCTGTCATGGCCCAGGAATCCGCCCAGGTTCTCACAAACACTTCTTTCCCATCAGAATACCTGTATAGGGACAACCATCTGACAATGTGAGGAACACAGTGCTACTAGGAAGTTGATATGATGATATCAGATGCCACAGCGTCAGTTGGCAGAATTTGGAACTCTGAGATAAATGTATGATCACACAGCTGAAGACAGAAATATCCGAATTCGGGCATAGCCAACACCTGTTCTGTGAGCCGTTTGTCACTGCAGAATCTAGTTTCCATTCAGCAGTTCAGTGTCAACTCCATATCTGCTGTCATGAAAGCAGTTAAATTTCTATGCCAGAGCTTTATTTGAATCCTGATAAAATAGGTTTTGTTCTGCATAAGAGAGGAAGCTCTTTGAAAAAACAATTTCGAAGAAACGTTCTGGTCAAGCCAGTTTTTAAAGAAATGTCTTACTAAGACAAAGTAGAAACTGATACCATTCTGATGAGATGAAAACCCCGTTCTTCTGCCACTCCCCTGGTGACCAGGAGTTGTTTTACTAGAATCTGTTTCTATTTCTCCTCTGAATCCTTTATAGGGAGAAGAAGCAAGAATTCCTAGATCTCAGGGAGCATATTCAAGAGAGTGAAAAGATTAATCATCCCCCTTCTCTCCACGTGCTCTTCTGTACATTAAGCAGAAAGCAATTAGTAAACTCTAGAAGATGTCAGGACATTCGTCCCTGAGGAATATATGGAGGATCTTTACATCAAACATGCTTACATTTTTGGAGCCCCACTTAGGAATATCTTTTTTTTAAGGATATTAATTTATTTATTTATCTTTGAGAGAGAGAGAGAGAAAGAGAGAGAGAGAGAGAGAGAGAGAACAAGCAGGGGAGAGGCAGAGACAGAGGGGGAGACACAGAATCCAAAACAGGCTCCAGGCTTCGAGTTGTCAATGCAGAGCCTGATGTGGGGCTCAAACCCACAAAGGGTGAGATTGTGACCTTAGCCGAAGTCAGATGCTTAACTGACTGAGCCACCCAGGCACCCCAGGAATATCTTGATTCTAAATTAAGATTAAACGGTAAATCACAGTTAGCCATGTCCTAATCAAGGTTTTCTATGAGATTAAGGGCGCATAAATACATAATCCTTACAGTTAGTCAAATAGGGATTGAAATTTGCCTTTTAAAACATTCCACCTTTTAAAAAATTCATTTATTTCAAAAGTATCTCTTTTGTTATTGAGGTTCAGCTATTTCATTGTACTGTTAATAGTAAAATAAGGGCAGACAAGGCAATATTGCAAGTATGGAACACATTTGGCCTCTAGACGGATATGCGTCTCAATCCCTACTGTAACCTGGAGAACACATTCCTGAATCTCAGATTCAATCAAGTACATGGATGAATGTGGCTTTCTTAACAGTTAGGGAGGCAAAGACTAGAGCTCTACTATGTAACAGATATAGTTATCCTTAACTTTATATCTAACGTAAAAAATTGCAAATGATCTACATGTCAGTTTAGGGAAGAGTTGTGTAACTTGTACCAGGAGTCCACAAGCCTTTTTCTGTAAAGCACCAGATAGGAAATATTTCCCGCTTTGCAGGCCATGCACTCTCTGTCAAAACTCTTCAGCTCTGTTGGTGTAATGTGAAAGCAATCACAGAAAATAGACAAACAAACGAACATGTGTGAGTTCCAATAAAACTTTCTTTATAGGTACTGAAATTTAAATTTCATACCATTTTTATGTGTCATAAAATATCTTTTTGATTTTTTCAGCCATTTAAAAATTTAAGAGTTATTCTTAGCTTCCAAGCCATGCAAGAACATGAGGCAGACCAAATTTGCCCACGGGCTGCAATTTGCCCAATCTTGCTCTATAGATGGAGGTCTTCCTAGATCCTGAAGATGCTACACGTAGCAATGAATAATTCATTGTCCTCGTCTTTGAGCTTCTGAAAACCATGTTTTTCATTCCCATTTTTTGTTTCAAGACTCCATCTTGATTCAATGTAATCCTTGAAAAAAAAAATTAAGACTAAGACTCAGGCCTGTTATGGTTTTAAAAATAAAGCTACCTGCACTGCTCTGAAAATACTTTTGTCTCTATTTCCCAGTGTTACTACTCTCAGAAAAGATCTTTTTTTTTATAAGACTGAACACAGGAAGGGAAGTCTTACCTCCTGTATTCCAATAGCTAGCTTCTGAATATGAAAGGGAAACAAGGTTTTTGTTTGTTTGTTTGTTTGTTTTTTGCAAATGGGATAACTCAGTAATGTATCCAAAAGCAGACTCCACTTAATCAATCCTCTCTTCCAACTGGTGCCCCCTCTATTTCATCATCCCTCGAGATGCCTTAGAAAACTTTATCACACTTATAATACACATATAGTGTCACTATGTTGCATCTTATCTTACGAGAAATAGGACTATAGGTTGAAAAATGCACAGTAGTGAGACTAACTCAGATATTCACTTGCAATATCACACTGCATTTTCACTTTCTGGACAAGAAAAATGCGACACAGGACATAAAATTAAAATACTAAACAAGCACCATACAGAATACCAGGAAACATTGGCATTCTTTGCTTTTTTTCTTGTTGCCAATTTTGAATTACAGTGAATAATACTGCAAATAATGTTTTAAATGTTTATGCTTTGGATACATACATTGAAATAGGTGTTTAATTTTGTCTTTGAACTGAAATGTTTCCACCTCAGTAATCCGATTTCATAGTTTGCTACATTTTTGTTTATAAAGATTGAGTTTAAAAAAAAAGAGTGAGTTAAAGTCACCATCTGTATCATTTAGACCTAATATTTACTTGAAATATATATAATAAATCCCAAATCATAAAATTTATGATGCACGTTGTCCCTCATTTTATTTTTGGATCAATATTCTGGTTTAGTAATTATGATTTATATAAAAATTTGGTCATAAATCATCGCTAGGCTTCTTTCAAAAACTACTTGGATAATACACTTGAAAATTGCAATGTCTTCTTTGTAGTATGGAGTTAGCATAGGTTGACTTCATTTTGCAATTCTATTTTTTTTATCCTTAGAGACAAATAAATAAAAGGAAGGTAGGAAACTAAACAACTTTGTATCTTGGGAATATTATCCATTATGTAACACCCCAGAGCAATCTCTGGTTAGCAGCAGGATTACCAGGCCTCTGTAGCGCTGTGGAAGAGCGACAGAGCTGAGAGGGTATTTAGGAGTACCCATCTCTTAAACCCTTCTTATCATCTGCCATGGGGTGTGTAGTTCTAATCAAATCAACAATACTGCTCGATACTACCTCATCTTCTCTTTGGTACCTTGTAAATTACAGAAAAAATCTTTCTATGTAATTCTGGCATTAGAAAATGTTTGTTTTTGCAATGATAATTTTTCAGCAAAAAATGGAAATATGATGTCAGTGATAGATATTCAATAAACAAATATGTACCTTGGAACTTGCCTATGAAGAGCTCATATATTATGCAGGTATAAGACATGTACCTTCTTTAGAATGACTTTGAAAGATTTTTTATTCTTTTTGAAATAAAAACATGCAGGGGTGCCTGGATGGCTCAGTTGGTTAAGCATCCGACTTTGGCTCAAGTTATGATCTCATGGTTCATGGGTTTGAGCCCCATGTTGGGCTCTGTGCTGACAGCTCAGAGCCTGGAGCTTGTTTTGGATTCTGTGCCCTCCTCTCTCTCTACCCCTCCCCTGCTTGCACTCTCTCTCTCTCTCTCTCTCTCTCTTTCAAAAAATGAATAAAACATAAAAAATAATAAAAATTAAAATAAATCATGCATATACACAAAGATAGTTCTATTACCTTTGCATGTAGTACTTGAAAAGTCCACAAATCAAGAGATCTTGACACTCAACATTTATTTATTAATTTGTTTGCTTGTATTTGCATATAGTTGGCACACAATGTCACATTAGTTTCAGGTATACAGCTTAGTAATTTAACAAGTTTATACACTATGTTATGTTCACCACAATATAGCTACCATCTATCCCATGACATCACTATTATGGTATCATTGACCGTATTCCATATGCTGTTCCTTTTACTGTCATAATTTATTCACTCCATAACTAAAAGCCTGTATCTCCCTCTCCCCTTCACCCATTTTGCCCATCTTCTTACCTCCTTCCCCTCTGGCAACCATGAGTTTGTTCTCTGTATGTACAAGTCTGATTCTGCTTTTTGTTTGTTTATTCATGTTCTTTTTTAACTCCACGTATAAGTGAAATCAGATGGTATTTGTGTTTCTCAATCTGACTTATTTCACTTAGCATAATACTCTCTAGGTCCATCCATGTTGTCTCAAATGACATGATCTCCTCTTTTTTAAAGCTGTATAATATTCTATTGTATATATTCTATTATACACACACGCACACATACACACCGCATTTTCCTTATCATTCATCTATTGACGGACGCAGGTTGCTTTCATATCTTGGCTATTGTAAATAATGCTCCAATAATCATAAGGATGCATGTATCTTTTCAAATTTGTGACACACTACATGTAGTTATTTCTAGGTATCATTGAAAGGGTGGCCTGAGGGTAGTAGGGAAAACCATGTGCTTTCACAGATGCACAGAGACACCAGGTCTACTATCCCATACAGTGACGTAATCCTGTTTGCATCATCCACATCATCACTTTTGCCTACCCATCCAGCCAGTGAGGGTGCAGTCATTGGAACAGTGCATGAGAAGTAGATAGGAATAGGAAAGTACATTAAACAGAATGATGATGCATTTTAGAGTCATAAATAATAAATCCTATTTCTGACATTCTCATTTGTCCAATTGAGAAATATTTGCTGACTACTTGTATGGGTCAAGCACTGTTATAAGCAATGGGAATATAGCAGTGAATAAAACAAACAAAATTCTTTGCTTTCATCAACTTAACATTTAGGAGGGGGTGGGGGAGGTAGATCTAGGAAAAATAAATAAGTAAAATATGAGGTATGGTAAAGGATGATGCATGCTATAGAGAAAAAGAAAACAGGAATGAATATGAAGAGGGTTGGAAAGAAGTGTGAATGTTGAAATTTTAAGTAGTGGCATCAGGAAAATCCACACTGAGAAGATGACATTTAAGTGAAGATCTACAGGTCCTCAATTTCTTGGGAAAGAGAACTCCAGGCAAGTACAAAAGCACAGAGGCAGGAACATGTCTGGGGTCTGTGAGGGGCACCAAGGAGGCCTGTGAGTGGTGCTAGTATGGAATGAGGTGAGGAACTTAGCTGGGTATCAGATAGTGTATGACCTTGTGGACCATTTCAATGACTATGGTTTTATCCGCAGTAAGATTAGAAGCCAATGAAGGATATTAAGCAAAGAAGTAACAACTATACAACATTTCTAACATCTGCTTTATTAGGATCTCTTACTAGACTAAACTGGTCTGTGAGGGAGAAAGATAAACAGAGAGATGAATCAGAAGGCCATTACAGTAATCCAGGAGGAGAAGATTGTGGCTGGAACCAGGGTATTGGCTGAGGAAATGTAGAGAAGAGATTGGACAGATAGTATATTTCAGATGTTGAACTGACATGGTTTTCTGACAGATTGGGCAGAGAATATAAAAGAAAGAAGTCTGTGATGGCTCAGGGGTTTTTGGCTTGAACAACTTGAGGAATGATGCTACCCTTAAATAAACTGCAGGGAGATAAGGAGCAACAGAGCTGAAGGGGAGAATTAGGAGTGGAGTTTGCGTCATGTTAATGCTGAGATGCTTACTAGACATTAAATGGACATGACTCATGGGAAGTTGGATATGTGAATCTGAAATCCAAGGCAAAGATCTAGCCTGCAAGATACACAGCCTGGGTGTGACCCGACTATAAATGTTAGAAAGCCAGTCACTGAATATGATCACCAAAAGAGTGAGAGCTGGGTGGCTTCAAGGCAAAGGGGATGATGTGTAACCTGGAGACTAAGAAGCAGAGGCCAGTTAGGTAGGAGGAAAACCAGGGGAAGGCAGGATCCTAAAGCCAAGTGAAGAAAATGTGTAAAAGAGGAGCTTGTTGTCAGCTGTGTCAAGTGAGTCAAGTAACATAAACACTGTGAACTGACCTTTAGATATAGCAATTTAGAGGCCCTTCAAAGGAGCAGTTTTGGTGAAGTATCCAATTGGGACATGATAGAGACACAATGAAAGGTGATCAAAATGGCAATTCTTTTGAGAAATGTTGCTGTGAAAAGGAGAGAAATGAGGAGGTAGCTGGAGAAGGAAGTGAAGTCAAAAGTTTTTCTTTATTTGGTGATGCGTAGTAGGAGGAGAAATAACAAGTGTGTGTGTGTGTGTGTGTGCACGTGCGCACGCATGCATGTGTAGTATATTATTACATGAAGGCCATCTCCAAGTGCAACCATCACCATGGCTGATTGGCACTTCTGAAATGGCAGTCCTTGACTATGATACTTCATGGATCACTTAACTCCAAATTCTCTATTACAGACTATTGGTAGCTATCTTTTATTTTTCTCTTCCAGTTTTGTCCATAAAATAGTCACTTACTATAATGACAGGAAATGTTACACTAGATTATATTTATGTGACATAAACACACTGACAGGACCCAAATTCTGCAGCTTTGGCAGGCAGGGCAAGAGAGGAAAGGAGATTTCCCAGGCAAAGTCCTTTAATAAAAAGTTAATTTTATCCCAGACTCCAAGGCCCCCTGCAAAGAACCCATTCCTTCTAGGATTAACAAGAAAAGAATTATTATCCAATAAGAGAGTGTCTTGCTGTTTGTAACTGCTGACTTTTGTCACTTCATGGCAAGAGTTCTCATGTAGATGCGGACTTTGAGTTCCCTATTCTGTCCAAGCCACAGGGCCTGGGAGAGTTTTCAGCCCCTCCAGGACACTCCATACTGTGAAGCTACCTCAGCTCTATTCATTACGATCAAACTCCCATGAGGAAAGAAGCTTTATTTTGTATTGAGTGGTTGTAACGTGACCGAGCATAAAGTTTGGGGGCAACCCACTGTTTTGAATCCCAAAGTTCATTTTTCTCCCTAAGGAACAAAGGAATTCCTATTCATTTAATCAAAGGAAGAGTAAACCTATGGAAGTCCACTAAAACAACTACTCGACCAAAAATTAAAAAAAAGGAAAAGAAACATAAAAGGCAAACATGAAGTAGAAATGTTTTAGGTTGTGCTCTCTTATTCAACTTTCTGATTCCAGAATATCAAAATACAGAAGTACCAACAGTCATACATTTTCAAGATCAATCCATCAACACATACATGTTTATATAATCTATTAATTTTCTGTGTTCTACTCTCCCCTTCTAGAAAGAGAAAAGGAAAAGATATTGATAGTACAATTATTCACTCTCATAGCACCATATACTTCTGTTTTATACAATTATAATTTTTTACATTGACTATGTTCTACTTTGATTAATGTTTGTCTCTCTTCTTAGATTGTAAGCTTATGAGAGCAGGGATTGTTTTCCCTCTTCAAGGCACCAACTTATGCTCAGTGCCAAACATAATATTTAGCAATCAGAAAGTGGTTAAAATATTTTTCAGTAAATAATCAGTAAAGAATGAGACAAAGGAGGCAAAGAAAGGAGGGATAGGGAGAAGGAGAGATAATGGAAGAGGAGATGAAGGGGAAAAGTAGGGAAGTAAAATAGCTTCCAATATGTGACTATGTCCTCTGTAGCTCTGTGTTAGCTATTTCATATTTGCTATTTCAATTAGTCCTCACCAAAAAAACTAAGTATTATCATTTTTATTTTACAGAAGAAAAAAATGATGCTTAGAGAGGTTAAGGTCACACAACTGGCTAATGGCAGCTAGAACATCACCCAGTCTGAATTTCCAGTGTATCTGTACCTTTTCCTCCTCCTATGCTGGGACAACAGGGGTAGCAATTATGGCAGAGAAAGGCCAGAAAGGAGATGAAAAATATAAACATTTTAAAATAGAAGAAAGATATTTTTCTATTTTCTAGGATGTAGACTGAGAACCAACTCTTGGCAGTCCATGTTGATGCCTCCTTTCCCAAGCCCATTTGTCCTAGTGCCTCCAGCTTGATGCAATTATTGTCTACATTTCCCACAACTTTAAAAACTTCATCTCCATTTCCCATCTCTACACATTGGTGGGGCAGGCCCATCCCAGCTTGTTATTTTAGGGAACAGCCCTTCATGTTGGACATCTATCACTCACAGGTGATCTTTACAAAGCATTGTCATCTTCATATGGGCTACACAGTCTTGTGTCTGAGGTTAATTAAGTCAGGCATAATCTAGAAGTAAATACTTATGACCTTGAAATTCTTTCTTCTATTGGAAATGGCCAGATACATTCCTAAGTTGGAGGACAACTATCTCAGTGATAATTCTTTCAATGACAAGTTCAAATTCAGCTGCCCTCCTTTCCAGTAGAATTATGGATAAGTTTTTCTTAACCATGTGGTGCAGCCTCCAATTATAAAAAATATTAAATCTAAACTGAGTTAAATATACCACTGCAATTCTATTTCATGTTGGTATTGCTCTCCACTGTGATGGCTACAGTGCCCTGAGATGTTTGCCCTTGCCCTGTGCTGGTTAATTGATGACATATAGTTAATCCTCAGCATTGGGCATGCTCTGAAGTCACATGACTTACTGTTCCAAGTAAGAAAATCTCTATAAAATATACTTTAATATATGACTTAGATTACCAATGCTCCCCAAACCACCTCCTTTTGCAATTATACCAACTGGCATGTGTTCCATTGTGTTTCTCTGCCTTTGTTCAAGAGTTACCTCCAGGATAGAATACCATTTAGCACCCTTGTCATCATTCTCAAATCATACTTACCCTTCAAGACCTAATTTAAATCTGAGTTCTTTCCACAATTTTCTATAGCACTTTTGATCTCCCCCTCACATTTTAGCGTTTATTGTAAACTGGGTTGATGACTAGATTCTTGCTTCCCAACAATGTTTATAAGTTCCTCAGGGATTTAGTTCTTAACCTATTATTGAGTGCCATGATGCTGAACACATGATAAAGCATAATTTTGTTTTATGGCAATAAAAACGGGGAAAAAAAGATCAGTTCAAACCATACATATCCTAGAAGTTTTCTGCCTTATTGGTTTACTTTCATTTCAAGAAACAGCAGGCATATGCAGAAAAAGTATGTTCCACTCTAATTATAAAGGCAAGAACATTTGACAATAGAAAACATGCTAAATTGAATGTTTTTTTATTTTCTTTGTTGATGAGACAATGAGATTTCCCACTTTATGTCACATCTTTTGTGAGAGAGTGACAGTGTCGTCTACCACACTATCTGCTACTTCTTAACTAGGAGAAAAATCAGGCTAGATTTAAATTAGCACATTCTTTTCCAGTGAAGATTGTTTAATTAAAATATGTTGCCTAGGAATCCAAATCTCTCAAAGTGGATGATATCAGAGTGATAAAAAAAAATGGTGAAGATAGTATATATTCATTTATAGGTAGAAATAATTGGGAAGGGGTGAAATACAATACTCGAATACTTACATTTAAAATTATTATTTGCAGTAAAAAGAACAAATCTTTTTCTAGAGTTCTTGATATATAATTGACATACAACCTTGGATACATTCAAGGTGTACAGTATCATGATTTAATATAGGTATATATTGTGAAATGATTACCATGATAAGTTGAGTTAACATCCATCTTCTCACATAATTATAAAATGTTTTCCTTGTGATAAGAACTTTTAAGATCTACTCTCTTAGTAACTTTCAAAAATATAATACAGTATAGTTGACTATGATCATCATGCTGTACAGTATATCCCTGAACTTATTTATCTTATAACTGGAAGTCTATGCCTTTTGACACCTTCACCCAAATCCCCACCCCACACACCCTGATTCTTGAAACCACCAATCTGATCTCTGCTTCTAAGAATTTGGGTTTTTTAGATTCCACATATAATAAGATCATGTAATATTTGTCTTTCTCTCTCTGACTTCATTTAGCATAATTCCCTCAAGTTTCATCCATGTTGTCACAGATAGCAGGATTTCCTTCTTTATTACGGCTGAACAGTACTCAACTATAGATTTGGATAACATTATATATATTGTGACATATATCATAACATATCATATATATATATATGTTTAACATTTTCTTTGTCCACTTATTTGTAAATGGACATGTAAGTTATTTCCATACCCTGGCTATTGTAAATAATGCTATAGTGAATATGAGGGCACAGGTATCTCTTGGACATAGCAAGTTCACTTTTCTTTAGCTGTACACTCAGAAGTGGATTTGATGGATCATATGATAGTTCTATTTTGAGTTTTTTGAGGAACACCTACGTCATTTTCCAAGGTGGCTGTACCAGTCTACATTCTTACCAACACTGCATGGGAATTCCCTTTTCTCCATCTTCACCAACACTTGGTATCTTGTCTTTTTGATAATAGTGATTTTAACAGTTGTGAAGTGATAGCTTGTGGTTTTGATTTGTATGTCCCTAGTGATCAGTAACACTGAGCATCTTTTTATGTAACTGTTAGCCATTTGACTGGTTTTTTTTTTTTTTTTTTTTTTTTTGGTGGTGCGGGGGGATATCTATTCAGGTCCTTTGCCCATTTTTAATTGCATTATTTGTTTTTTGTTTTTTGTTTTTTTTTTTTGCTATTGAGTTGTAAGAGTTCCTTATATATTCTGGATATTAACCACTTATCAGTTGTGTGGTTTGCAAATATTTTCTCCCATTCCATAGGTTGCCTCTGTATTTTGCCCATTATTTATTTTTCTGTGCGGAAGCTTTACAATGTGATGTAGTCCCACTTGCTTATTTTTTATTTTGTTGCTTATGCTATAGGTGTCATATCCAAAAAGATCACTGCCAAGACCCTTGTCAAGCTTTTTTTTTCTAGAGGTTGTATGGTTTCAGGTCTTAAATTTAAGTCTTCGGCCCATTTTGAGAGGTGTAAGATAAAAGTCCTGTTTCATTCTTCTGCATGTGAAAATCCAATTTTCCCAGGGCCATTTATTGATGAGACTGTGTAAATGAACAGGTTTTAGTAATTCTCAAATGTGTATGCCTTCAAGTGAAACATTAATGACGGAAAAACAGAAAATGGCAAGTGCATGTGTAAACTTAATAAATACATTTGTTGTTGTTGATGATGATGATGATGATGATGACAACAGTAGAAATGGAAATTTCATTTTCCTCTGCTTACCCACACAGCCCTCCACTTTTTTTCCTCTCTGCATTTAGAGCCCTTGATTCATTTATTTTTAGTAAAGTTTGAGATGATATAAGACTAATCAGAATGCATATAAAGTATCTCAAAGTAGAAGTACACTGAGTAGTTTGTAGATGGAAGTTGATTGATTGGCCACACTGCCATGAGTTGATTTCAAAAAGAGGTGTAAAATGAAATGCCAAAATAAATCAAAGAGTCAACTAATCCTCATACAAGGGGCACCACTGACTGGAGTTCCATATCACATCAATCCTTTTATTTAATAGTCTCAATGGAAACCACTTCTGGGAGCATCAAACAAGGCAACCAGCCAGAAATGTCATTATCCCAAGCAACATTTCTGTTGCGTAAAGCTACCGAACTCCAAGTGTAATTTACTTTGAGAAAAATCTGGTTTTATTTTCCCAGACAATCCAATATGAAGTTATTTTGCATATAGGTTACAGATATTCTTTGTTGGCACTGAATGGGTAAAAAGAAATCATTTCACTGTATTTTTTTTTTCTTAACTGAAAAACATTTTTGCTGAACTGAAGGCCACGTTAGCATTTTGTAAGAGTGCCAGAGCCGAGTTTAATTTAGCCATTCCCATCGCTAATTAGGAGTGGCCTGCCAGGACCCCACCCAAAATGTATTACTTTGACGGAACTATATTGTGACTTCTCAGGTCATCTTTCTGTATTTCAGTGGTCATATTACAAAACTGTGTGAATTGAACCTGAACCCTAAATAATCTTGCTTGACCAAATAAGTAAAATGCTTATAGATTATCAAGAAAATATAATTACTTAAATGTTTGAAAAACTTAGAGGTACATACATTTGAAAATCATAACCTTATTTTTTTTTAATCTTGAATACATTCTATTTTATACTGCTTTGAACTGCTAAGTCAGTGAAAGTATTGCCATTTTCACATAAGAAGAGAGTGTATTCTTGGGATCAGTCTTCCCTAAGCATTGATAAATGAGTGAGTTTGCATTCTAATTACAGATATGGTTTATGTGTTTCCTTCTTCCAAATGAGATTACTAAGAGGTAAAGTAATCAGAGGATAACTTTTTATACTGCAACCGATAATTTTTGCATTACTTAACTAAGTAAGCATCTTTCTAGTGTTGATTTTTAGAATGCCAACCCCTAAAAAGTTAATATTTTTTCTGCCTATATGGGTAAAATAATTCCCTTTTAGATGTATCTGGGTGTGAGAGGAATTTCTTATTATAATTATTTGTTTTTGAAGCTAAAGAAGAGCTTGAGGATATTTAAAAAGAACACCAAGATACCTCATAATAAAGAGTCCCCAGTCTGATATGCTAAGAAGATTTTAACAGCTTTTGCAGAGTATAAATTTTTCCTGTATACTCTAATATGTAAGTCATGCATGCGGTGATATACAGATTATCCTTCAGAGAGGTTTCATAAAAACGTGAGAGCATGTAAAATTCAAAAGAGTAAGGAAGCAGTAGATTTACCCCAGTGGACCAACTGCAAGAGAATGAAAACTAGAAGCTGAGAGGCTAATGACAGGATAATGGCAAGAACAACAATCAACAAAGCTGTGAAGTACAGTTAAAGTGAAAGTAGCCTGCCACTGAACAATGAAATACACTCAGCAGGGCCTGAGATGGAAGAAATATTTTTAACATCCTATATCAGCTGCTCTCAAATAAAATTACTGGACGTTTTAGAAAATAATAAAGAGCCTTTATTTACTGTTCACCCAATTGTGGTTGTGGATTTTTAAATATCATTATATTTATACCATGAAAAAATGTCAAGGAATAATTATTCAGATTACCCATAATCCTCATATTTTAGGGAAGCATATCTGACTATATAAATTAAATATATTTTTGGAGACCCTTTGTCTATCGTAGAATAGCTATTGCAGAATACCTAAGAGCATGCAGGCTGGAGCCACACTGCTGGGCTTGGTTTCAATTCCACTGTTTGCTACTGGTAATATTGTAGACAATTTCTTAAACCTTTCTGTGGCTCAGTCTCCCAATTTATTAAATGAGAAAATAATAATGTATCTATCTTATAAGGTTGCTATGAGGATTAAATGAGATAATACATTTAAAAACCCAGTAAAACAATGCCTGTCACGTAGTGTACTCTTAGTAAATGTCAACTTTTCATGATTACCATGAGTTATGAGCCCATGCACATATCATATCTCAACTTGAAAAATGGATGAAGTTATTTGTGCATAAAATCATTCAACAAATATTTAGTGAGTACATACAGGTACCAGGCTATAGATTAATTGACAAGAGTTTAGAGTAAATCCCAATGTCAGCCCCCATAAGTAGGCTAGGTTTCTAATCACAATTACCCTGTAAAAGGAATTTGGAATTGGAATCTGACATGTATTGCTCCCTTACCACCAAGAAAATGACCGTGTTCTCTGGGTTCAAAAGATGAGGAAGCAAAAAAAAAAAAAAAAAAAAAAAAAAATACAACTATCATCCTTTTGCAGTTTTTTCTTATATACATAGGTTTTTCTTTATGTAAAAATGTTCCTAAATTAAAGGACTTAATTTATGATAAAAGAAGACTAGTTGAGAGGGGAGATGGTTAAAGTCTCACAAATGAAAAATGGGATGAAATCAGCAAATAACAGATCCAAATTATGGCTCTATTTGCAAACTTTGAGGTAATATTCATTTATTTATTTAAAGGGATATTTGAGTTCATTTATGTGAATCATTATAGCAGATCCTAAAGACACAGAGATAAACAATCCAAAGCTCAGCACAAAAGGAACTAACAGTGGAGTGAGGTTGATTTGTAAGTAATTTCAAAATGACAACTCAGGGTGAAAATATTAAACAGAACTAAGACCTTGGTGTCTTAGGGGCAAAGAACAGAAGCACAGAAGAGGGAAAACTCTCATTAAGGTGAGGAATATTTCCAAACAGAGACGAGGCTTGAAATTAATCCTAGAAAATGAATGAGCATTCCAAGGCAAAGAGAGATAGACAAGGAAAGCAATGATGCCATCACCCAAAAGAAAATGCTGTTGGAAGAGAACATGGAGGCAACAGCTTGCCATTGAAGGTGGGTGAATTCAGTCTTAGATTTGTGGATTTCTTTTTAATGATTACAGAAATACAACTCTAAATTTCAGGAAATAAAACGTAGTCATGAGTCATCAGAAAATAGGTGGTATTTGAAGCGAGAAAGAAAGAAACTCAAGATAGAATCCTAAAAAAAAAAAAAAAAAAAAGGTATTTTAGGCATGGTGGAAGAAAAGGCACCAGTGAATGAGAATGAGGGGTGGCTACTAAACTGGATCCAGGACAAGAACTCCCATGGAAGCTGAGAATCAAGACAGCTTCAGTGATGATGTTTGAAACAGTGGCAAATGCCAAAGGTTGGTCAAGAAAAAATAGATCGGAAAAGCTTCATGAAAGTGAGGATATAGAGTAAGTTTAGACTACTCTCTCATGAAGTTTATCTCTAAAGAAAAGGAGATAAATAGAACAGTAAAATAGATGGACATTGATTAATAACGAGAGGGTCTTTTTTAAATGAAAATAATTTAATCATGTATATTTCCTGCAAGTAATAGCCAGTAGATAGGGAGAAATCTCGGGGCACCCAGATAGAAACATCCAACTCTTGATTTCAGCTCAGGTCATGATCTCGCGGTTCATGAGTTTGAGTGCTACATTGGACTCTGCAATGACAGTGGGAAGCCTGCTTGGGATTCTCTCTCTCTCCCTCTCTCTCTGCCTCTCCCCCACGCACACTTCCTCTCTCTTTCAAAATAAATAAGTACACTTTATCTTTTTTAATTTTTAAATGTTTGTTTATTCTTGAAAGAGAGAGACAGAGAGACAGAACATGAGAGGAGGAGGTGCAGAGAGAAAGAGAGATGCAGAATCCCAAGCAGACTCCAGGCTCTGAGCTGTCAGGACAGAGCCCAGTGCAGGGCTCAAACCCACCAACCGTGAGATCATGACCTGAGCCAAAGTGAGACACTTAACCAACTGAGCCACCCAGGCGCCCGTAAACAAATAAACTTTAAAAAAAAAAAAAGGGAGAAGCTTCATATGGCTAATTCATATAAGGCAAATTACACTTTAGAAAAGAATACTTGCAATGTTACCTGTATCCATATTAAGTTTCCACCTACTAGCACTGTGCCTTACTGAAGTTATATGAGACATTATCCCAAAATGAGTGATAGCCCATTCAATTTACAAAGCCACATTTTTATTTGTGGCCATCAAATGAAACTATGACACGATAAATAAGCTGTTGTTGTTTTTTTCTTCATATCAAGTCACTATTCCAATAAGTCATAATTAACACATTATTGCCCCTCTCAACATGCAAACTATTAAGCACTTAAAATAGAAAATTTTCTGCTTTAAAAGTTAAGTCAACAGGGGTGCCTGGGTGATTTAGTCAGTTGAGTGTCCAACTCTTGATTTCAGGTCAGATTATGACTCCAGGGTCATGGGATCGAGCCCTGTGTCAAGCTCTGCATTGAGTGTGGAGCCTGCTTCAGATTCTGTCTCTCTTTTCCTCTGCCCCTCTTCCCTGCTTGTGCTCTCTCTCTCAAATATGGAGATTCCACAAAGTGTTGAGGGACCTAGACTCCTTCCAGATCATTGCCTTCCCATCTTTAGAATGTGACCCTGCTCCTCATGACAAAAAAAGGCTGATAGAGTTCCTTCCACCTACTACATTTATGTTCTAGGCAATAGACGGTAGAAAGGGGGAAAATAAAGATGTTCCCTTTCTTTTTAAGGAAAGTTCCCAAAGTTCTTTCCAACATTTCTGTGTATATTTCACTGGCCGGATTTTAGACCACGGCAATACCTAGCTGAATTAATACCTAGATGGATGGCTGCAATGCATAGCTAAAAATTAGGGTTCTAGTTCTATCCTAAGAAAAATATATATTAGTTATATCAACTATACAGCAATTTCTGAGACATGGTAGCAATTTTCTCTACATGGTTCTATTCACCATGAAGATTTAAAATTTCCCAAGCTCCCTTTCTGCCTGGTAAGGAATGGAAAAAGAAGTGAAATCGGCTGTAGGTGAATTTAGGATGGAAATTAGGATGGCTTATTGGTCATGCTCTGAAGGAGTGTTCATCTTCCTAAATCAGCTGCCTAGGAAGTGGCATTAGTTCACTTTGTGATAGTTCATGGTCTTAGCTCCGTTTATACAATTCCAATATGTCCATGAAAAGAGTACAAAACTTAGCCTCAAATGTGGAATATATAATATAGATGTCCTAATCTGTCTAGTGATATGGGGGCTAAATTGGCATTATTGAGGAACATTTAAATGGCAACTGTCAAAAGACAAAAAGTATCTGAACATGAGTCAGATTTTCACTAGTGCCAATTTTCACTGGCACTTTAACTGGATACAATCATCGCTGGAACTAACTGCCTATTAAATTCACAACAAAATCGGGGCACCTGGGTGGCTCAGTCGGTTGAGCGTATGACTTTGGCTCAGGTCATGATTTCACAGTTGGTGGGTTTGAGCCCCATGTTGGGCTCTGTACTGACAGCTAAGAGCCTGGAGCCTGCTTCAGATTCTCTCTCTCTCTCTCTCTCTCTCTCTCTCTCTCTCTCTCTCTCCCTCCCTCCCCTTCTCTCTCTCTCTGCCTCTCCCCTGCTTGTGTTCTGTCTCTTTCTGTCACTCAAAAATAAATAAACATTAAAGAATTTTTTAAAAAATAAATTAACAACAAAATTATAGCTGCCCCTACCCTTCATTAGCAACTTCTTTTAGGAATTATCCAAGGTCAGTGCTTGTCCATTCTTACTTCTCATGACAGGAGTCAGCATTTAGCCATCACCCTCCAGATGGTGATATTCAAGACCTTTGGCAAACTGCCTGTCAAAGGTTGTGAATCCTAGTAGTGAATAATTACCTGGATATTAAACTGATTTTTTCACCCTTCATAGTTAGAACAATTGAGAGCAAAGTGGCTATTTTGACAGAGTGTTTGGCTGCTGATCTCTCCTTTGAGATGACTACAGGTGGAAAATAACATGAGCCTGCTCATGTGCTGTAACATTCAGAAGAGCAGTTATCATGTTAGAACTGAAATGGGGGCCCTCAGTTCAAGAAGAGGAGAAAAGAAAGTGCATCCCAGAGTGAGAAATTGGGTATTTATTAGAGGTATGTGGCACTTTCTGGAGGAAAATTGCTGATACATCGCAGGTGGCACTGGCCGCACTGCGGTGTCAGCAATGTCACATCAGCAGGTCAGGTCAAACTTCCACAGTAATCGACAAGCGCTCTGACATGGCTGGCACAAAGCCAGGTGCAAACCAAATCCCGTCTCATAGCTACATAAAGCCCTTTATTTCATCACTAGCCTAGCACACTCAGCTGTCTCATGAAACATTTGACAAAATGCTATGTTCGTTTAAGGAAGTCATCCACATCTCTGATGGTTTCCCTGGCATCTTTCTATAGCCAATAATAAAAATAGCAATAGCTAGCACTTATTGAGCTTTTACTGTATGCCAGGCACTATGCTAAATTTATATTCATTTCATCTCACATTATAATGGCTATTGGCCAAATACTATCCAGTCCTATCTACTTTCCTTCTAATAGAATCCTGAGTGAAAATGTCTAGATAAGGAATATTACCTTTCATAACCTCTAACTGTTTATTCAAGAAAAACAAAAATCAATATCAGTGTAATCAACCATAACATACCCAAGAAGCAAATTTTAGAAAGAGATATTTCTAAAATATCAGAATTTCATAATAAATTCTGACTTATTTGGGGAGGCTGCATTTATGCAGGACAGTAGAATTCCCAAGATATTTTTTTCTAGGGGCTTAAGTAAATCTTCTAAATCCTTGAACTTCTGTTTAAAATATAGAAATGATTCTTAAATCTTAAAACTCTGGTCAGGTGAGTTATTTTTTTTTATAATGTATCTTTTTTTCAAAGGCTATTCCTGCTCAATGAGAAAATTCACAGTCCTAAATATTTATGTACCAAAGTTTCTGTTGAAGGAATATTTAAAAGCTATTGACCGGATCGTTGATTTCAATGCCAAGCCATAATCATTTCACAGATAGTAAGGAAAGAAACACAAAATAATAAGGACATACTATAAGCCATGTCTAAATGCCCATATTTTTAAGCTTATATATGTTAAACTTTAACAAAATTGGTAAAATATTTGTTATTTGTAGTCAACCAAGACCTGGGTTAAATCCTATTTTGCCTCTTACCATTTGGGTGGCCCTGTATAAGTTAGTTAATTTAACTAAATTTATTATAATACTACACTATGAAGTATTGATACAGCAGGTGCTATGGATATTATTATCATTTTTCTAGTTGTTAAATAAACTAGATGACATATAGAATAAAGCCTTCAATATGAATAAACATGGGGAATAAAATTTAAACCCTTTTTTAAAGGAATTAATAGTTTAGTTCCTTTAATATTGCCTATTAGTGTTCTCTTTCGAAATAAAAAAATATAAATTATTAGGTATGAATTTACCAAAGGTAAATAGTTTTATTCAAGCAGAAATAGTATTAGATTATATCTGGGATTCTCATACATTTTCAGAATAGGTCAATTTTAATGGAAAGAACCCACAAGATTCCTCTTCTTGGTTCTGCTTGGACACTTATTCTGGAACCTTGAACAACATTGCTTATAAGACCTTAGTGACCTTAATGCAAAACTGAGGGGTTAGATTATCTATACAACTTCTAACATCCAACAATCATGTGTTCAAAATCATTTATAAAGTTCCATCAGCAGAAATTAATTCCTCTAGTTTTAGACATTGGCTGGCAGTATTGTATAATAGAAACAAGGCACATTTTGGAATCAGACAAAACTGAATTCCAGGGTTGGTTTTCTAGTTACACGACTGTTAGTAAGTCACTCACTGAGTCACTCACTCACTGAGGCTGCCTTCTCACTTATAAAATGTTGATGTTAGCTACCTGCTGGCAATGTTGTAAGGATTAGAGATGGTGTAGCTATTCAGTTAATTTGCCTGGCATTCAATTAATCATAGCTATGTTCCAGAATCCTCCAGTAAAATGCAAAGTCATTGGGAAGATTGACTTTTCAGGACATTTTTGGTTGCCATGAATAGAGAGCCACTCAAATCCCAATAAATGAAAGATGTGAATCATGGTGTTACAAGGCTATAGATCATTCCGTGAATCTCAAGACAGAAAGTATGGAAGTGGGACTCGAACAGAAATAAGTTCCCTGTGCTCATGTGATGTATATTCTTCTGGCAGATAATTTCTTTTCTCTTTCCAGCTTTAATGCCCACAGCTCCCTAGAAATTCCCCTTCCACCTCTCTTATCCCCACATGGGGTCCTTGATTACTAACATCTACTTCACTGTCAGTTCTGGGACAGATGGGTACAACCAGAGGGTGAAGACATGTAGTCCACTGTCCACTTCACAGAGTTAGGTTGTAGGAAGACCCTTTGGAATGGGTACATAGCAGAGGCTAGTTCCTCAACATAGAACTAGTAAAAAGGACAACATAAAAGTTTGTTGCCAGCCTAACATTTGTTTTCTGATGATAAGATGTATGGAGCTGGAGTCAGGGATGGGTATAGCTTTTATAGATCCTAAAGACTATATCATTTTGAGGCCCATATTTAAGACAAAAAAAAAAAAACCCAAAAAGTTATGAATGCAAAATTGTATAGAAAATTATTTTTTACAAATAGAAAATAAAGTACAACAAATTATACACTTTAAGGAACTTGAACAATAACATAGATGTCACAAAGTCCAGAAAATATTTGTATGAATTCGTTGCTTAACACACATATCTAGTACTTTTTCC
Organism: Cryptoprocta ferox; assembly: GCA_028646485.1. Classification (NCBI taxonomy): domain Eukaryota; kingdom Metazoa; phylum Chordata; class Mammalia; order Carnivora; family Eupleridae; genus Cryptoprocta; species Cryptoprocta ferox. The sequence goes on from CM053559.1 coordinate 71,994,402, forward strand.
CTACATGTTTAGATTCCATACTTATTCACTTCTTTGTGTAATGTTAATATTTATAACATTTCTTCAGAGAGAATGTAAATAGTTTTCCTATTGCAAGGTTGACCGAAATTTGATTTTATCTCATTGATCGTTTGAGATGCACATAACAGACATACTTATTTTTTATTGTTCAATACAGTTTGTTTCCTAAAAGACAAAAAAAATTCTGTCTTTCTAGAATTGTATTTAAGTTTAATTCTCCTTTAAATTTTCCATTAAAAGCGAATGATGCAGTGTACTCTGCATTATCAATTCTATCCCTGACAGGAGAGAATTTGTCTTTTGACCTGGCATTAATTGGAACTGAAGTTTTTGGTTACTAGTTTACACATATGAGGATTGCAAGAATTTTCCTCAGACGAGCTTCTGACTAGTCTGGGATAAACCTACCTACTTCCAGTGCCAAGTGATTTCCAACACGTTTACGTACTGATACAGATTCTAACATTGTACCTCTGTGTCAGTTACCGAGAGGCACAGAGGGTGGCAGGTATATTCCTGGAAATAATTCCTACATCGGGACAGCTATAACAATAATAACTATTCACAGGAAACAAGTTTTGGCAAGGATGTAGAGAAAAACGAACCCTCTTGCACTGTTGGTGGAATGCAAACTTGTGCAGCCACCATGGAAAACAGTATGGTGGTTCCTCAAAAAGTTAAAAATAGAACTACATACCCTATGATCCAGTAATCACACTACTGGATATTGACTCAAAAAAAGACAAAAACACTAATTCAAAGGGGTACATGCACCCCAATGTTTATTGCAGCATTATTCAATAGCCAAGATAAAGAAGGAGCACAAGTGTCCATAAGTTGATGAATGGAAAAAGAAAAGGTGGTGTGTATAGATATAGATATAGATATAGATAGATATATATAAAGGAGGGAAAGTTGAAGTGGAAAGAGTCAGCAGCACTAATCTGGACTGATTACAATACCTTACTTTGGAGAAGTAAACATATATATATATATATGCATGACCCTGTGAACACATTGGCAGATTTCCTCTCAGAGCCTGAAGTTGATGCTTTGTTTGGATAAACAAGGGATTATCAAGCACTCAGGATGCTACTGAGGGAAAACAAGCCAGGCTGATGTAGAAGGACACTATTCAGTCACCTTGAGGGCTCTGGGTGTTCAAGGAAAGAAGGCTGTAAGAAACCTCATGATGAGGTAAGTGAAGTTACTGCAAAGACCAACTTCACTGATTGCAGTATTTTCCCCAGGGGTCTACTTACATTTGCTAGCATCTCCCACCTGGCTCTGCTTTAGCAAGAAACTAGTTAGCTTGACCTCAGGCCTGGGATTCCATCAGGAAAGATGACAAAAGAGACTGTTTTCAGAGAAAAGCGGCATATGGGAGGCACCAATTCCATGACTGGCAGAAAGGGAGAGACAAAAGTAACAACTCATCGAGAAGAAAGACATTTTTTTTTTCATTTTCATACCAGTTGTTAAAAATCAATGACAAGTAAGAGAAAGCTAAAGATGGTAAGCAAAGACCTTCATTACCTTTCTTAACTGAAATGCTATTATGCCCAAGGGGAAGTATGTGATCACAATACACTGAAATAAGACTGAGTCTGACAACATATACATTTACACCATGAACTACAGTCTTCCCCAATAAATTCATTAGAAACTGATGTATATGTCTATGAAGGAGCTCTTCCAAGGAAAGAGAACTAACAGAACACAATTGTATTATGTACTTAAAGGTCAGCAAAATATCATTAAATGAGTGATTTTGTTGCTACTACCATTAAATGAGTGATTATGTTGCTAATGAACTTTGTAGAAAAATCTTTACACACACATTGCCTAGTATGAAACAATGGTGGGGATAAGCCTAAAAAAATCACGGTAAGACTGACTAATATTAGCATTCTAGTAATGGCAAAAGCTGCTCATGCATCCATTATTAGCCAGAACTGTGCTGTTTTCCACATGCACCATGTAGGCTTCGCAGACTTCTGGTGAGGTAGGTATTTTCATTTCTTCCCATTCCCAATTCTCTTCCCAGTTATCTCCTACTCATCTTCTGTGTCTCAACTTAAATTTTTCACCACCCAAAATACATTGTTTCAACACCCTCCCCAACTTTTTTTCCCCAAATATCCTGGACGTTCTTCACAGCACTTATCATAATGTGGAATTATGCAATTATTTTTTGTTTATTGGTTTACTTTCCATCTTCCACTTTACCGTGAAAGGTCCATGAGGGTACAGAGAGTCTGTTGTGTTCCTCAGAGCATACCCAGTGGGCTCAATGAATGTAAGTTGATTACATAACCAAATGATGAGAAAAGTTGTACCCATGGCTACGAAGCAGAATATGATTCAAATCAAGCTCTCAGGACCTTCAAAGCCTTTGGAATGAACCAATGTGTTACCCTACCCAACCAGCCACACTGCATTATTTTCAGCACTCAGGGCAAAATAAAGATGCAAGCCCTGGGGCACCTGGGTGGCTCAGTCAATTAAGCGTCTGACTCTTGATTTTGGCGCAGGTCATGATCTCACAATAGTGAGATCAAGCCCCACATGGGGCTCTGTGCTGGGCTGGGAGCCTGCGTGAGATTCTCTCTCACCCTCTCCTTCTGCCCGTCCTGCTCTCTCTCTCTCTCTCTTTCTCAAAAAAATTTTTTAAAATGTAAGCCCTTGTTAAAAAAGCAGGAGGGAAGCACCATTAATGGTATTAAACTGTAAAGCTTTAGCCTTTCTTCCACAGCTCCCTTTTACTTGATGTATTTTTTATTTGCTACTGAATGTGATTCTAAGTAAAGAAAACTTAAAACTTTACATTATTACCATGAATTTTACTGTTATCTTTTTACAGCATGATAGCAGTCTTAAATGCAAATATGAACATTCATCTTGTATGCAGAATTCTCACGTATGGAGAGGCCCCCAGAATTCTGGGCTCGGGGGACAGGTTGAGTGCCATATGCAAATGCAGCAGCAAGGACAGCTGACACAAATACTGGGTGCATCTCCTCTGCTCACACAGATGCACCATTGTCCCACAGGATTCCACTTGCAAAACAAAAATCAAAGATGGGATTATTAAGAGCTTGAGTAGCAGAGCATTAAACCAAGCAAGGGGCCTTGGTGAGCGCTTGGGCTTGTGCTGCTGCACAGGTCACACTCCGATGAGGCCGCCCTGCATTCTGTCTTAATCTACTGTGGGTTGCTGCTCTGTACCTGATGGTGCCGTATCCAAACTCCATGTTCACAGCGATGAATCATACTATAATAAGGGAAAGATACTGATTTCAGTACTCTGTGAGGACAACGAAGGATGACAAATAGCTCCCATGTCTTTTTCCAGACTTCTGTTGTAACTAGTAAAGGAGGCAGATACATATGTTTGCACACCAGGAATAAGGAATTATTTTTATTTGCAGACATTTATAATTGCTTTGCCATTGACTGTGCTATTAAATATTCAAATCTGAGCAGGGAGCAGGTAATTTAGTGCAGCAATATTTTCTCCTCTGCTTCATTATTAAAATTGAATAAAAGTTAAATTATACAATAATGCAATTGCAAATATTTTAGCCAGGAAGACATCATATTCTTTAGCCTTTTTTGAAGAGAGAGACAATTACAAACAAGGTCAACCATTCTCACAGTTCTTTGGGTCTGTCTGGGGTGATTTTACATTTTCCCCCAATTTTTTCTGCCATGAACCCCAGTTCTGAGGGCATATGCTCTAGCCATCATACCAAAGACAAGTTTTCCTTATTCACCATCGTGACTTGAGACTGCCTTGGCCTAAGGTGCCATTACTTACACCGTATCAAGAAAATTAACAAACTGAGGTTATCTGATCTGTTCAACAGATGAGAAAATTTAGTCTCACAAAAGATGAGTAACTCACACAGTTAGTAAATGGTAGCATTAGAATCTGCACCCAGGGCAAGCAGAGCATGCGTTCTTACCCCATTCATTCTCAAAAAGCTCACTAAAATCAGGAATACAGGGATGATAATAACTTTATGCTTCTTCTGAACTAAAGCTATGGTATCCTTTTCCCCCACTCTGTGTGACTGTTTAAATTTACATTAATCAGCTCTGTTATGTTCTTATGCCCTAAGGTACACGTTTTTTGTCTGTCTACACTGTTACTCCCATATTTTTTTAACTTTTCTACAACTATTTATCTGAAGATATAAATACACAGCATATTTCCTTAAACCTCACTATGATTTGAAAATGTTATACTAAACTTTTTCCTTAGTCATTCATATATATTATACAAAAATATATTAAAGTGTAGATTATATATCACATTTTATAGGCATTAATATATATGACATACGATTTACAAATGATTAAATATAAATGACAAAGTAGAGTTCTTAATTGTCTGAGAGATGTCATACCCTTTCACCAAAAATACTGGATTTAGGGACTCCTGGGTGGCTCAGTCTTATAAACATCTGACTGTTGATTTCGGCTCAGGTCATGATCTCAAGGGTTTGTGGGATGGAGCCCCATGTCAGGCTGTATGCTAACAGTGCCCAGCTTGCTTGAGATTCTCTCCCTCTCTCTCTCTGCCCCTCCCCTGCTTGCTCATGCATGTTTACGCGCTCTCTCTCTCCAAATAAATAAACTTTTTAAAAAAAATGAAACAAAAATACTTGCTTTTAACATTTGATTAAAGCCTCAAAGGCACTGATCTCATCATTATATTGCCAAGATACATTTAGATCTCTAAGTTTCTGTTCCACATTCTGTATAACCTTTACTATTTACTCGATATAATCAAAGGTTAGTATATGCAAAGCAGTGAATTCAACATTGTATTTGAATGACTTGCATTCACTGTACTAGGATGGGTAAAACAGTTCAACGTCTGATGGTTATGAAGATGTTCTTTGTCAAACTTAATTTAAAAAGTACCAAACACCCACACTGAAGGAAATCATGTTCTTTTATGAAAACAGCAGAGCCAGATAGGCTGTAGAGAGGGTCATGCTGAGAAAGGAACCCAGTAGGGTTCCCTAAGTTAGAGCACCTTAAGGAAATAGCCATTATTTTTTTAAGTTTATTTTTTATTTTGAGAGAGAGAGAGAGAGAATGAGTGGGGGGGCAGAGAGTGGGGGAACAGAGGATCCAAAATGTGGGGCTCAAACTCATGAACTGTGAGATCATAACCTGAGCTGAAGTTGGACACTTAACTGATTGAGCCACCCAGGTGCTCCAAGGAAATAGCCATTCTTGTCACTGAGGATTTGACATGAATTCTTTGTATTTCTGGAATAAGTAAAAGATTTTAAGTGGTTTTTGTGTTTTGTACAAATTCTGTTCAAAGTTATCTCAGAGAATAGGCTAGTTCTATTCCTTGAGGCTTTGGTTTTTCAGCAAAAGAAGCTTGGTACAGATTTGTAGGAGTGAGTTTATTTTTTATTTTAGTTCGTTTTAATATGAGGGTACATCAAAGTCTGTATTCGTGGTTAGGATCATAATTTATTCTATTTATGTTCCAGGTTATAATCAGGCAACTCAATAAATGAACAAATCAAAATACACAAGTTAAGTGTATAGTAAAAGACCTTATTGTGTAACAGAGACTCTAAATAATGTTAAGGAAAATTAAGAAGACCGAGTATCTATGCTCTGAGTGATAGTTGATGTCTCAGGTACTTCCTCCCAATTTAAAAGATTAAAAGCTGATGTGAACAGACTCAGATGATGCTTCTTGCTTTCCTCCTTGTCAACATGGACCTTAAAATGACTGAGATAAGAAAACTGTATCTTTTGGGTCTGGTAGGGCTAATTTGTACTTGTATCCAGGGAACCTTTTTATTTTTTTTAACACTTCAGTTTCGTGGTTTTCTTTTGAATTTTGGATTTCTGAATTTTTTTAAACTTTGTAGTCTAAGATGAATATAAATGAATAAAAGAGGTATTAGTTAAGGATAGCAAACAGAAGTCCATACTGAAAAGAGGAAAGCATTTCCATCTAAGAAAATAAATTTAACTAGATTTTAGAACAGAAGGAAACTAAAAGAAATAGTCATCTTAAATTGGAAGTTCAAAATCCAGCTACAGGCCCCTGAAGTGGGGGCTGAACCTACACTTCCTGAAAAGATTCAGGACGGATCCTAGTTTGCTCCTTGAAAGATTTGTGTTTCATCTGGAAGTTCCAGAATGCCTGGGCTCAGATTTTGGCCCTGCCATTAATAAGCATGCACAGCATCAGTCTGCACAGTATCATTTGTAAATCTTCTGACTACATGGGAGCCCTTTGAAGACTGTGAGGTCAGGCCCACCTAGCCCTTCTTGCCTCTCCTGTGATTGTCCCTCTAGGCACTTAGTCCCATGAAGGCTCCTTTCTCTTATTTGTAAAATAGACGGAGTCACGGGACCTACCTCATTGTGGGGCTATGAACTTACCATAAATGTGTTTTTCCATATAAGTTTCTTACAGTAGTGTCTAATAAAGGTACTTACTCTTTTAGCCAAGGTGAACTAGAAATGACCAGCCTCATGGACACTCCTCGGGAGTCTATGGGGACTCCAGGCACCAACTCATCTCAACAGCAAGGAGTCACCTGGATACAACAATTAGGAGGAAGAACCTCCCTCGTAAACTGGGAACTAGAAAGAATGGATATGCTCATCCCATATTTGATACATAAGCAAACAGTCTCAGGTTAGATTCTTGACTCAACATCATAAGGCTGATAGGACATAGAGCTGAATTTTACTACAGGTGTTCTGACTTCATGTCTTGTCAAGATTAAAATAAAATCACTCACAATCATGTTGCCGCAGATATTATGCCATCAACTAGCAAACAGTAAGAAGGGTTATAATACATTAGCATTTGATAATCACGAACAATAGTCTTTTTGTATTTAAGCAGGTCACAAAGCTGGGCAAATGTCCCATCAAAGATGGACGTGACTAGTGACAAGTGCCTCCACATAAAGCCCTCATTCAAATGATCCTGTCATCTTCTGCTAATCTGAAATTTAGTTGCATCAATTTTTTTTCTGAAACCCACTAATGTGCCAACTGGCATTTGCAGACCTAATTGTCATTGGGAGGTTTTGCTGTCATGTTATTAATTAGCTGAACTGCACAGTTTTAAATGTGAGGGTAAGGGGTCTGGAAGATCTGGATTGTAGTGACATACTATTCTCGTTTGGGTTTGGTTTAGCGTTTCTGGAAAATCAGTAGCAAATTCCGACATAGCAGTAATAATAGTGGCTCGATGGCAAGCATTTTTGTCTGTGCAGTAGCTTATTTCAGTAAAGCTATACAATAAAAAGAGGTTGTTGCTTATATTTCAGGGGGGGAGGGTTGGTACATCTTTCATAGTGCTCTCTTGAGCACATCAATTATTATTTAATCTCTAGTGGTAATAGATATGCAAGAAAATAAAACATTTAATATGTAATTCTGAGCCCTACGGTCCTTGAGTTTCTCTAAACAAGCTCACTTGTTCTCATCCAAAAAAAAAAGTCATTTCCTTCCTACATGCTCCCATTGAGAATGGTAGTAACATATTCAATCATTGAGCATTTTAATTTACCATTTAAGTTGATCACATAAAGCTTTCTTTAGATGATAAGGAAGTTCTGACAAAGAAAATAAATTACTGTTTTTATGTGATTATGTAAGTAAAAACATGTTGGTTATAGAACACAATGTAATTAACATATAAAAAGTGTTCGCCTAAAATTCATAGATTTGTTTGTACTACAACACAGGATGAGCCAACATTGTGCTTGCAAATAACTATCCATAGAATCAACTGATCACACAGATATAGTTTACCAGTTGTTATTTCTGATCTTTGAACTCTTGTTCCCAGAGTTGTATATTAATTTGGTATCATAAGAATTTAGCAATGTTCAGATACATTTTGTCTGTTCTTTCTGTATCATCCTGTTTGCTCACATTTAATATTTATGGCATTTACCTTCCCATGGGGGGCAATATGGCATAATGAAATAGAGCATAAAAATGGAAAATCTCATTACAGTACCCATCCCTAGCCTTTGGGAATTGAGAAGTCCTTCTCTTCATGTTTTGATTTTATAACATGCACGCATTTTTAACTAAGAGGAGAATTACATATATATATATGCTTTTCAAGTGAATTAAATACAAATTAGATCACAGAAAAGCTTTTTGGAAATAGTAAGTAGTCCTTGAGATAATTAAAGACTTATTGAGACACCACCAATTGATGATTATGAATCAAGAGCTTAGAGCCTAAAGATAGCGCAGACCAAATATACCCAATATACCTCCATACATTGCTCTGTTTTTTTCCTTGGCATTCATCCTCTGAGGCATTAGAGATGGGACACTGCCATTCGTAATCAAACTTGACTTATTAAAAAGGATCTTTGCTGGTAGAGGGGGTTGCTGTGGGTGACTCACATCTCTTTGCTTGCACATGACCGGGATTTGGCCGGGTGCTTAAAATAAGATCATCTCTGATGTCCCCAAGGTTTGTTTTGTTTTATTTTGTTTTAGAGATGTTAAGATTCATTTTGGAAAAAAAAAAAAAAAAGAAAAATGATAGTTATGTAACGGGTAAAATTGTTGAAGAGTGATTTTGCTTCTTTAAAACTACTCGGACTTTACATATCTATGTTATGAAAGCATAGAAAGTATTCCTATACTTATATCTTTGCTTCCAGTTAATAACCCTTAACTGCTGGCTGTGTTTCTTATCTGAGTCCATTACTCTTGAGAGTGAGATGTTCTGCTCTCAGTAGAAAACAATGCCATGTGAAGGGTAGATTTTCTATATACAAAGGTGCAAAACAGCAAAAACACACTTTCTTAAATTATCCTCAAAGTCACTTACTATGTTAGTACCCTAGATTTACAATGATAGTGCAAGGCAACTTTTGCTTTTGAGAAGGAAACTGAGAGATTAAAACAGCCTTTCACACATCACACATAGAGCTTAAAATCCTCTTTCATTAATGGCACCATAGTTCAGTCGGTGTATAGTGACAGTTCTTCATAGGAACCAAAATATTCCCTGACTTTATATTAAACTCAACATGCAACTTTCTTTTTTTTTTTTTTAATGTTTACTTGTTTTTGAGAGAGAGAGAGAGAGTGCAAGTGGGAGAGGGTGAGAGAATGAGTGAGACACAGAATCTGAAGCAGGCTCCAGGCTCTGAGCTGTCAGGACAGAGTCCCATGCAGGGCTCGAACTCACGTACCATGAGATCATGACCTGAACCGAAGTCAGACACTTAACCCGCTGAGCTATCCAGGTGTCTCTCAACATGTAACTTTCCATCTAAGTTCTCTACTTGCTATCTTTCCTATAAACCACTTGTAGATTAATTTGACTTTTGTCATTAATTATTAGGGAGTTAAACTTGTATTCATAAATAATCAGTCTAGTTTTTAAAAAAAAAGCATTACCTTTTTAAAATGTGAAATTTGTTTGAGTTCATTCAGACAAATAATTAGCTAAGAGAACTTTCTTACTTTAGTAAGCCTGAGCATTTCTACTCAAAATTAACATGTTTCTAAGATAGCAAGATCTCATAATTTGAAATGATTCACTCATTTCAATTCTAGAATCTCTTGGGATGTTTCAACAAGGAAGCCTCATGAAGGCAAAAAAAAAGTTGTTGTTTTTTACATTTGGTTCTTTCTAAAATATAAAATAATTAGCAGCATACTATGCATACACAGTAAATCAAAAAACATGAATAAAGTTAGAAAGTTGTGTAAAAACTTGTTTTTCTTCCAATTTCGTTTCATAGAGTTTAACGTAAGAAAAACAAAACCTGTTGGCTACATTCCCCTTTTGACTTCCCTACATTAATTTGTTTATTAGATTCTCTGCTCCCTTCTCCACACAGAGGAAGATTTCGTAAATGCGCATTGACATGCCCACTGTAGGTTTATGTGGAAAGGAGAATTAATCCTCCGTGGTGTAGCAGTCAAGTCCTATTTAGTGGTTTGTCTGTGAAGATCAATACAGGGTCTCTAAGGCATAATGGCTGGCTTCGTTCACTCTTGCTAGACAAACAAACGCCCTTTTAAAAGTCAGTTCACGAGGAAAGCTTTTTCTAGGCACAACCTAGCCCTGAGTAAAACTTTTAAACAGTCCAAGTTTGCATTTTAGTGCTGCAGGCTTCATTTCTGGGCCCCCTTTCCTACTTTGAATGTGACTTTGCCAAACACTTCCCATTAAAACCTGCCTTCAAGAAAATAATTTGATGAATAAATTCAATCCCGAAGAGATACTCATGAGTTCAAAGGCTTAATGTGTTACCACTCTCAAGAATAGTTGTATTTTAGCAAAGACAAGAATTCTTAGGCAGAATTAGTCTCTAATTGTGGGATTTAAGTCATTCAAAGAGCATGAGAAACATTTATCAGGAAGTTATTTCAATATCATCATAGATGGGGACTTGGCCCCACCTACTCATAAGCACCCCCCTGTGCTAACAGTTGCCTGAAAGCCTCTTCACAACACACCCCTTCTCTTTATCGTTTGGCAAACTCCTTTTTAATCTTCTGGATTCAGTTCAAAAATTGCCTCCTTTTGGAACTATTTCCCAAATATACTCAACTCTCGAAGAATGCCACAATTATTTCTATTATAGTAGTTATAACACTTCATTGTTGGGTCCTGTGTTGACTGTCTCCCTACTAGAAGTCACTAAGAGCAAGGACCACTGCCTTTAATCTCTGCTTTCCCACACTTAGCACAGTGTTTGGCACACTATACATCCTTCCCCCACCCCTGTTCCAAAATTACGTATATAGTAGACAGTAACCTGGGCAATCAGTTCACTCCACGTTTCATCTATTAGATGCCCAGTGACACCAGGCAACTGGTAATGGTGGAGATGGCAGTAGTGAAATGGAGGCAGATGAGCTGGGATACTGAGGCTCCCCTATTCTCTTTTTCCCAAGATGTACATTTCCCATAGTCAAGAATTACAAAGTGTTTGATAAAATATGTTTAACAGTATTGAGGTAATGTTTTGTTTTTCAAGTATCGATAATGGCTTCAAACTCTTCCACAGAAAAACAACAGTGAACACTCTGAGTTGATTACACAAAGAATGGTCCCTCTGAATGGTACCTGCTAAACTATGACCCACAGGTCAAATACAGCCCATCTCCTATTTGTATACTGTTTGAGATCTTAGAAGAATATTTACATGTTCAAATGGTTAGAAAAAAATAAGAATGTTTCTCAACAAATAACATTATATGAAATTCAAATTTCAGTGTCCATAAATAGTTTTTATTTATTTATGAACACTGAATTTTTTATTGGGTTATAGTCATCTTATTCATTTTTGGATTATCTAGGGCTGTTTTTGCACTACAACAACAAAGTTGAGTAGTTGTACCAGAAGCCATATGTTCTTCAAAGCCTAAAATATTACCATCTTGCCTTTTATAAAAAAAGAATGCTCTAGGGGTGCTTGGGTGGCTCACTCAGTTAAGCATCCAACTTTTGATTTCAGTTCAGGTCATGATCTCACGGTTCCTGAGTTTGAGCCCTGCATCCAGCTCTGCGCTGTCAGTGCTTGGGATTCTCTCTCTCCCCCTCTCTCTGTCCCTCCTTTACTCATGTTCTCTCTCTCTCTCAAAATAAATGAATATTACAAAAAAAAAAAAAAAAGAGGGACACTTGGGTGACTCAGTCAGTTGAGCATTAGATTTTTGGTTTCGTCTCAGGCTATGATCTCACAGTTCATGGGTTCGAGTCTCACTTCTGACTCCATGCTGACAGTACGGAGCCTGCTTGAGATCTCTCTCTCCCTCTCTCTCTGCCCCTTTCCCTGCTTGCTCTCTGTCATGCACTCTCTCTCTCTCTCTCTCTCTCTCTCAAAGATAAATAAAAGAAATTGGGAAATAGTTCAGAAAGAATTTGGCCTGAGGAAAGGAGATTCACTTATGGTTGAAGAGAGTAAGCCATTGGTGCATTTCTCCTTAGTGTAAATAGCAGAGGTGTAAACAAGAGAATTAACAAGTATTTCTAGTAGAAGTTAGAACAGATAAAGCACAATACAAGCAATAACCTTAGGTATTTTGAAAATAGGGAAAAAATACATGAATATATAGAAACCTGAGATCCTGAGACTTCAGTTATTTGTTTATTACTCTAACTTCCTTCCTTAACTGTGAGATCTTTTTGGAGGAAAAAAGAACTAAGTATGAAATCTATTGCCAGTATGAAAATACCTCACTCACTAAAAGAACTAGATAAAATTTTGAGGAAAGAAAGAAGGAATTGAGAAAAGAAGGAAGGAACAATACATTTAAGAGTAATTTTTACTTTCAGCTTTTATCATTTGCTTTACCTTATTTTTCTTTTCTTACATGTGGAAGTTCACTACTTTAAGTGATTTTATTTCCACAGACAATTTTATTTGTATTTATGAAACCAGCAAATGTTTTAAGATTATTTCAAGGAATATTTCTTCGGCTGTTTCAAGTCTAAGCCTCGTTTTCTCATAATGAAAACCAACCACCATTGATCCCATAGGGACTGCTCTCAGAGGTTAAGGCACTGGGTTGTGAAGACTTTACCCTACAATTGTAAATAAACCATTATCATGAGCTCTCATTAGTGCTAGGAGTATCAAGTTGTCAAACAAATTTTAAAAGAGTAGTCTAACTATCCATGTTAATGACATCCATAATGGTATGACTATGTTCTTTCTTGTGTTTAATTTAAAGCACACATTGTATATTTTCATTTTATAGTCCCCTTTAAACATAAGAATATTTACTTTTTCTTTGTTTAAATTTATAACTAACAGCCAGGCTCTGACATGTTTAGCTATAGACTTTCATTACTGTGATAAAAAAAAAACAAAACAACAACAACAAAAAAAAGAAAAACTCCTGCAACAAAAGGGTCATGAGCAACTGCACTAATTGTGGAGCTATGTTCATTTTTAAAGGCAACTTGGTTTTACATATATTCGCCTGCCCTTAAAATATGCTTTAATTTATTACTAATGGAATTCTCAATGATCTGTTGAAGGATACAACTCTGAAATGATTTATTCTAATTAAGAGCCTCTTGCTAGCACTTAGTTACCACGAGGCTTGGAAGCCCCAGGGACTGGCTTTTATTACACTTTGTGCCCATTTCATACAAGTGGAACATTTTACAATCATTGAATCTAATTGGACATCTTTATAATGTAGCTTCATATTTAGCATTTTTCCCTCACTCTGTCAAAACAGGTATTTTGGTTACTTAGCTTATTTTTAATGTACAATGGATTGAAATGCACATTTTTGACAGAAACTGAAAAGCCTTGAGTCTGCCTAGAAGAAGATCCAACACTCCCTCAGTCCTTTGTGATAAGAAGGTTGATACGCTTCTGATGTTTCAAAATACAGGATGACATGACACATAGCACAGCTACCCAGAGAGGACCCATCAGTCTCACTACTGGGATTCTAATTCTGATCAAATGTAATTTTCTGCTTTTAGGGGGAGGGCTGGAGTCAGTCAACAAAATAATAGCTCTGAATCTAGGTCATAACATCTTAGGCCAGAACAGATCTTAGCAATGAACTATGGTGAGGTAGTTAGAGCCCAGCTTTTCAGGAAAAAGCCCTGAGTCCCAGTTTGGTTATGGGCTACGTTTCCCAGGCTGGCCTGTCATCTGACTTTCGGCCAGTTTGGACAATGGAAGCCTTGGCAGGAGATTGAAGGATAGGGGTGGGGCAGGGTAGCCAGGGTATTTGTCCTTCTTTGCATCTTCTAAGGCAGCATCAGACCTCTTCAATGGCTTCTAGTTCCTTCCCTATGGGTCTGGTAAAGACCCAGCTTCCCCCTGGAACTCCACCTTGGGCTCAGAAAGCTGTCTCCTCCTTTGCCTCTCCAGCCCCACAGTGTTTATGGGGCTGCCGTCTCCAGCTTCATATATGGTCCCATGATGCATTTGTCAGCAACTCCATTACCACACCCATCCCCCTTCATTCCCTTCATTAAGGCCACGCTGCTGTAAATAATTGGGGTGCTTTCTGTTTTCCTGCATAGACCCTGAATACAGACAATACTATTTTAAAAGTAAGGTATTGTGTCTATAATCTAATCTCACTTCCAGAAAGATCATGTGTGGATAGGAACATAGAAAGAGAGATGAGAAATTATGTGTTTTATGTCTTTGGAGTGTGGGATGTATTCTGCAATTTTTTAAATTTAATTTCTAATTTCAACTTGTTTTCAAGTACTATGTTTCCTCTTTTTCCTTAAAATGATATATCCAGAAAATAATGTTTTTTTAAATATTTCATTTTTAAGTAATCTCTACACCCAACATGGGGCTCAGACTTACAACTTGGAAATCAGGAATCACATGCTCTACTGATTGAGCCAGCAAGGCACCCCCAAAATACTTTTTTTATAGCAGGTTCTTTTTAGTTCATTTATTTTTTTTAATGTTTAGTTATATTTGAGAGAGAGAGACACAGCGTAAATGGGAGAGGGGCAGAAAGAGAAAGGACAGAATCTGAAATAGGCCCCAGGCTCTACACTGTCAGCACAGAGACCAATGCAGGGTTCAAACTCATGAACCATGAGATCATGACCTGAGCAAAAGTTGGACACTTAACTGACTGAGCCAACCAGAGCTCATAAATGCATAAACATGCATTTATGTTTAACCAGGTGGACTTTTGGTTTCATTTTTATTTATTTTATTTTATTATTACTATATTTTAATTAGATACAAACAGAATGAAACCACAGGAGCATTTTCATATAGAAATCTGGCCAGTTAGAGCTATAGAGGTAGAGATATGAATTTATTTAAGACCCTCTTCACTTATGCTTATCTGGGATATACTCTAATTTACATAGCTCATAGAAAGCATGACCATTCAATCAATGTTTTAATTGCTTAAGAGAAGGCAAAAGAATCTAAACATAAATTGCATATAATACCTTCATTTAATTTTAGGAAATAACTTTGTCTCACACTGAACAGAATAAAATTGTTCTCCAAAAGCATCTCTAATATAAATACAGGCCCTTGGATTTTCATCAAAAACAAAGTTTGTTTAAGGATATAGAAACTTTCTAGGTTAAACTGAAGACTTGAGTTTTAGATATACCTGGCTGTCTTTGGGAAGTTAAATCACAGCTTCTCTGCTCTCCCTTCCTTTTGTGTTTGAACAGCTGTGACTCTTTACTTGACGATAAGCATATTAAATTATTTATGCCTAAAGAATTTTGGAACTTTTAGCAGGAAAGAAGTCCCTAGTCAGTGACTGGGCAGAGCCATGCATAGATGAGGAAGGAACAAGGCAGGTCTGCCACCTGGCTGTATGACTTGTGAGAAATTGCCCTTGATGGTGAGCTACAGACCAGATGCTCACCTCCACCAGAAGACAGGAAAAGTCCAGGTTCTGCCCAGTGTGGTCGGTTGAGTGAAGGGTCTTAGGACATTGATGGGACTGCCATTAGATCATGCTGCAGACTGAATGTTTGTATCCCCCCAAATTCCTATGTTAAATCCTAACACTCAATGTGATCATATTAGGAGATGAGGCCTTTGGGGGTGATCAGGTCAAGAGGTGGAGCCCTCATGAGTGAAATTAATGTCCAGAGAGCTCCTCCCCTTGCCACCATGTGAGAACACAGTGAAAAGACGGTCCTATATGAACTAGGAAGTAAATTCTCATCAGACACTACCTCTATCAGTGCCTTGACTTTGGACTTCCCAGCGTCCAGATATGCAGGAGTGACACAACCTGCTTTTGGGTCTCAGTCAGACACTGCTGCTATCAAAACAGAGCCTTATTCCCTGCCCTCATAGAGAGTCAAGTGTTAACCTCCAGTGGAGTTAGAATTTTGTGCATTCTTTTCAATAAAGCTCAAGTAGACAATAGGTGGCAAAATTATCAAGCTTTCCTGGGCAGAATTAGAAATAAGAGATGTGTTAGGTCATTACTAGATAATCTATAAGTAATTTTAAAAGTGCAGTCCAAAATAAAATAGGTAACTACTTAAAGACATCTTAAAGGTGTCATGAGGCCTATAATAGCTAATAGGTTTGACACTCTGTGTAAACTCAGGTGGGAAGAAGTGAAAACCTTCAAGACAAACATCTCTGCTTCATGTTTGTGTGCTGCCTGGCTGAATTCTCCCATGACGGGCACCACAAGCCTAACCCTGGGAACCATCCCCGCTTTGTCCCATGGCAAAGGCACTTAGGAGTCTTTGAAAGGATTGTAGGCAATGAATAATTTTGGTGGTATCAGCACGTGAGCTAGGTTGCTGGTTATAAGAAAACAAACTTATAGACAGAACTGTCAAAATGGCACTGGGATTTGGCTCCTTGGGTGACCGCCTGTGGTGCAGAAGCAGTGACTCAGACTCATGCACGGTGGGGAGCTTCCTCCAACAGTTACTTTTCAAAGGACAGGAAGAGAGGAAGCAACAGCAGCAGCTAACTGAAGAAAGCCCCGGGTGTGAGAGCTGCTCTGATAGTGTCAAAGATGAAACCCCTGGGATGTGAAACCAAGATAGGCATCCTCTGGAAGCTGGTGCCATCAGCCCAAAGCCAAAATGGCCAGGCATTCGCTGGGACCTTGATATGCTTGATTAATTAACTTTCATCTGAGGGAAGACAAGTATACCTCCTCCAACAAACTCCCAGGGCATAACTAGAAAGGATCTTGTTAAGAAAAATGGGTACCAAACAATGGAATTTTCAGAGATTGCTAGTGTTCACATCTAAGATTAGCCGCATCTTCGAGAAGATTAGAGAGATACAGGAAGACCCAGCCATTTCCCAGAATGATACGTGAGATTCAGAGAACCCCAAGTCCTGTTCCTTCAAGTTGCTGGGCATTTGAGGATTGCAAAATCCGTCAAATTTGGGAGGATTTGTAGTTTGAAATTCTAGCAGGGTACATGTTGGTTAAGCATGTGACAATGAAAAACAAGTAGGAATTGGAAAACTGTCAGTTCTCTCGGCTTCTCTGTTGATTTAAAATCATGTAGGTTAAAAATGATTTCTCTGGGTATAAAAAGTGAGATTAATTGACAGTGTAGAACTAGGTTACTCTGGGCATATCATCTAAGTATCCAAAGAGGAATTTAGACATATTGAGGAAATGACATGGTGCCTGGCTTGGAGAAAGAAAGGAAATCTGATTAAAAGAAAAAGAGCAGTGGACGTGTATTCCCCTTCACTCCTTCCCATATTTATTGTTTACCATCAGACTTTTCCCTGGAGGACTTATTTAAGTAGTAAACATTTATTGGGTTTCAACTGTTTGCTTAGCTCTGGACAAGGTCTGTACTAGACTTGGGTTTATTATGTTGACATGATCCTTGACCTCTTGGACCTCCTAGTTTAGCAAGAGCAAACAAACTTGTACAAAACTAATTGTACTCCATTAGTTGCAGGCAGCATTGGAGGCATTGGAGAGGGAAAACATTACTCTGGTCAGACAGAGGTAAAGTAGTCAAGAAGTTCTCCAAATAAGAACTGATCCTTGAGCTTTATCAATGTAGGTTAGGAGTTTATCCAAAAGATTTATGCCGAGGGAGGAATATTCTAGAAAGAACAACATATACAAAGACATAGAGGAATGGAAAGACATGCCAGGAATTGGAAGTGATTTGTTCCAACTGGAACATAGGGTGTGTGGGGGTGAGCAGGGGAGGATGGGATGGGCAAGTCCTGAAGAGCTATGTGTGGCATGCTAAAAAGCTGGAGCTTTTTCCTGCAGGTGATAGAGCAACAATGAAGGCTTTCATGCAAGAGAATGTCAGGATCAGACTCTGAGCTCTGTGAGGGTGACAGGATAGCTCCAGGCAACAAAGGCTCAAAACCCAAAGCAGGAGAAAAACATTTCCGGTGGTCCTCCAGCTGGAGAAGTCAGCCCCCAAAGTCTCTATAGTGTGTGCTTCACAGTAATCAGCTGGATGTGTATTTTTATAGCTTTGTTAAAAATGAAGAATAAAGTAAATGTTACAAATCTAGCATACTTTGATTAGCATACTTTGAAAATAAGAAAACACTCTTTAAAGAAGGCTATAAAGACTTTTACTGATGATATTCATTTAGGTAAAAAGCACTTTATTAGGATATTAGGTCATAATCATGTGTTTCATTTACAACCTTTTAAAGCCTCATGCAATCATATAATAGGCTAAAAGCAAAGGAAAAAAAGAGGAGTCAGAAAAGAATTTGCTTTAGAAAAAGGCACAAGCCAGAGGCACACAGTTAACAAGCCTGAGTGAAGTCTAATGTTGAGAGCTCAGAGTATAAATGTGCATAGATGTGCTAAAAGCATTTTGGCCCTTTCCTCAATTTTCTCCTTTTCTGCATGCAAAGTCAATCCTTTAATTTACCCTAATTTTCACACTAAGGGTCTTGGGCTTCATGTTTAAAATTATGCTTAGTGATATCTCACATTACAGAAACGTCCCTATCTCTCTGAAAGAAGTAGAAAATGCTGTCAGAATTATTTTGCATCTTTTTGGAAACACCATGAAAATAGATAATCTATGAAATTGGTGAGGTTTTGTCCTGTTCAACTATTTCCAGAGGAATAAGATGCCCAAAATATATCCTAAATATTGGATGTGTGTAGGCAAAGATAAGGAATTGGTACAGGCAATTTACTGGAAATACTTTTCTCTCAGCTTAGGAAAACCAAAAAAGATCCTGGTTGGCTTCCAAACTGTCGTTTAGGTTTTTATGCCCTCTAGTGGGTATTTGGGATTTCTGCAGTTGTAAAATATTTTTACAGCATCTCCTTTGTGCCATATGTGTTCAAGCATTTATATCAACAATATAAGACATTGACTGATAGGCCCTTAAATAGTCAAACCAAAGTGTTTAACATGATTTGAGCCATAAACTTTTGATAATTTAATAAAAGCTCTGAAAACTTTTAAGAAAATGCCTATGAAGACACACTGTCATGGAGTTTTCTAAACCACTTGAATTTTATCCATGAATTTCTTAAGAGTCCATCGATTCCTGGATAAGAACCTCTAACCAGGTAAGGTGAGGGATCCTCTAGCTGCCCCCTTTTTTAGTAGATACTAAAATTACTAATGTTTTGAAAAATCAGAAAAAGAAAAAGGAAACCTACATTTTCAAAAGGATCGTCCAATGGCTTGGACTTGAAAAAACAGGAGAGAATACAGAATATCTTAAATAACTAGATATGTGAGATAATACAAAAGCTTCTCAAGCTTTCAATGTAGCTAGGATAGTGTAGGATTAATCCTACAGACAAGAGAGGTGGAGACAAAATCAAAGCAGCTTTTTAGGCAAACATTGATTTTAAAATGTCAAAGAGAATCTGTCTATTGTTAAAGTAATACTAGGGTCTCTCTGGCAAACAATTTGCATACCACAAGCAAGTATTATATAACAACACTTAAAGAAAAGTCATTTACTATTTGCAAACATTGCAGCTACTATAAAAATTAGCCATCAAACTATGATCCTTCAAGGATGCCAAACTGATATCAGAAAATCCATAAATAACTAGCCATTGAGACCCTAAAGGATAGAATTATTGGTTGAGAAGTGATCCAGCTTTCAGGTCAGAAGAAATGATTTCACAAACTTCTCTGACCAGTGGTCATGTCTAAGAGAAAATTCAAACACAAAATCAGTAAGTAAAATGCATACACACACACACACACACACACACACACACACACACACACACAAGCAGTTCATAGCTTTTACCAGGCTATTATTATACATACCACTTTCATCTAATTTCTTAAGGACACTGTCTTAGTACATTCAGGCTGCTGTAACAAGATACCACAGACTTGGTAATTTATAAAGAGCAAAAATGTATTTCTCACAGCTCTGGAGGCTGAGAAGTTCAAGATCATATCACCAACAGATTCAATGTGGTGGTAAGGGATCGTTTCCCAGTTCATAGACTACCCTTCTTGCAGTGAACTCACATGGCAAAAGGAGCTAGGGAGCTCTGTAGGGTCTCTTTTTATAAGAACACCATTTGTTTGGGCTCTGCTCTCATTATCTAATCACCTCCCCAAACCTTCACCTCCTAATACCATCATATTAAGCATTAGGATCTCAAGGTATAAATTTGGTGTAGACACATTCAGACGTATCATAGCAGATACCTATTTTTCAAACACTTCCATTTCCAAATACAGATTCATGTCCGCTGTGAAGTTGTGGGATTTTCCCCCTAATGTAGTAGTTGAAACACAGCTTTATTGAACCAGCACCTGCCCTACACAGTGTACAGGGTGCTCCCAGAGTTCTCTGCAGCTGAATAGGATCCATTCACTCGAGTCCTTCTACCTAGCAATTTAAGACGTTTTCACTGTGAAAAAGAAAAAGGGAGAGCGAGAGATTGAGTTACAGTAAGCATTGATGTTTATATTTAAATAAGTATTTTCTTCCTGTTATTTGAAGATCTTTCCTACCTTCATGAGTGTTTATAAAATACACAGCTTTTGTTTTCTTTCTTAGTATCCATGGGAAATGGCTTAACAGATGAAAAGTCATTCCTTAGCTAGGGAGGTTTGCTTATATAACATTTTTCTTTTATAAAATGAGCCTACATTTATACTCTTCAAATAAAAAGAGAAGAAAAAATAGAAACTATATGAATAGGACTAGGAAGCTAACAGTATTGTGTTTGAACACTGCACAAGAAAATGCCAGGAAATATTTCTCCATTTGATATCTAAAGACAAGCACACTTTAGTCATAGGATTTCTGGACAAATGCCAAAAAGGGAAAAAAATGAGTGGACATTAATAAAATTTGCTTTGCAATACATTATGTTTATATATTCATAGTTGGATGGATGGATGGATGGTTGGATGGATGGATGTCTGAGTTAACCAGATTTAGCCACTTCTCTATCATTGAGTGCATGCCACAATTTGAGTACTTTGCAGAAACTTTTCAATGATATTTGAGAGTAAAATATTCAAGAACCAATAACTGAATTTCTTCTGAGGAATTGGTCTTCCATTCAGTATGGTCTTTAACACATGACAAAAGATATAATTTTAACCAAATATTTGGGGCAATAAGTGCAAATTTAGAATTAATATTTTTATGTGAATAACAACTCCATATTGTACCTTTTTAACTGATATGAAGAGGAAAAGGAGCAATAAATATCAGGTTTGGCATATGTCCAGGGTGAAACAAAAAGCAGAAAGAAACAGGACTGGCTCTACATGGTAAATGTAGGAAAATGTGGGAGGAAGTGAAAAGCGGAAGAAAGTAGAAAGATGGGGAAAGCTTCCTTTCAATGAACAGAGTTCAAGTCTGCTTGTTTTTATTATGCAAAACTTTTAGAGAGTGATTCTTTTATATTATGCTATTCTCTCCCTTGTTTTTTTCTATCTTTTAGGAATTCAACATTTATCTTATTAGACCTTAGAAGCCCGTTATAATTTTTTAAATAAATATTTTTAAATATAGAAAAAATGTCTCTATGAAAACAAATCCACATCTATATAATGTTTTAGTGTGAATCTTCTTGGGAAATGGATTTTTGAAGACTAGAGATATAATATTAAATTTTGAAGAAAAACAGAAAGACTAGAATATATAATATCGCTGGGCTTAGAATAAATTTAAGAGTAGGGAGTCAGGAAAAATGAGGCGTGTTTTTATATAGAATAAAAAGATTAAATACCAACCACTAAATAAGTTGCCTTGGATAGAAATAATCATTAAAAGATGGCAGTATTGTAGGCAATACTTAAACTACATGATCAGTTAGCTAGAGTGTCACCTCTCATTATGAAGCTTTCTATTCTAAGCCTTTCCTCCACCAAGTTTGAGGTATGATTCCTGAGGTGTGTAATGCTATTTTGCTTCTTACTACAAGTTTGAATACTGGTTAAGAGATCTTTTGTTAAACAAAGGAAAGCAGATGATTTTGCCAGAGAGCTATTTCCTATCCCCAGTAGATTCTGTGCCCAATTATAAGTTTGCAGATAAAACTTCCATTCTCAAGGTTATCCTAAGTGAGAAGAGAGACACAGCGGACAATGTAAGAATAGGTACAAATCACACTGTGTATTTGTCGTGATTCTCCAGCATATTTAAATGAGTGAAATATGCTTAAAATATTGCAAATATCAACAGCAGTCCAATCTTGAAAAGAAGTGGGGAACAGGAAGAAGAGCAGAAGGGTGAATAGATACAGTTCCAAGGGGAGTGTGGAAGGAGACAGCAGGTGCTTCTTGGGAAATCAGCTTGATAGCAAGCAATCAAGGGCAGCCTGCATCTCCCCTCCCCCCCCCCCCCCAGGAGCACCCTGACCCCTCTGCCCTAGCTTCACAACAGCGGAGCTTTGGGGCCCATCCCCATTTCCTGTATCTTGAGAAAGATCTGTCCTGTGACCCAAGAGTAAAAAGATGGGAGAAGATGGCCCCTCCAATGAGCACTTTGTTGTCCCTTCCACTTTCCATCATGATCACTGCAGTCCTGGCCAGTCATCTCAAGGGTCACCTTTGCTTTTTTGGTTGTGAAGAAAATTTGGATTGTAAAAAAAATACAGTGGAGGTAAATAATACATATAATTGCATTTGATGCAGATTAGCACAGTTTCATGACATTAAAGCACCCCTATTCTATCTGTTATCTCTTTTCCCTTATGGATTCTTCTAGACTGTGAATTTTCTGCCCTTCAGAAAGTTGGCTCATATCTTTACTTTCTACCCTTTTGTTACAAAATGTACAAGAAATTTCACTTTGCCCATTTTTCCCTCTGAGTACCAAGTTCAGTTTCTGATTTATGCATTTATTTATATTATAATCTCTGTTTATATTCAAAAAGGATCTGCAGTGATTATTTCTCTAGTTGAATCTTGGGCACCTTGTCAAAAATTGCTTTCCCAGGAAAACTGCCTTTATCAATTGGCTCAGAATTCCTTTGACTGAGTCCCTCAGAGTCTATTTTCTCCCTTCTTCTTTGAGGTAAGGCCTTTCTGAACATATGATTAGCCTCCATCCCTACCACCACCACAGCTTGCTACTTGAACTTACCAGCCTTCTGTCTTCTTAAAGTCTTAGGAACTTTGGGTCCATACCACACAGTTTAGCCCTTAATTTTCTCTAATAATTACAAGAGTGCTAGCCTTGTCTACTCTATGATATAGTGAGCCTAGGATACAAAAAAGTAGCTGATAAATATTAATTTTTAAAAATCTCTTAGAGAAAGACAGGAAAAACTTTATTTTGGTTTCATTTAGCTATTTATTTTATTTTATGTATTTATATCCTACAAGGTTTATTTTGATTGCATGGATTCAATGCTTGTCTATTCTGGCCACAACAAACATAGTTGAGTTTTATTTACTTTCCCCTTTTAGAAACATTTTCTAGATCTTGATTGGTAGACATTAAAATCAACCCCCCTCTTTTTTTTTAAGCTGCTTGTGTGTTTTAGACTTCTCCAGGACCTACTGTACAATCAGTGCAAAGAGAAAAAAGATGTCTATAAAATATGGCTGGGCACTCAGTGTGAACTGTGGCAAACATAGAAATTGGCTCATGTACACACAGCATTGTATAAAAAGTTGATCTTCCAATTCCACTGACAGATCCCTACAGGACAAAAGTACTCAAGACTTTATCACTCACCTTATAAATTCTTCAATGTGTGACTGTTTCTTTACTAACATAAATTTCAGATTATAATTTAACTTTCCTGATGGACTACAGAAAGAGACCCTGTTTCATATGGACACAGCATTCCAGTTCCTGGGTTGTTGTTGTTGTTTTTTTTTTTTCTATTCTTTGTTTGTTTGTTTTACTATAAATTAATACTGCCACTCTGATGCCAAAACCCTGTGGGAATTTTAGTTACAGTGAATTAGCTCAACTGCTGATCACCCACAAACACTGACAAGAATGAGTAACTGGGCCTTTAAAACAAGGACCATAGCCTGGAAAGGGAGTCACTGAATATGTTGTCACTCTCACCAGCCTTTCTTGGGCCAATTCCTCTGCAACTTCCCTCTCCCATATTGACACACAAATATTTTCCCACAAATCACAATTAGAGTGAT
This sequence comes from Cryptoprocta ferox, assembly GCA_028646485.1. Taxonomy (NCBI): domain Eukaryota; kingdom Metazoa; phylum Chordata; class Mammalia; order Carnivora; family Eupleridae; genus Cryptoprocta; species Cryptoprocta ferox. The sequence goes on from CM053559.1 coordinate 72,018,496, forward strand.
CATTTCCTGGGCCACCCTTCAAGGTGTAATGCATCTCCAAGTCCTCCTTGAGTCTGGATTCCAGTACCTGAGCTCCTCTCAGAGTGCTGAGCACCCTGGACCCCCAAAGTGAACATGGAGTAGTTGGGACTCTATAGGCACAGCTGGGCAATTTCTACAGTAATATGATCAAAAGACCTTCTTCTTGCCTCCTCTCCAGAAATTAATTCTTAGAACTCTATATCAGTAAGGTAGAGAAAATAGATTCTTTGACTAATATTTATTAAGGGACTGCTTTGTGCTAGTGAGACAAAATAGAGCAGATCCTGCTTTGTCAAGGTTATATCCTACTGTCAGCAGGGGAGGTGAGTAGTCAAAAAGTAAATATGTTAATAAGTTATAAAATATCATGTGATAATAGTACTTGAAAGTCATTAAATGAGAAAATGTTCAAGAGAATAACTAGGGGAGAGAATAAGACCACAATGGATAAGGTGGCCAGGAAATAACTTCTGGAATGGAGACATTTAAGTCTCAACCTGAATAATGACAATCTGGGGGCTGCGCGTTGTGGACAAAAAGCCAGATGGCCAGCATGGCTGGAAGACAGTGGACTTGGTGCAAGGTGGTATGAAATATAGGCAGTAATTAAATGATATAGGCCCTTGGAGATAAAACTGAAGAGTTCAGATTTATTTTAGTTCCAAGTCTATTACAAGGTTTAAGCAAAGTAGCACCAGGGCAATCTCCATTCTAAAACCATAACCCCGACTGCTATGTTGGCATGAATTGTAAAGTGGTAAATATGGAAGAGAGAGTTCGGGTAAGAAGCTATATCTATCTACGGCTCTGGCAAGAGATGGTGATTGCCTGGGTTGTTGTGGATGGAGGTTGAGGAAAGAGACCGTAATAGGACCTAATTCAGTTTGGTTAGAGATAACAGGATTAGCTCAAAAATGAGATGCATGACTGAGGATTGAGGTGACTCTTTCAGTTTTGATGTGAGCAATTGAGTGGTTTGCCATTCCATAATTGGAGGTGATAGACTGTGGGAGGAACAGATTTGAGGGTGGCAGAGGAAGCTAGGGAAAAAGCATTCCTTATTGGCTAATTTGTCTTAATTAGCTCTTAATTGGTTCTTAAAAATCCAGGGGTAGGAAAAATCAGACTAGACTATTGAAGATATGAGTCTGATTTTCGAGGTAGACCTCAGGGCTGTCAATATAAATTAGGGTATCAGCAACATATAGATAACTGCAAGCTATGAGATTGGATGAAATCACATAGGAAAGGGTTTAGATGGAGACAAAAAGAGTCTGAGAGCTAAATTACTCCAAGATTTAAAAATCAGATAAGGGACAGGGAGGGAGGGGAGCCAGAAAAGAAGACGGAGGAGCAGCCAATGAGGTAGGAGGACCACGAAGGGAATTTTCCAATACCGAAGCCAACGGAAAGTATTCCAAGAAGAGAGAAAACTAATCAAGTACAAAATGAGAGATTGAATAAGATCATCATCGAGAAATGGCCATTGGATTTAACAAGTGAAGGTTAATGAGACCTTGGAAAGCTTTTTTTTTAAGTGATTATATCTGATAAAAGGAATGTGATATACCACTTTTTTTTTTTACTTAAATTTTATAACCAATCTAATGCTGAGAAAATTACATGGAAAGAGGTGTTACCCTGAGTATGAAATTCAGCATGGAAATACTGACTATAAATAAATACTAAGAACTTTGCCATATTATATAAAGGGCAACAGAAGAGCTATCATTACATCATCTGGCTTAAAACATTTTCCAACCAAAGAGATATCAAAATATTAGAATCAGTTCCTGCAATATTGAAAGATAATTTTTCCTATTCAAATATTCATAATTTCTGGTTTATTAATGTCTTAACCCATGTATATGGTAGTCATGAAGTAGAGATAGATTGGTCCAAAAAACCATTTGACTTCGGGTCAAAAGCTATTTGTAGCAGGTGAAAATAAATTTCTGTGGCTTAAAACCATATGTTTTTTCTCTAACCAGGTATGGTGACATGGTACCAAAAACCATAGCAGGGAAGATATTTGGTTCCATCTGTTCACTGAGTGGGGTCTTGGTCATTGCTCTACCTGTTCCAGTGATCGTATCTAACTTCAGTCGGATCTACCACCAAAATCAACGAGCAGACAAACGGAGAGCTCAGAAGGTGTGTATTCAGCTCTGGGAAACCATGATTTAGCATCTTCCCTTTTTTATAGTGAACTTTAAAAATCCCTTACTGGATATTCAGTGTTCCAGATGCAGTCGATAGTTGCATCAGTCAGCACAGGCTAGGCTATACCACAGTAAAAAAGGAACCTTAATACCTCAGTGGCTTAAAACAACAAGAAATATTTTTTTAGTCATGCTGCAGGTCCCTTACTGGTCCAGTGATAGAAACTCCATCTTGACAAGGTATTCTGCAATCATTCAAGCAGGGGTAACAGGACGTGATGAATCACACTGACTCCTAAAACCTCCTCCTGGAAGTGGGCCAGGTCACTTCCACTTCTATTGCACTAGCCAAAGTAAGTCACATAGCCGCGTGTGACTTCAAAGTGGGCAGAGAAATATAATCCTACTGTGCAATCAGAGGCAGAGAAAAAGAATTATCTAGTAAACAGTGCTAATGATAGTAGTAAAATCAAAGATAGATTCTTGGCAAATTTTATCAGAATCAGATTTCTAGATCTGATTCATTGCGTCTCTGTCCATCAGGGATCAAGCTGGTTCCAGTAAGCAAGGACTATTAAAAGGAACTAAGATATGTCTCAGATATTTTAAATAGTTGACCCAGGAAGTAGGAGAAATCTGATCATTAATAGCTGAGTTTTATTCCTGGCCCAGCAGTTTACTGTTTCTCTGAACTGTGTGCCAGTTATTAATCCCTCTAAGAGTATGTGGGGTGTATACTCAACTGTAAGATGGGTAAAACACCTTACAAATTTATATAAATCTATATGAGTATATCATCATACTAACAATATTTAACATTTATTGCTGGTTTTACTACGTGCCAGGTAATGGTTTGGTGGGATTTTTTAAATAATTCATATTATCTTCATGAATCTAGGAGTGAGTCACCTTATTATTCCTATTTTCTAGATAAGGATCCTAAGGTACCAAGAAATTAAGAAATTCTATTTCTGATTGTAAGACCATCATTCAATCTAAGCCAACCTGGCACCCAGGTTTATACATTTAAACACTGGTAGACTGCCTCTCAGAAAACCGGACTAAATGTTAGCATTAAAAGTTAGTTTAGCCCTTCCCCAATTTTTGTCAAAATAGTCACTTTTAGAGTCAGGGCCCTTGCTGCTTAGAAATAATTTTGTAAATCTCTTGTATAGTTTTTTCAGGACCATGGTGCTAGATTTCCAGTATTCCTCATGGATACTCCTTCACTGTTCTTTACGGATATTGTTTTTAATGTCCAAAAACTATTCATACCTGTGACTAAAGTGGATCTACAATGCCATAATGTAGTATAACTCTATCATGAGAGATTTGGGTGCAGTTCGTAACCTGCTTTGTAGTTAATTCCAGAACAGGATTTTAAATATGCTTTTGAATGATGTGGTCTTTTAGTTGAGTATAAAATCTCAAAAAGTAACTCTCGGGAAAGTTCAGGGTAATCAGTATGGTCCCAGAGCATACTGTCCAGAAGATGCATCCATGTCTAACATCACAGATCCTCTGCCTTTTGCAAAGAGTCACTTTTTCAGCCATGTCCTTTCTTGCTTTGCAGAATCCCCCATTTTTGGACAGGTACCTAGCCTTTAATTATTGTAGAGAATAGAGTAGTCCAATTAATATGAATATTGGAACTGATAATTCAATAAACAGAGGCTAGCAAAATGTACCCTCTGAGCAGTTTTGTAGTCTCACATAGGGCATATCTTTGGCAAGCAGAGATGGAGAAATTTTGGCCACAGTTGGCCCCTCCCCCAGGGACTTTCATGCTCACAACTGTGGCTCTGCCCACACATTACAATCCTTCTAACTGGGCACACATGTATATTGTTTAAAATAACAAAAACCGTACAAAAATCTTAGATCCCCAGGACCCATCCATCTACATTCTAAAAATCCCTTCCTTGATATAAGAGCATAAGAGCTACCTATAATTCATTTTCCCAGTGGGGGAGGGGAAAGAAAAACTTCCTATATGGAAAATGTAGGAAGTACAAATCTGATTTTCTAATAAATTGAATACCAAAATATCTGTATTTCCTTCAAACTTTGTCATCTACTACAATCAAATCAGTAAAGAAAATCTTAGAATAATTTAGAAGCCTTTTTGCATAAATAAATTTAGAACTTATTCCTTAGGTTAAGGCAGTTTAGGTTTATCTGGAATGAGGTGATTTGACAAATATCAAAGTTATGAAAAATTAGCCACTAATTCAGTCAAGTAAACAGTCCATTTAGTAAAAACATCAGTCAAGCTGAATAATAAGGAATATTACAAAACACTTTTTTAGACCATGTTTTTCAGTGTTTGGTCCTATTTTCAACTCCAAGCTCAAGCAAAAGTGTGAAATATATACAATATACATTTGAAGAGTGCCTGGGTGGCTCTGTCAGTTAAGCATTGAACTTCAGCTCAGGTCATGATCTCACGATTCCTGAGTTCAAACCCCGCGACGCGCTTTGTGCTGAGAGCTCAGAGCCTGGAGCCTGGTTCAGATTCTGTGTGTGTGTGTCTCTCTCTCAGCCCCTCCCTTGCTCGTGCTGTATCTCTCTCTCTCTGTCTCTCAAAAATAAATAAACATTAAAAAAAAATTTAAATATGCATTTGAGAACATTCCTCTCAGCACTCAGGAATACTTTCCTTCTTCTAGGCTCTTCTCCCAGCAAGTACTCTTCCTGCTTTCACTACCTGTCCCCACTCCTAAAAGGACTGCACATTTCTAGTCACCCTTGATCATTTTTTATCTTTTAAGTTTATTTATTTGGGGTGGGGGTGGGGGCAAAGAGAGATGGGGAGAGAGAATCCCAAGCAGGCTCTGCCCTGTCAGCAAGGAGCCCGACTCAGGGCTCTAATTTATGAATAATGAGATCATGACCTGAGCAGAAATCAAGAGTCAGTCACTTAACCGACTGAGCCACCCAGGCATCCCATCCTTGATCGATATTTGATAGTATTTATTGATTAGAAAGTATTTGCTGGGGCACCTGGGTAGCTCAGTCGGTTAAGCGTCAGACTCTTGATTTCCGCTCAGGTCATGATCTCATGGTTCCTGAGGTTTGTGAGTTTGAGCCCTCTTTTGGGCTCTGCACTGACAATGTGGAGCCTGGTCGAGATTTTCTCTTTTCCTCTCTCTCTGCCCCTCCCCTGCTCTCGCCTGCATGAGCTCTCTCTCTCTCTCTCTCTCTCTCAAAATAAATAAATACACATAAAAAATTTTTAAAAAGAAAGTAGTTGCCAAAATAAGGCTAAACTGATACTATGACAGATAGTAGGGTTGATATTTTGAAGTAGGGAGCCTACCTTGCTTTAAGATACAAATCACACCAATCAAGGTGTGATTATAAGGCTGATTGTAAGTAATTTTCATGTATAATAGTAATCATAATTATAATTTTAATTTAATAGTGCTAATAGCAAAAACAACAACCCTCTCTACAGTTTCTAGTATATCCCAGGTGCTTTATATCTGTTATTTTCTTTTTCACAACCACCTCACACAAGAAATGTTATTATTTCCATTTTACAGATGACTTTCTTATGCATACACACCTACTGATTAAAGTCTAAGACAAAGAAATTCTGGCATTAATAGAGTTATGTACTTTAGGGATTTTCTATAGATAATTCTAAATATAGGAGAAGTTTTGAATCAATGAGCCAATGTACAGCCAATGGACAATGTAAGTGAATTTTTTGCTTGTCACATAAAAATGTTGACATTGGTACAGAAAGAAGTTACCAATACTCAGTCTTTTATCATACTTTACTCTGGTGGTTGTCAAACTTTAGATTCACTGGAATCAACTGAAAAGCTTGTTAAATATAGATTGCTAGACCCACCCCTGTAGCATTTGATTCGGTAGTGTGGGATTACAGTCTGAAAATTTGCATTTCTTTCAAGTTCCGAAGTGATGATGATACTGCTGGTCTGGAAACCATACTTTGAGAACCATTGTCCAGTACATTAATTAACGTTCAAATCAAATAATTTATAGAATTCTAGAATAATTAAAGTGAATAACACCTTGCTAGAGCCTGGGTATGATCTCTCTTAGATTATCCGATATTAAAACGTATCACTCAGAACTTACCCCACTTCTGTGTGGATAACTAGATCTTTGTCTATAGTTTAAGAACCCCCATTATCAACACATTTAAGAATCTAGAGGTTATATACTTCTTGATATCCACTCTATGTTTCAGCCTTATTGAATTACCTACTTCTGCTCTTAAGTCTCCATTCCATCCTCATACTACCTAATATAACCACCTGGCAAACTCCTACTCAGGGTGCCATACTCAGCTCAAATATTACCCGTTTTATGAAGATTTCCTTCAATGATGTGGACACCATTAATTGCTCCAGCTTCCCACCTCTTACAATATCATGCATACTCTATTATCATGTATTATACATATTCTCCCTCTCCTCCATTGTTCTGAGTGCAGTGCCCAGCATAAAATAGGCACTTAATAATTTGTGAAATGAGTGAAAGAATGAAGAGCGAAGTCTTGTTCACCTTAACAGTGTCCTCCATTACTAAGGTTGGGTGGACATTCCTAGGACCAGTTGAAAAGAATATTGGGAAGCATGATTTTTGTCTCTGGTATGCTCCTGCAATCTTCTTTCAGTTCTTACCTCTTCCCACCTGGAGAACTCTTGTGGCCCTCTCTTCCACTGACCCTTTCTTTCAGGGTCCCTTCCACTGACCCAAATGCTAGTACTGTTTCTGCCCAGCCCTGCCATCATCAGGATTAACCAAGCTCTAGAGCTGACAATTTTGCACTATCTTCCACTGATTTTTTCCCCCTCTCTCTTTTTATTAGTATTTGGCACTAACTTGTCTCATTTCTAGGGGAGCTATTTACCTTAACAAAAAGGGAAAGATTCCCATAAATTCCTTAAATTTGTAAAAGCTGATAAAGCTTACTGTGCTACCTCCACATGAGGCATTTGACTAAACCTTAAATGAAAGAAACAAGTCTAAGTAAAATTTCCAGATTAAATGGCATTCCATGAAGTATGTGGGCTGGTATTTGAAGAGTAAGGAATTGCCTCCCATTACAAAGGAGAAAGACCTTCTCTACCTCACTTGTAAAGCTACCTAAGATACCTTTATTTTTCAAAAGTATTGAAAACATTTTGTGATTTGGCAACAACATGGTCCAATAACTCCTCACAATCTACCTCCCACTTCATTTAGAAGATAGATCATATTTAAGAAAATTGCTATCTCCGTGGTTTTTGGCTTATACTGTCTCTGATTGGGTCCCCTGCCTCTGTTCCAGAAAATACACTGTAAAGTTTATATAAAGTCATTTGGTGCAATTAAAAAACAATCCACTTGCTGAAAACCACTGCATACTAGCCTCTGAATACTCTACAATAAAAGGGTTCCATGTCAAATTAGTTTGAGAAAAATTATATACTATATCCCCCTTTTGTCTTTACAGTGAACATCCACAATATGAAATGTTGTAAAGAATCCAACAGCAAAGAAACCTGTTTGACCTCTCGGCATTTCCCAAACTTCTCTTGAGCACAGTACCTGTTGTTTGTTTCGTTTCATTGGTTTGGACTTTACCCATAACACTTACTAGTTCTTTGGACCCCAACTTTGAGAAATCCTGCTGAATTTAGAGAATTTAGAAGAAAACTGAATTTATGAAGAATTGAGATGCATGGGGGAAAATGTGCTTATGAGACAATTTATTTTTACCAACACCATCGGTGTTTCTTAAGAATTTGAAAATAACTTCAAAGCTATGTTTAATTTTACACAGACAATATAAGCCTTTTTGTTTAATTAAAAATCTGAAATCCTCCTATTTTCCAAATAGGCTATTTAGTGAGACCTTACTTTCACTCCATAATATTTGCTGGTACTTGGCCATGCCAAGAAGTTCTATTTCCTACAACATAGGAGTGGGGGCTGCAAGGAATACATTTCCTCCTACTAGCTGATGGTTTTCTTTTAACCTCTCATCTACAAAGCCACAGTTGCCAAGATCATCATACTGAGTAGGTCAGAAGTAAAGTGATTTTCTAAAATATCTTCATAAAAGAAATTTCCTCAATTACCTACTGAAAGCAAAGAGGTAATCACAGGTCATAAAAGCTGGCATTATTCAACAGGCATTTGGTGTGGTGCTCCACAAGACCAATTAAACCAATTAACTCATATAGTATTGTAAAATGAGAGAAAAGTCGTGATTGAAATTTGAGATGGGAGGTTTTTTCTAACATAGTACACGGCTTAGCAAAATGGCCATTCTGTCTCTACAACAACTGTTTCTTTTTCCCCTAAGCTTAGAACTACTTCTGGAGTAGTGGTTGCCACCATATGTAGGCTTTCCAGTGTGGGAAATACGTGTCATTTTCCTTTGCTGGACAGTGTTTTGGGTTAATGTAAATAAATGTCTCATTTGTGAAAAAAAAATGTTTTCTAATACTGCTGCTGAATGCTTGGAGAATACCATACGTGAGACTGGAAACAGTCAGGCAAATGGAAACATACAGGCAATGTAGTTGCATGCAGTAATTGCCGAAGGAAGGAAGAAAGAAGGGTGGAAGGGAGAAGGAAAAGAGGGAAGGAAGTAGGGGGGAGGGAAGAGGAAAGGTGGGGGGAGAGGGAGACCAGAAAAAGTCATTGACTGTTTCAGGAGACCAATGAGATTTTAAGACTTAAATTTCCACAATAATCCCTTTCTGAAAACCAAATGTATATTTAAATTACTTATTTCTGAATTATTACATCAATTCAAAGTCATTTCCAAATGTGCCTGTCATTTCCCATTGTTTTATCAAGTCTGGCCTGAAATCCTGTCTGGGCAGTGCAGCTTTTGAAGTTAAAAATTTCCTACCTTCCAACTTAATTCTCTAGTATTGTCTCAGTCTTTGAGTGATCTAAAGAGTATACTGCCAACAAAGAGTGAATTTTGTCTATTTTTCCCATCATTTATAAATATGATCTTTGTACAAAGTATTATTTTAACTTAGAATCAGCAAACAGGAAGAATAAATTCACAGAGGAAGAGAGAAGGGGTGGAGTTGAAGCCAGATGATATCTTAACGCTATTTTGAGAGCTTCAGATGTCTCAGTGCTACTCTCAAATGCTGTGAGTGAAAGGGCATCTTGGTACAACTTTGGAGGGAAGTTTGGTAAAACAGGCACAGACAGCCTTTGATCTAGGAATACTTCTGCTTCTAGAAACTGCCTTGCAGAAAAGTACATCATGATGTTCAAGGCAAGACCCATTGCTTGTAGTAGCAAAAAACGCTTTAAAAAATTAATAGTAGTTGGCTGGTTAAATAAATGATGCTTTATTCTTTGGTATATTATATATTTATAATGAATGAGGTGGATCTATATATGTAGATATGGAAGGAATTCCAATCTATACTAAATGGAAACAGCTGAGCGCAAAGGAGTGTGAGGCGTATTGTCCCAAATGAGTAAAAATATGTGTGTATAAATGTATGAATATATATATATATGTCTATATATACACACACTTTATTTTATATGCCTAGAAAATCTCTGGCAAGACTCTCTAGAAATATTACCAGTGGTTGCTTCTGAAGCATAAGAGGAGGGTAGCTCCGGGTCCAGAGAGACTTACTTGTTTTTGATGCACCATTGTATTAAGATTTTTGTCATATGTATGTATTCATTTTTCATTTTGAAAAAGGTAGATAATTTTTAAATTTTTATTAAAAAAAACATCCCAGAGCTAAAGACTACAGATAGTATTTATATGGGTTGTTTAGAAAGGGAAAAGAAGGAGTCTTTATGGGGTAATTTTATAGGAACTTAACAGAGCCATCCCATGCTTTCTTGTATACACTTGCTAGATACACATCTTACAAACAGAATGTTCACCAAAAAGTACCCTCCAGGAAGTGAAAACCAGACTCATTCTATGACTCATTCCATACACAAACAGCAGTTCTAAAGTAGAATGGGATACCAGATATCTGGCTAAACAGTGAGTTTGCTCAGTAATGTCACTTTGGTGATCTCACCGTAGCTGTGAACAATTGAAGTAACCACCCTCAGCCCTCTAAACTGGAGAACATTCTCTATACATAAATATTTTAAAATTAAAAAATAATTTTATAAATCTCCTTGGAGTGGCTCACTGTTTTCTCATCTCAACAAATTCCAGAGAGAAATAGAAATCAGATAAGCATGCTGTGGTATGGGCCAGTGTCAATAGAAAAAGTGGACAAATTAAGGATTTTTTTTTTGAGACTCCATGTTATTCGGCATGGGGTCTACGTTGTCCAATTTAACAAAATAATTGCAAAATATATTTTTTGATATTTGAGAATGCAGATACATTGCATTATTATTTATCCTCGATTATTTAATACAGAGCATAAATGTATTTTTTAAAATACGTTTTTTTACAAATCTTTTTTTTTAAGAAAAACTTTAAAAAGGAAGGAAGGAAAGAAGGAGGGAAGGAGAAGAAAGAAAAGATGGGAGGCAAGCAGGCAATTGGTTCCTGGAATATATTTACTACTATTTATAAAGACATTAGTTTAAATGAAAATGATTTGGAAGGTGGTATGTTAAGTCTTCATTTCATTAAGTTACTGAGATTAGGATAAGTGAAAATATAAATACAGGAATACTGCCATTTTTCTCTTAACACAATTGACAGAAACAATAATGAAATAACTTGATCTTACTATAAAGACTAATTACAAGTCTTAAATGCACCAACTCCAAAGTAGTTAATTGATCTTATTGAAAAAGTTCATGTAAATAAAGTACTCAAATGGTGAACATTTAATTTTCAATAATTATATGTGAAAAGCTATCATACTTTTAAAACTGTGTATGCTGACATTAGCATTACACAAGAGTGCCTTCACTGTTTTAAGAAAACAATTCATGACTATTAACAGAACATTTATTTGTCTTCTGGCTTATAGAAAGCTAGACTCGCCAGGATCCGGGCAGCCAAAAGCGGAAGTGCTAATGCTTACATGCAGAGCAAACGGAATGGCTTACTCAGTAATCAACTGCAGGTACAGTCAAGCATTTCACTTTTTTTAATGTTCGATTTATTAGTGTAATATTGATTTAGTTCCATTTAACCATATAATTTTATTGTGGGCAATTATGAAAATGGCTACTGAAACAACAAAAGTGTCGTTTTTAAATAACCTTGCCCTGTACAGTCTCATTGGCTGTATGTAGCAGATTAGAACCTGGGCTATGAAATATTGCTGGTGAATCATGACTCCCCTTCATGATTGGGCAATATTTCTTTACTGTCTTATCAAAACATGAGAAAGTTAAAAAATTCTCACCGACTCAAATACCTATTTTTATTTCAAAATTATTTATGTTCCTTAAAATTCGTTTGTGTGGGGTTACAATGTCTTGTTTTACTTCTTAATGGAGAGGGAACACCATTCCATGTTCTAAAGCTCACATGGTAGGAAATACAAGAGAAACTTTACTTTTACTTCAAACTTTCTTTTAATATTTAGGATTCCATTCATCTTGCTATCAAAATAGCTTTTATGCAGGATTATCTAAGCACTAGATTAAAATTTATTATCCAAAAAGAATAGCTCCCAGGCTTTCAAAGGTAGCAGTAGTTGAATGAGTAAAACTGATTTAAATTTTCAATTCAGGGAGGCAAGTCTAAAAGCCCAGACCGCTAATTTGACAGAAATATAAATGCTCAATACCAAAATTAAAAGCAACTGCACATTTGTCCCTTTATCGTTAAAAAAATTAAAATGCTGCCGTTTAATCTCAGGAAATAGGCTAGATCTCTCTGTGGAAATGTGTAAGCTGAGGTTCTCATTGTTTGCAAATGAAACAGAAAGCACTTCTGTCTTCTGTGTGTTAACAGTCCTCAGAGGATGAGCAGGCCTTTGTGAGCAAATCCGGCTCCAGCTTTGAAACCCAGCACCACCACCTGCTTCACTGCCTGGAAAAAACCACGGTAAGGAAAAGGCATGACTGTCTGCCCCTGTACTGAGACAGTAATACCATTTGCTTTTGTGAATACTGAGTGCTTCCAAGTATGATTTCACTGTCTACATTACTGGAAAATATACTAAAAATGAAAAAAAAAACCCACAATATTTGAAATTGCTTTGAAAGACTATAGTGACATTTCAACTTGAAAAGTATTTTAGAGAATTATTTAAAATGTTTTTATCTTCAGGATTATCTTAACTCTAGTCCGAAATATCAGTTTAATGCCAATGGAAAGTCATTTCCCAACAGCTGACTGGGGGTCCTGTAAAATATTATTTTTCCTCGGATAATTAAAATGTTAATTAAACAAAAACAACGTAGTTCCTGTGTTCCTTACATCTAGGTAAAGGGAAAAACAATAGCGATAACAACAACAAAAAAAAGAGAGTAACTGAATATAAGCATTCTTTCCATTAAAGATTGTAATAAACAAGATGGGTAATAAAAACTATGTGTTCCCATAAGAAAAAATGACACATTTAATCGCTGGCAAGCCCCTTGGAACTGAGGATTGAGTCTGCCCTTCTCCACTTAGAAGCTTTTAGTCAGACCTCTCCTTTAGCAAATGGACCCTTTCCCTAGCTAGTTTGTCAAAAGGGATCACAGTCTTTGACCCACAAAGCAAAACAAAACTTTCACCATATTTGAATCAAGTCTACTCACTCACTCCCCAGAGGCACATACCTGTATTCTCATTTCCAACATATTCCCATTCATTTATTCATTTCCTTATGCAGTCATTCAACAAATTTGTATTACTTGCCTACTACGTGGCAGACAGTGAGCGAGACCCTAGATACACCGTGAAGTCAGGTGTGGCCTCTGCCCCCATCAAGCTTCCACATATGGGATAAAACACACATGTTACTGGAGAAGGGTCATGAGCTGCAGAGGAAAAATGAGGCCACTGTGCAGTGCTACAAAGAGGGTGGAGTCACGAAGGGCTTCCTGGAGGAAACTGCACTGAGACTCACAGGATGCCTAGGAGCTGGTTAGGCAAAGAAGTGAAGGAGCTAAGAGGTGATGTAAGCACCCGGGGAAGGCTGGAGGTTGGCCTAAGAGGAACTGAAAGAACTTGAGGGTGACTTGAGGGCATACAGTGACTCAAGCAGAGACAGAGAAAGTCTAGATAATGGAGGCTTTGGAGGCATGTGAAGAATTTTGATCTTTTCTCATAATAAATGAAATATTACTTGAGGGCTTTAAACAGGGTAGTTACATGATTATATTTGCATTTTTCAATGTTTGCTTTTGAGAGAGAGAGAGAGAGAGAGAGAGAGAGAGAGTGCAGGGAAGAGGCAGAGAGAGAGAGGAAGACAGAGAATCCAAAGAAGCATGAGATCACAACCCGAGCTGAAGTCAGCCACTCAACCGACAGAGCCACCCGGGCACGCCCTATATTTGCAGTTTTAACTAAAGATTCATAACTTACAGGATAAGGTCTGCAACTTTTAGGATACTCTTTGAAAGGTAAATGGTAACATTAATAATCAAATCTATTTATTCCCATGCTCTTCTCTTTTATTTTCATTTTTTACTATCTTACCTTTTATTTTTACTATTTTACCTTTCAAATAAAAATTAACACCAATTAACATAGTTCAAATTGAGCTACCTACAAAATAACCAACAACAGAATGACTTCTTCACTTCTGATCACTGATATGATAAATTAGAATCGTGTGCATTATATACTTGTATTTTGTGTGAGAATTGTGCATTGTAAAAGAAGAAACCAGATTGTGAAAGCTTTGTGAGCTATATTTTTTCTATAAAATTTGACATTGAAATTCACTTCTTAATGGGAAATTCTGTCTTATCTGGTCATATTATTCTCTGGACTTTAAACAGCAGAATCTTAGGTTTCATTTACTTAAAAATGCTTGTCTCACCAAAGAAATAAGAAAATGACTAACTAAAACAATCTATTTGCTATTGGCCAGTGACTTGCTTCAATCATTTCACTAATATTTTAGGATGAGAGATGGTTATGTGGAACTTGGCATGTGCAAAGCCTTCCATTATAAGATTATTCCCACCTACACAAAGAAAAATATAGTAATTGAAGTCATTCTCCAGCAGTTAAGACCCAAATGTTTTCCTTTACATTTATGAGGTAAAAGTCTTACATAGGCATTTTAGGAAGCGATTCTTTATTAAATACTGTAAACACAAAATTTGCACTGTGTTTGTGTTTAAAATGTGGTACACAAAATGTTGCCCATCACTGTTTGGCATCAGAGGAACGATGAATACAGGCAACGCTAACTAAGATGAGTACAGCCAGTGATGTATCACAAAGGTGAGAAAGGAGACCTCAGAGTCCAGTGCTCACCCCTTCTGGATCAAACATAAAGTGGCACATTTTGCAGTATTTTACTTATTAACTAATAGGTCATTTGTCTATACTTGGGAATTTTAGAGGAACAGCTGATGAAATAGAAAGTATAGGGGCACGTGGGTGGCTCAGTCAGCCAAGAGTCTGACTCTTGATTTGGGTTCAAGTCATGGTCTCAGGGTCATGAGACCAAGCCCCAAGCTGAGCCCTGTGTCTGGCTCTGCACTGAGTGTGGAGCCTGCTTAAGATTCTCTCCCTCCCTCTCTCTCTGGCCCTCTCCTCTGCTGGCACTCTCGAAAGAAAGAAAGAAACAAAGAAACAAAGAAAGAAAGAAGGAAAGAAGGAAAGGAAGGAAGGACGGAAGGAAGGAAGGAAGAAAGAAAGAAAGAAAGAAGGAAAGAAGGAAAGGAAGGAAGGACGGAAGGAAGGAAGAAAGGAAGAAAGAAAGAAAGAAAGGAAGAAAGAAAGAAAGAAAGAAGGAAAGAAGGAAAGGAAGGAAGGACAGAAGGAAGGAAGGAAGGAAGGAAGAAAGAAAGAAAGAAAGAAAGAAAGAAAGGAAGGAAGGAAGAAAGAAAGAAGGAAAGAAGGAAAGGAAAGAAGGACGGAAGGAAGGAAGGAAGGAAGGAAGAAAGAAAGAAAGAAAGAAAGAAAGAAAGAAAGATGTTTTAAGTATCTCATTTTCTAATTAAAAAATGTTTTCAATCTCATGTGAGAATATTTGCTAATGTATAACAGACGATCTTATTTGGGACATTCTATTAAAATAGTCTCTTTAACATAATTCCAAACTGTTTAAAAAATAAAAGTCGATGTGAATTTGCACATGCACTGTGAGTACTGTTTTATATGCATTTTCAACCATTTTTTTCTTTGCCTCTGAACTTCAGATATGATGTTTAACTTAATAAGTGATATTTCAAGATGAAGTGAGTCCATGAAGAAGATACTAAATCACCCTGCAGTTGTCCATCTCAAAGTCTAACAAGGGACATGTTATTTTCACACAAAAGCCAGCATGAGCTGGCTTTGATATTCCAGTATTTATGAAAGTAGCTAGTTGCCCATTGGATAGTCTAAGTGTATGAGCATATTTGGGTTTTAAAAATAAATCCATTCATTTCCTTTCTTAAAGTCACAATGTGTTTTTTGCCTTCTTCATATGTTCTCACAACTATGGAACAGAACCACGAGTTTGTGGATGAGCAAGTCTTTGAAGAAAGCTGCATGGAAGTTGCGACTGGAAACCGTCCTTCAAGTCACAGCCCCTCTCTCTCATCACAACAAGGAATCACCAGCACTTGCTGTTCACGACGACACAAAAAAACCTTCCGCATCCCTAATGCCAACGTATCAGGAAGCCACCGAGGCAGTGTGCAGGAACTCAGTACAATCCAGATCAGATGTGTGGAGAGAACCCCGCTGTCTAACAGGTACTCAAGGTTAATCTGTGTGGGTGCACACACCTGTGCTTGCTCCCAGAGCGTACCTGGGAGTTGCAGGCATGGCGCTATCTTGGTGTATTTGGCATTTTCTGGTGTTGGGGCGGGAGTGGGGAGGGGGAGCAAATAATTTTTATTTATTTACTTACTTATTTTTAACAAATACACTTTAGAAACACCATGGCATCTAAATCCTAGTTCCTAGGGTTGAATATGAGACAAACTAATACCACAACAAGTATGCCGTAATATTCATTTGAGTCCAAAGCAGCAGTTGTACAGTATGAAAAGGAGAAAGAAGACAAAATGGTCAGGCATGCACAAATGTACTTCTGACTCTTTAACTCCACAACTTTTTCTTATTTGAGCAGACACCTTTATACTCAGGAGCCCTTATGTAAGTGCAAATAGCCTTAAATGACAGATGGGCAACACTTACTAAAAGAGACAAATTTAATTGACACTGGTATCATTGAAAAGTACTCAGCAGCACCTAAAAATAAATCAACACCTTCAATGTAACAGTGAAAAATAAAACTATGCCTATACACATCTCTTGAATCAATATATAATTTTGATCATAAAGATATTTTGAGCCACAAGAAACACAAAACTCAATCCGACACACACAAAAAGATAAGTGATATGCTAAAATTGTTCACCTCTGGTTAGTTTATGGACAATTTAAGTGAAATTTTTCTAATGGTATTTTCCTTGGCTTCTCTTTATTTGCTTTTTGTTTTTCCCACAAACATGGATGTGTAATACAAAGTAATCCATTTAAACTATACAACTCATTAAAATGATCAATTCCTGCCAAAATAATTTTGCTTTATTCTTCAAATTAAATAGCTATGTTTCTATATTAACAATCCATTAATTCAGTGCTGCTTCTTTGTTCTCATTCAACAATCTTTGTGAAAAACCTGTTTGAGATTCTGAATTGAGGCTGTGTTGATTTACATAAATCAGATGTCTCTGGGACCAGAATATTAAATTTTAGAACAATGAAAGATTTCTGTCTCTCAATGTTCTACCTCTGCATTGCAAAATTAAGTAGAAAACAGAGAAGCACTTAGAAAGAAAATTTTAGGACATAAATATTTTAAGTAAGATTTCCACGAAAATAAAGTAATTAGATTTAAGTATACCATGTATATGCTTCTTGTGGCTTTCTCCTTTCCCCTCTATCCACATAGAGTATAAAACTCATGCAAGAATACCACTTGGGAAAATCTTGAATTATTGGTAATGGATCACATTTTTGGGTTCTTAAAATTGGCTGTCACTAACTTGAGAGCTTAAAGGGCATCATCTTTCCCAAAAAGACAAGATAGTAAAATGATTCTGTGGTCAAAAGAACTGAGACACACTCACAGGTAATTGAGGTACGTCCCTTTCATAGGAGCATCTCAAAGCTCTCAGAGGTCCTGTCTTAAAGTAATTTTATTTTGCTTAACCCTGGCTTTCCAAAACTGACCTGAGTCTCTTTCTTGCATTTATGTAGAAAACACTTTCATAAACACTGACTGAGCCAAATTGAGCTGGCTATTCGACACATATTTAATATTAATGAACTGACAAGTGTTCACTTCAACATATATTAAAATTTGGGGCTTCATTTTTTAAAAATCATTGTGACTGTCATTAGATATTTGAAATGTTGCTGATAAAATACATTCCTCAGTTGCAGGGAAGAATGTTTTTAAGTAAACAACTTACTTTTTTAAATCTATTTTTCCCTCATCAGCCGATCCAGTTTAAATGCCAAAATGGAAGAGTGTGTTAAACTAAACTGTGAACAACCTTATGTGACTACAGCAATAATAAGCATCCCAACACCTCCAGTAACCACCCCCGAAGGAGATGACAGGCCAGAATCTCCTGAGTATTCAGGAGGAAATATTGTCAGAGTGTCCGCTTTGTAAGACAATTGGAACCAGGTCTAAGAGAATTTGAGCTCTGGCTCTGGAAAGAATTCCAATGTGGAAGAAAGAAGAAACAATAAACCTTTTGCAGATGAAAACAGCAAGGCAAGAAGGTTGGCAGTGAAATAAAAACAAAGCTTCCAAACTTGAGGATGGAAATAAAACTACCAAATGGCATTTCTAGGCAGAGTTTGACCTGTTCTACAGAGGAATAGTCTGTGACCCTTTGACTTTGTGATTGAGCACAATGAAATGCCGACTATCGATGCTTCTTATGAATCTGAACTCTTTTTTAATAAAATAAATAAAATAAATCTTTGAACATAATGTTCCAGTTGAATGCAAAACAAAAAATATGGAAAACATTTTGATAAAATTTTTTCCTGTTAAAACCATGAACATTGGCTATGATGAAGATTATTACATATTAAAAAAAAACTCATACAACACATTTGTACTGACTGAAGGAAACCATCATAATGCATGCTAGAATTCTTTGGAGCAGTGATCTCAGTGTCCTTATGTTGTCTTCAGAATAGGCATGATAAACTATAATTGTAGAAAGGGGGACTTTCTGTGCACTTACAACAAGCTGATTGCTCATGTTCCATGGTGGGCTGTGCAAATTAACTCCTTTTAGAGCTGCGGTATTTCTCATGGGGATGCTCATTAGTAAATCTAAACTGTTCAGATAGTTCAGTATTAATTATCATTTTACCTTGCACCTAGATACTGTTACAACTGCAATAATTCATTGTACACCTGTTGTATCAGGAATCAGGATTTTTGTTGTTGTTGTACTTTCCAGATCTTCATAGATACAGTAAGAGCCACATTCATAGAGAAACTTCTGGTGTGGCCAGATTTTAGATAACTTTTTAATCCAAAACTATTGTGCCATAAATGTTTTCCAGTAATATTTTTTGGTCCGCTGTATTTGTGTGATGGTGCATTATCTGTTCTTGTATTTCTATAGCACCTTTTCTTGGGTTTCTCGTCATCAACTGGACTAACGTTTTGTAGTCCAAATGACTTTCCTACTTTTGTATTCCCCAACATATTATCTTGTAAGTAGATTACCATCATCAATCCCCTTGTCAAAAAGTAGGAAAAAGGAGTTGACATCTGTGAATGATCTCTAACCTCTTTGCTGTTAGGGAAAAGCCCAGACACTGGATATATCGCTATGTGTTTCAGGCAAAGAGTAGGCTGGGATGAATACCACAAAATCAGTGATCCCAGAATCTCACTTGATGTATTATTTATTTTACTTTAGATCTCAAAAACATTTTGAGAATAACTGATGTGAATTGAAATGCAGAGATAAACTAGAGTGCTTTATGTAGCAATATTTGATGAAAGCATGCTTTCTATGCCATTGGAGAAGGGAGCACAAATTTATCTGAGAAAGGCTCCTGTATACTGCAAGGAGCAATTTTCTCCACTAAATCAGGAGGATGGGAGTTTGATGATACAAAGTTGATCTCTATGTACATTGAAGTGAAAAGTCTTTACACCTTTTCACCTTTAAACTATATCAGCAGACATGTCTGCACGTGACAGTGTAAAAAAGTTGTATGTCAAATGAAAACTTTCGTTCATTCCAAACCACCACTGTAAGAAATAAAGTTTAGCTTCTGTACATGGAAAGAATTAATAATTATCCCTCTACTATAGAGATTTTAAACTGCTTATCATAATTTATCATAAAAAAGAATTAATCCAACCATTTTCAAGTAAAGCCAGAAATTCTTGCTTCCCATTTCTAGAATAGCTTCTAGAACAGTGCTGTGCACACAGTAGATCTTAATAAACATTTGCTTAATAAAAGTAAGACAAACTCTACTATCCTTCGGGAAGAACTGGCTTTATTCCTAGTACGTCTTTTAAAAAGTTACTAATCTTCCTGGAGCGTGAATATTAACAATTATATTAACACCTTCCTCATGTCACTTTATGCTTCTAGAGCAAATATATAGTGAAACTTCTTTGATGGCAGTGGTTGAAAAACTTTTTCAAAAGTAGACTAAGGAAACCACAATCAGGAATACTTAGGTCTTTTGATTCCCGAGGAAAAGTTCTATTTTCATGTTCTTAATACTACATTAAAAAAAATGCAGTTAGATTATTTCAGTTGACAATTCTGCCTCCTTTTCAACTTATCATTTTTCCCAAACTATTCATTTCTTTAGATTTTTGGAAAAGAAAAAAAAACTTTTTGGTGTTTTAGGTGATTTAAAAATCTACTGTGTTGGTGGTGAATGACTATTGACGACTGTGTTAAGTGCATCTGTATCGTAAGTGAAATGTAATTATTTCTGTGTACCATATGGAGTAACCAAGGTCATTGTTTTTGACAATTTTGTTTGAAATTCATATATCTTATTTCAAAGGATAGCATAATATCTGCATTATGCTGGAAAAAAATAGACCTTTGGAGAATACTTAAATAAAACATGTGCATGCTTGAACAGGACAGCATGGTTGACTGTTGCTCTTTTTCTTAGACTTCCTTCCTTTCCAAAATCTAGGCTATGTCATAATCATATTTGGGGGAACTTTGTAACATGTACAAACTCAAAGTACCTGTCAATTGTGACTAACACTTAAATCTAGTCTTCTTCACTGGAGGTAGTAGATTTCTGCCAACAATGAGAATTAAGGAAGAGACTTTTAAAAAAAGAGTTAATATCACTTAAAGATAAAAGAGTCCCACTGCTTTAGCTGATCCTTTTCCGAAATACGTTGGCAACTACAACTCCATAGCTACTAATGTAAGTTTCGTTGGTCATTACCAAAAAAAGATAGTATGTTTAAAATCAGTTGTTTTTGTATATGCCATACTTTTAGATAGAGTGCTTTCTGCAGTGTATGACCCAGTTTATTGGCCAGTACCCTACATGCCGCATGCCTATGGGACAGCATGGTCCAAAGAGAAGTAAGGCTGGTGTCTGAACCTTATATACTTTTTGACGACCACTACTAAAGTTTAGCAAAGTGAAGCTCTGAGTTAATGACATTGGTGAGAACTCAATCAGATCCCTAGTCAAAGATTCTTTTCTATTCAGGCAAACTGACAAAATGATATATTTGTCTAGCTATATGTGTGTGTATGTATATTTATATGTATTTATTCATATACCTACACATAGATTGTTATTCTTTTTTTTAATGCACATCTGATGGTTTCTCTTCAGGAGGAAACAAAAAACAAGGAAATGTAAAGAGATTATTAGCAGTGGGGAAAATTCAGAGTAAATCACAGTGATTTTGAACAGTGATAACTAGTGACGCTGTTGGTGGATTGTCTCCTTTTTTTCTTGTTAATTCTTTTCTTTTATAGTCCTTGATTTATTGAAATGCCAATCCTGCATTAAAAAGGTTTAACACACCTCCCTATTCCTTCAACTGAGTTACAATGTTGGCTTGAAAATAGCCTCCAGGGAGTTATAGCAATGTCTGCCGGCACCGTTACTCAAAAGAATAAAAAGGTTCTTGATATCAAATACATGACTCCTCAGAGTTTCATAAGGCATCTCCTCTTCCATTGAATGTTATTGGGTGTTTGTTTTATTAACTCATGGGTACAAAAATGGTTATTGCTCTGCACCTTGTAAATTTCATCAGAATTTTCCACACAATTGCATAGGCACACTATATTTTTTTTAAAAAAATAAGAGCTTAAGTTGGATATATATCAGCTGGTTGTGTTTAGGGTAGCAAAACATTCTCAAAAGAGTAAGATGTTTTATATGTAAGGAATTATTACTTTTGAACAGCACATTTGCTTAAAAGAATTATAAAATGTATTTATTGCAAAAAGTTTTTAGTGGAAATAATATTACATCTATATCTTCTAATTCTTTGTTCTTTACTGCCCACTTTACCTTTTCCCTCCTTTTTCTTCAAACACTAATCATTCCTTTACTAGATTATTCTCTCCCTTCCCCTAATCATTTTCCCCTCTGTTTTTTCTATGGAAATCCACTAGGTAACTACTGCCCATTCTATATATAATTCAAATTATTGAGTGCATCACATGGGTCAGACACTGTGATAGGTGTTGGAGAAATAGAGATTAAAAATCCAAACCAAATCCTCCTCAAGGAGTTATATACCGGAAAATAGCTTGACATGCTCTCTGTTTTACAGTGCTATGCATAGTCTTATACTGCAGGTATTTTTCTTTCTGCCGTAATAACAGTCATTTTTCTACTTCAATCTACTGAAAACATGTCTTCAAAGGAACTACATTGAGATAGTGTTCTTCAAAGTACACTCTCAAACTCTCCCATCATATCATTAAAATCTTCTTTTTGTGTGCCATGGTCCTCTTTCTGTGGGGGTGCAGGGAAAGGGCACATGAATCCCTACCTACCTGCTTGGAGAGAGATTAGAAAACAAGGCAGGGCAAAATAAAACAGGAAAAGAGACAGAGCTTCATGTTTATGATGCAAGCATGGTAAAAAACCAGACTTTCCCAAGTTTGCACTCTGCCCTTCCTTTATATTCAAGAGAATAAAGGAAGCTATTGAAATAGCTTTGCAGGAAGAGTATCACAAAACACTGCTGTGAATCCTAATGCCCCTCCTCAAATTCAGTCATCTGCTTAATCCCATTGAAATATCTGAGATACTCTGACAACAGAGCAGTAGGTCTAGAAAGAAAGGTAAGTTTGTAATTAGCAGCACTCACCAAAAAGGTGGGCCCAGGTGGTCTGTGTCAGTTCCAAGGGATGATGCTGGCTAAAGAAGGGTATTGAAGGGAGAGTATCAAAGATGTGGAAAGAGATTTGGAGGAACCCCGGAACAAAGATTGGGGTGTTGACACACTACAAGGTGGTAGAGAGAGGAATCTTTGGGCTTTGATTCTAAATTCAACCTTTTTGACTTTGATCAAGTTAGAGCATTGTTAAAGCTACAAATCATAACACCAAAGGTATTATCTTAATCTGTTATCAGTTTTTACTATTCAGGCATAGACAAATTGCTCAGAGATCTCCTGGGCTCCCTGTACAACAGAGAACAAAACCCTAAAAGAAAAGAATACGGAACTGGTACTGAGAAATGGAAGAGATTTGAAAGAGCCAAAGCAGGAACCTTGACCTTGGGTAGATGAATCTGTTAAATTTCCGAACCAAAGGCACTGGATATAAAATTTTAAAAAGTAAAAATGTCATGCTCATCACAAACTTAATCTGGACTTCATAAGCATTATTTTTATTTCCAGCCAACCCAGTAAGGAGCCAACGTACGAGCCATACAAGAAAAACCTGAAGGCATCCTTCCCAATACAGTTTCTTTCTTCTCTAAGTTCAAAGTGAATGGTGAACAATTATGATTATAGCCACCATGAAAAGATAACAGTAAGAATGACTGCTTTTACTGTGCTTTAAATAAATACCAGGCACTCTGCTCATCACTTTATATGTATCAGTCCATTAAGTAATTATATTAGCCAAATTTCTGTTGAGAAAACTTGAACACTGAAAACTGATGGCTCTGGATATTCTTATTCAGATAATATAAATTTTTGAATTAAATCATGTATTTCTGTGATAAAGTTCCCTTTTGTAGAAATATAGATGCCATTTCTTCTTTTAGTGTAAAACAGAACTTAAAGAAAATGGGGGCAGAAAGAAGCCTGGTTATAACCATGCATGCTGTATCGGTTGCAATGTCATTACCAAAGACAGTCAATGTTTCTTTCCATTTTCTTTGTTCTAAATTTCTCTTATCTTGAAAAGCATGCTACTAACAGCTATTCCTGACTGACTATTGGTGAATTAAAATAAAAATGGAAACTGGCTGGGAAATATCAGTGTCCTGACAAAGATTTTTCCAACAACTCCATAGCATGGCATACATATTGAGATAATTTTCCAGTAACAGAAAGAACGATGTGTTAAGACATACATTATCTCTCACTTGCTTCCCTTTTTTGAACAAGGCCTGCCAAAATGTTCAAGGTTGTTGATCAGGGCTGTGGTGATAATAGTGGCATCTCACTGGCCCCTAATCCATGTCCTAGAGGAGTATAATAATGGAACAGAAATGTTTTCGAATTGAAGTCAATAACCACAATTCCCATCTTTCATTATCTTTTATATTTTCCTCAGACACTTGTAGGCAAAAATCCCAGAGGATGACTATGAAGGAAGAGCCTATTGGCGTGTGAAATAAGGTGCAGAGAGATTTGGATTGGCAAAATAACTGTATAATTCAGTATCCCAAATTGAGACGATATAATTTAAAATATCCTTGGAGTTTTCCATCTTCACAAAGAATTCCAGAATTTTTCTGCAGGTCGTTGATAGTTTTTATTTGCTCCTAATAAAATAGAGAGCTTCAATAAAGGTGTAAACACAGACATTTGATTTATATAGAACTGTAGGAAATTTAATGTACCTTTTAAAATGGTACTTGGGATATAACTACTTGTCATAAAACTTCTTCTTTGGGCTTCATCATTTGCTTGTTTTATGTTCCAAAATAACATTGGGCTATTAATAATATCTCTTTACCTTCCATCTCACTCTTTCCTTTCCTACTTCTCAATAGGTAAATGTGTTAGACATCATAAGTATTAACATTGTGCCCAAAACTTCTTTTCCATGAAAACTTAAGTTGAAATTATGATTAAAAAGAAATTTACAGAAAATTTAATATTACATTTGGTTAATCATGGTCAAATCCTACTGAAGATGAAAATGAAGGGAAAAAAAATTCTCAAGCCTGTTTTTTTTCCAAAGTAGAAATATACAGTAGGTAAACCCTAATATAAAAAATCACACTATATTTTGAAAAGGAGACATATATATAATATCAGATGGCTCAACTAGTATCCAAAACAAAATGTTTTATTCATTCAAGGGTACATGGTCCCACTAATGAGATACTAAAAGAAATGGATCCGTGTGTGACCAGAGAAACCTGAAACCCCATTTTGTTTGGAAGATACAGAGTTTGAAAGACCAGACAAATTTAACATCATCTCTCTCTCTCTCTCTCTCTGACTATCTTACCTAGTATTCAGTTCCCTGGCAAAGATTCTGAAAATTTAGTTTGATTACACCACAGTTATTTACTATTAGACATAGATTATGAATTTTCTAGGATTATCTGAAATTAATTCAAGTCATTTCCCCCATCACTTATAGCCTCCAATTATAGTAAGTATCTCAACATACATTTAAACTGAATGCTAAAATGATTATAATAAACTCAATTTAGGAGAATAAGGTTAAGGCCATCAAAAACTGAGGGTATAAAAGCCTCCGTTTATGTGTCCGAGTATCTCTGATTCTAATTAAATATATTTCTATAACAATTCCTGACTCCAGATGAAATTTAAATACAGATGAACTTTAAAAGTACTATTATTTGTTTTAAGTAGTTGCATTTCCCTTCTTATAGCAGAAAAAAATACTTGATGCCCAAAATGTGTTCTAGGAGCATAGCCTCAACAATTGGCTTTTACAATATAAGAGAAAGCCACACAATGGGCCTCCTGGGTGGCTCAGTCAGTTGCAGGGTGAGCATCAGACTCTTGATTTTGGCTCCGGTCCTGATCCCAGGGGCAAGGGCGAGCCTGTGTTGGCTCCATGCTGAACGTGGAGCCTGCTTAAGATTCTCTCCCTCTCCCGCCCTCTACTCCTCTCCCCTGTTCGTTCTCTCTCCTCTCTCTCTCTCTCTCTCAAAAATAAAAATAAATACATTTAAAAAAGAGAAGGCAAAACACATAAGTGAATGTAAGCATCCAATGCATTCTTCATAATATAAATATGTAAAGTAATATAAAATACTACTATAAAATAGACATTCTTAAATGTCTTGTATGTACCTTTCTGTGTTTAATCATAGATTAGTCTATAATTTATGCAGTGGTTCTGTTATGAAACCTCTTTTGTGTCTCAGATAAAACTCAAGAAAAATGTTAGAGGGTGGGGTACGCACACACTGAAAACAGGCAGAATGTAGAATTCCATTTATTTCACTACCTGATGAAACAGAACTTTAAGGAAATTCTTAAAAGGACACTTTCTTGCCAGTAACATTGTACCTTCTGGTGCCTGTTTTTCTTTGACTAGAAAATTATAACGTAGCCATCTAGTCTTTTAAATAAAATTTTCAGAAAAGGTGGATTAAAAATAGCAATTTTAGGGGGCACCTGGGTGGCTCAGTTGGTTAAGTCCCCAACTCTTGATTTGGCTCAGGTCATGATCTTCCGGTTTGTGAGTTTGAGGCCAGCATCAGGCTCTGCACTGAGCATGGAGTCAGCATGGGATTCTGTCTCTCTCTCTCTCTCTCTCTCTCTCTGCCCCTTCCTCACCTGTGCTCGCACACTCTCTCTTAAAGTAAATAAATAAGCTTTAAAAATAGCATTCTTAGGATTACCAAACAGCATTATCTTTTGTTTAAAGTTTAATGTGATTGCCTGAACCTGCATTAGTTGGTACAGGGAAGAAATAAGTTAGGGGTGACGTTGAGGGCACACGTGAAATTTGCAAATGTATTGAGGATCTGTGTCTTTTAGGTGACTTTTAAGTAAAGCAACAAATAGGTTTCCTTACAATTTAATCCACGTCTTGACCAAAGTTGGTTTAAATTTGAAGGTAATTATATCCAATAGTGGAATTGTGGGAAGCTACCATATTTTATTGCCATGACATTATAAAGGACACCAACTACTTGAAATTCTTGCTTTCAAGATGCACCCATGAACATCTGCGCTGTTTCCTCCTCCATTTTAAGTGGCTAAACCACTTTCTTGTAAATTTTGAGGATCACAGAGTAAAAATATGCCCATGTTCTCTGGGTCACGTTAATCACTGTATGTGACGCTCTGTGGAGAACTAGGGAAACACCAAGAGGAAGGAAGCAAGTTCTCTCAGTCAAGGGGGATGTTAAACAGTGTGTTGCAACTCCAGAAAGTTGTTTGAAGTTCCCTTAATGGACAGTATAATAATGCCCACAGTTTATTTATTTATTTTTTTAATGTTTATTTTTAAAAAATTTTTATGCTTATTTATTTTTGAGAGAGAGAGAGAGAGAGAGTGTGTGTGTGTGAGTGGTGGAGGGGGAGAGGGAGAAGGAGACACAGAATCCAAAGCAGGCTCCAGGCTCTGAGCTGTCAGCACAGAACCTGACATGGGGCTCGAACCCACGAACCACAAGATCATGACCTGAGCCAAAATTGGACACTTAACTGACTGAGTCACCAAGGCGACCTAACATTTATTTATTTTTGAGAGAGAGACAGAACACAAGCAGAGGAGGAGGCAGAGAGAGAGGGAGACACAGAATTCAAAGCAGACTCCAGGCTCTGAGCTGTCAGCACAGAGCCTGATGCAGGGCTCAAACTCACAGACCGCAAGATCATGACCTGAGCCGAAGTCAGACACCCAACCGACTGAGCCACCCAGGCACCCTGCCCACAGTTTAAAATTACACAAATTTCAAGAGATTTTCTAATAAGAAATTGTTTTAAGGAATGATCTTGCATCATACTTCAATTATGGTGAAAACGGGACGGCAAAGGGGCACACTGAAACTCGGGCTGTGGAGGTGGCCATTCGTCTCATTCGTTTTCTTTGTGAGCACACTGCATGCTGCAGGCACTGTGCTAGGTGCTGGGGACAAACTGAAAACAAGGTCCTGCCATTGCTGGGACCACAAGGGAGGAAGAACATTTTCACTCTACCCTTCTGAGCTCTCGGCTGAGACCCCCTGTAACAAAACACAGATTACGAAGAGAAAAACAAACACGTTCGTTCACATGTATACCTCATATACACACGAGAGATACCAGGGAAAGTGAGTAACCCTCCGAGGTGGCCTAGAATTCAGGACTAAACAACCACCTTGGTAGGAAAAGAAGAAGGTAAGTAGGTCTCTTAACAGACAGTAAATGATATTGAGGAAAGAATAGATAAAAGGTATGATCATTTGTGACGACATTTGTCCGGATGTTCTAGGCACCTAAGGGGAATTCAGAGAAAGGCTCTCTCTGCATTAACTATTGCTCACATACCTACAGCTCAAAGTAATCAAAATACCAAAGTGGCATATTTGGGGGAGTCCTGAACACCTACAGTTGTATTTTGGGGAGGTGGGCTCTGCTACCTTCAGTATTCATAGTCTACTTGTTGACTTGGACTCCAAAACAGAAATATAATTAAGCAAATGAAGTTCATAGTGAGATATATTCTAGGAAAAAAAAAACCTTATATAGGGTTCAGATCAGCAAAGACACGGTGATGAGGGAGGTGAGCAGGGGAAATGCTTAATATGATGGTAAAGGAAGGGCCTCTAGGAAAAGACATGTGTACCTTGCAGAAGGAAGAGCTAGTAACTCGAAGAGCATTCCAGGCTGGGAAGCACATGTACATTTGCCCTGGAAACATAAACGACCAATCTGTTTGATTTCAGTAAACTTCACAGGTTTTAATTTGTCCCTTCTAGTCTCTGTTATTTCAGGCCTCTATACGATTTGGGGCCACATTGTTCTGGATATTTTAAAGGAATCAACAGTTTTTCACTCTTAATTCCTATTTATTTCCCTTTCATAATTAAGTGCCGTAATAAATGTCTTGCTGTGAAAATGACCACTAACATTTACTCATTAAGCAATCAACACAAGCCGAGCCATTCGCTTCCTTTCAATTTCTCTGTAACAACTTGGGAGCTGATGTTAAGATAACCACCTTCCAAGTGAGGAAACTTAGGTCAAGGGAAGTTAAGCAACTTGCCCAAGGCCACAGGACTGGTAAATTATTAAGATAGAATTCAGACCCACGTTCGACTGCAAAGCCTGTGCATTTTGCTCTCCAACCGAATCTCCCATTTGTCACCATTAATATTAAATAGTACTGAATCTGAGTAGAGCACGCAACTCTGGATTTCATCACTTCAAGATAAGAAGTTTAGGAACATCTGTGACTTGTTTACATTTGTGTTATTGTGTTCTCATCACTGAGATGACAAATATGATCCCTGTCGTTACAGTGTGTGCATCTAGGTGACAAGACTACCATTAACCAAATAAACACACAGGTAAGGTATCATTGAAATTAGTGCCGCAATGGGAAATAATGGGACATTTAAAAAGGGATAACAGAGAGGTCCTCGGTTAAGATTCAAAGTTCAGAAAAGTTCTCTTTGAGCTAGTGACATTTATGGGGGCCCAAAGGAGAAGTAGGAATTATCTTCAAAGAAGAGAAAAACATTCTTAGAAGCAAAATTGCATCCCACAAGATAGAAAAGCTCTTGCAACATTTGGAAACCTGTGAGAAGGCCTGAGTGGTTGAGCCCTGGTGAGTGAGTAGTGGAGTGACTGCAGAGGGGAGATGGATGCAGCAGATATGGATGAATTCAGAGACCCTTCCATGTAAGAGCTTCGGATTTTGTCCTCAGTCCAACAGGAAACCATGAAGAATTTTGAGCAGGAGTGACATGATCAAATTTATGTTTTTTAAAGATCTCTGTACTTGAGGGGCACCTAAGTGGCTCAGTCAGTTAAGTGTCTGACTCTTGATTTCAGCGCAGGTCATGATCTCACAATTTGTGATCGAGCCCCATGGCAGGCTTTGCGCTGAAAGCACAGAGCTAGCTTGGGATTCTCTCTCTCTCACCACTTTCTCTCTGCTTCTTCCCCACTTGTGCCCCCCTCCCCTCTCAAAATAAAAAAATAAACTTAAAAAAAATCCTTCAGCTTTATGCTGAAGAATGAGTTGGGGGAAAGGCATGAAAGGAAGCTAGGAGACCAATTAGGAAACATTTCAGTAACTCAAGTGAGAGACAAGATATGGGTGAGTTAGAGAGGCACCTGAAAGGACTGACCGACTTAAGGAACATTTTAGAGTTAAAGTCTAGGAGACTTGGTAATGATTGATAGCAGCATGAAAAAATTCTAGGAAAGCTGTCAATTTCTAATTCTAGGTTAGTGGAGGAAAGTGCCATTTGCTGAGGAGATCAGATGTTCTGCTTAAACATGTTCATGAGTCATCCAAGAGGAGAGGGAAAATAATAACAATGTAAAGAATTAGTAAATATTTATTAAATGCTGACTATATGCCAGACATAGTTTTTAAGTGCTTTAAATGTATTACTTCATTTATCATCAGAAAAACCCTATAAAATATATACTCAGTTTCTCTAGTTTATAAAGAAGTAGAGGCACAGCAATGTTATATAACATACATAGGGTCACTCAACAAATAAGTTGCAAAATTGGGATTGATCCCCAGGTATTGACTCCAAAGCCTGAAATCTCCACATCCGGGGACCTCTTGCTTTGGTCTTTAAGTAAGCAGTTAGATGCAGGTGTACACAACACTGTTTACACAGCACAGTGCTCCCTGTGTTTCCTTTTCGGAGCCCCTTACCCTCGTTCCTACCTCTGATTGTTGTCAGGCTCTGCTAGGAGGGGCACAATCTAATTGCAATAACTTATGGGAAGATACAGATGATAGATGCAACTCCCAGGATATTTGCAACTGAAAAGAGCTCACTTCAACTTAATGAATCTCTGGAGAAATATTCATATTGAGAGAGAAGATATCTGCGGCCCCTGAGTATTCTCAAGGAAGCTGTTTCACCCAATCTACCTATCAATCGGGATGTCCCTACATACACAGAGACATGCCAAGACACACATACAAGCCCACACACACAGACACACATGTGCATATAGTCAAATACACTAATACATTGGGACACATGTACGTTATACACACCCACACAGCATGCACACACACACACTCAAAATGCAGATACATGTGTGCATACAATGTGTGTTGATATACTAAGTACTGTGTATTTTTTACGTGGAATACACCTTTATTAATAGCCCTTATGTTATCGTCTTTATCAGCTTATCATTCATTAAATTAGAGCTTCCTACTGGTGTGCCCAGCTTACTGATCCCAATCCTCCTCATCATGGTGTTTTGGGGGATATTCTTTTGTTTCTGTTTGGTTTCGAGGTTTTTGATATAACATGCACAAATGGAAAATCTCTTTCACTTTTATAGTGACACTCTTAACTTTGGGTTATTTTGTTCAATTGTTTCCCATAATTACTACTCAAACCATGTGTTCTAACTTTGTAGTTACAATTGAAATAAGGTATAATTTCCCGTTACATGCTTTTTTTTAAACCAAATTGTATATTATATGTGAGTAAGTGTGTGTGAGAGTGTGTGTGTGTGTGTGTGTGTGTGTGACCAATGTGGCTGGCTAGTGGGCAGAAATCTGTAAAAAACATTTTAAGTAAGTGCAAAGAGTTTGGGCTTATTTTTGTAAGTGAAATAGAGGGCCACAAAGAGGTTTTTTTATTTTATTTATTTTATTTATTTTTGAGAGACAGAGAGAGGCTGAGAACAAGTGGGGGAGGAGCAGAGAAAGAATGAGACACAGAATCCAAAGCAGGCTCCAGACTCTGAGCTGTCAGCACAGATCCCAACTCGGGACTCGAGCCTACGAACTGCAAGATCATGACCTGAACTGAAGTTGGACACTTAACCGACTGAGCCACCCAGGCGCCCTGAGAGCCACAAAGAGTTGTAAACAGAGGAGTGACAGGGACTGATTTCATTTTCAAAGTGCTACCATGATACTGCAGAGAATACTCACAAGGACAGAGAAGTAAGAAAACCCATTAGTAGCGATTAAAGTGGTCCAGAGGGGAAGACAGGTAGCTTGAACTAGAGTGGTAACAGGGGAGATGAAGAAAGTTTGGTAGGTGCAGGAAAGATCATGAAGAAGGTGCAGACAGGACCTGCTGGTGGACTAGACATAAGACAAGGAGAAGCTTGGACAACTGGGTGGACTTACTAAGAAAGAGAGCCCAGGAGTAAAAGCAGGGGATCAAAGTTCTCGTAGCCAGGGTACATTTGAATGCCTGTGAACCATGTGGAGATGTCAAGGAGCGGCTGCAAACATAAACCTGGAATTGCCAGGAGAGGCCAAGGCTGCAGACAAATGTAAGAATTGTGAGAATAGAGGTGGTGTATGAAGGACAGTACCAGAGGACGTTAGCAGGTGACCGTGTACATGAAGAAGACGTGAACAGCTGGGACTCTCCAACATTTTCAGGCAGGGGACGAGGGGCAGCAAAGAAAATAGAAGAAACTATCATTGAAGGATCAGAAATAGCATGAGAGTTTTTATCAGTTTTACCAGCATGTGAACTAGCTGAAAAAAAAATAAATCTACTTTATATGCTTTATTCTGCAAAAGCTAAGAATCGGGGTAGGCATTGCAGTGATTTTTGAAGATGTGTCCATGAATTCTTTGATACTTCACTCTCCAAAAAGTGGGGCTGACTTTCCCTCCCCTTGTGTGTGGGCTGCCTTTAATGACCCACTTCTAATTAATTGAATCTGGTGATTGTGATGGGCTATCACTTCAAGATAAGATTATAGAAAGACTGCAGCTTTTATCTTGGGTGCTCTCGCTTGCTTTTTCTCACTTTCTTTTGGATCACCGGCTGCTGAGGCAAGCTGGCTACCACATTGTGAAGTGACCCAAACGGAGAGGGACTGAGAGCTCCAATCAAAAGCTAGCATCAACTTGCGAGACAGGTGAGTGAACCAACTTGGAAGTGGATCCTGCGTCACCAGTCACACCTCCAGATGACTGCAGCCTCATCTCAGGCCTTCATGAGAGACCCTGAGCCAAAACCACCCAGCCAAGCAGCTCTCAGAAACTGTGAGATAATAATTGTTGTCTTAAGGCACCAAGTTTTGGGGTAAAATGTTAAGAAGCAATAGATAATTAATTCATCAGCATACTGGAGACAACAAATGTTACGTAACTTTGAATAATAAGCTTCCCCTCCAATAGTTTTGTTACTTTACTCCTAAGGGGAAAAGAATAAATCGAACATGTTAAATGTGTTTGGAGAGACCAGAGTTCATATCATCTTTTTTTCCACAAAGAAGTGAGAACTTGTGGCATGGACCCCGGTCTGATTCACATCTTCCATATTCAGCTATTTGGGTCAAAGAATTACCTACATCCAGTAGTATTCCTGGTAATGAAACACAATCTCTAGACATTAGTGACAACATGCTATGGGTTTGTAAAGTATTCCCAAAAGGAATTACTTTAAACCCTCCCCAATCTCCCTGAAATTGAAAGGTCAAGATCTACCTTACAGAGAATAAGGAGAATGAAGTCAGTGAGATGTAAAGGAAAGAACAGAAGCCCAGACTCTCTCCCAACATGGCTGTGGGCTTTGGAAACGTATCCAACCTTTTGAGCCTCGTGTCTGCATCTTTAAAATGAAGTTCTGCCCACTTCACAGATGGATGAAGAGTTAAACAAAATAATATGTGTGAAAAGACTTTTTAAATGACAAGGTCTTAGGCTGATTACACAGGCCATCCCTGTCTACTCCCTCTGCTATTGGAGTGTGGATAGAAATAGCTGGATAGAGGTCAATAGTTTGTTTGAGGATAGAATACATTCAGGTGACCTTGAATGTTGCTCTTTCAAATTGTTCATATATTGTATGAGCTCAGCACATTTTACTCCAAAACACACATTTCTACCTAAGTATCCCTAAATAGCCTTATACACCTGATTCAGCTATTCTTCTGTTTCACTTTTATAAGTGATTATTAGGAGCTTATTCCTTCTCCTTTTTGATAATTCTTGGTACGACCTATTTTATCTGGATTAAAGACACAGAAAATCACAGGGAATAGCTGTAGATTAGCTAGCATTTTTAGCATCAATTTTCTACACTCATTTCTCTGAGTTGAAATCATTAAAAAGAATCATACTAATCATGGCAGTTGAATGTAAGCAGATAATCATATTAAGTTCATTTATAAATAAAACCTACACTTTGAAAAATCATTACAGATCAAAGGTGTATAAACAAAATATATGTTCTCTTAGTTGGTTCTTAAGGGAACTGTGGCATCAGTATTATTATTATTATTATTATTATTATTATTAGCTTTATCCTTTCCTAACCTTTAATATAAAGGAGAAGGGCATTCCTAGGGGAAACTTCTGGTCTCCAGGAGTGAATGGAGAAAAACCATCATAATGACAAGATTGATCTACCTAACCAGTCAAAGAAACATACAGAATTAACATCTCTTCATAAAAAATTCAAATTAGAACATAAATTTTACCTATTTTTGTCTTTGTCTCCTTAGAAGTTAATTTTTTTTGTGATCAATTCTTTTTAAGGGCATTTATTTTAAGAATCACTCTTCTGAACTTTTGCAAACATTTTGCAATGTGATCTATACTACAAACATATTTGCTTGCAACTGTTGGCTTCATCTCAAGTGTTTGAGATGTTAAAATATTTTTAATATGAAATATTTTGAAAATAATGAAAAGTAGGAAAAATAAACAAACACTACATTCTCACCACTAAGATCCAACACATGTTCATATTTTGACTTGTTTGTTTCAGATATTTCTAATATTTTTTAAGAAATGACTAATTAAAATGACAGATGTAACTTTCCAGATTCCAATTCTGTCCTTGCTTTTCCATACACAAACCTTACCCTGAGATTTATTTAAACCTTACACTGTTTATTTATGTTTTAATAATTGTTCTATATATGTGAGTATTCAGATTAAACAAAGTTGAGTTATCAGAATGTCTTTGGTTTATTGTAGATGAAAGGATTTGAAGGCTGGGAGACAGGAATTTGGAATGTTTTTATCACGTGTGACCAACTCACCCACCCACTAACTCTGTCTTAAGGAAGTACCCAGAAAACACTACCTTATCAATGCATTAAGAAATGTTCTGGTAAAGAATGGACCTACATCTTAAAAAGTTCAGGATGCTTCAAGCTCATGATGATGTTAAGAGATGCTCCCTCTGAAATGGGTTCCCTGATGGCTGTCCTTTGGGACAGCTGGAGGTGATTATCAAGATGGACGGCAGGACTAGAACTGTAATCAAGAGAGTTTAACCTAAGAAGATCTTTGGTAGTAGCTAATTGACTATGGTGTTCCTCAAAGAAATATATTTGCACAGTCTACACTCTAAAGGAAAAAAATTAATCTTTAATTCTTGTGAACAGTCTTGACTTTAATTGACTCAGTGGAGTCACAATGTGTCACATAATCCCCATTCTTGAGCCAGTTTGTAAACATGAGCTCTTTACGTGAAAGGACCAGATTCCTTCTAGGTTAGCTGGCACGTTTCTGCCACACTACTACAAGAAGTTTGTGTAAATCTTCTTGAGTTGCCCAAAGGCACCAGCAATCACTTACTAGTGTGGCTGTGTAATGGAGAAAGTGAAATATTTAGACTTTTCAGAGATTATTGGACTGACTAGGAGTTAACACTAATTTAGGGAAATTCTGTAAGTCAGTGGCCCTGTAGTCAGAGTAAGGACATAAGAAGTCAGTGACCTACATTAAATGGATGAGAAGCCAGAAATTCTTTGTTATAATGTAGAGAAAGGAATGAAAATCAGAGTCCATCTCACTGAGATGGGTGGGTGGACTGAGTGGGTCTATAAACTCACTTGTGCTTAACATGTAGTTTCTGAATACAAATCATACATTCAACAACAGGAAGTTTACCTACTTCGGCTCTTTTATCTATGGAATAAGGACAATAAGGCAGGAAGGATCAAATGAAAATGGCTGGAAAAGCTCCTCCTTCTAAAAATAGAAAATCACCAATATTACTTCAAAAATTAGTGCCACTATTAAATTTCAAAGATAAGAGGTGGCTGTTTCTGTCACCTCTCCCAATTCATTCACCTATGCAGTGTCTATGCCAAGGACAGATGGGTTTGTAAATTTATGTGGATTATCATAAATGTAATCCACATAAATTTAGCATTGACACTTGCTGTGGTTAATGTATGCCATCATTAAATCTGGCAAACCCTTCTCCTCTAGACCAGTTAGTAAAGACCAGAGAAGCAATTTGCTTTTATGTTCTAGGGGCAGTGCTGTAGATGCCCTGTATTAACCCTGTGCTTTGAAGACTCTCTGGCTCTTGTGATAACCAAGTTCTAGGGTCTTCATCATCTTACCAACCCACCAAACATCACGCCAGCCCACTATTTTGGTAGCAGAGTTCCAACTGACACTGGAATGAAATGTATGGGAATACTATTATACTGAAGCTGAAATTCTGCACATCATCCCTCACCTTGACAAAAGTTAGACCTTTTTCTCTCTGTGCAGTCTTTGTTTTGTCCCTTTACCTGATGAAAAAAAATCATGTCTCAATTTTCCCTTACCTGGCCTCTCTTACAAGGTGTGCCCATTTTTTTTTAATTTTCTGACTGTTCCTTCTCTGTGTCTTTTACTGCCTCTATTTTTTCAACACACACACAAATAAAGCTCAATCTAATCATTGCCCATAACCTCTGTACCCAGAATATGCTTTTGTGTTAGGATTCACGAGGAAAGAGGTCTCCAGTGTAGAAATTTTGAAATGTAGGGAATTACAAGTATACACAACCTTAGAGCTGGAGGAATTAGAAGTAAATCTGGGAGATGGCCAGAAATCTAGAAGTGATTTCTCCCAGTTGTGAGGTCACTAATGAGAAGCCAGAGGACAGCTGCCAGAGGAAGGAGTGAGGACTGAGCCATCTGAATTTCATGAAAGTGGCTCTCAATGGAATGATCTATCCTGAAACCACATAAGAAGGAAATTTTGAGGACTTTTTTTTCCTAAGTAACACAGGACAGTGAGGAAACAGAATGCTGCTGACTTGGCAAAAAACAATCCAACTGTTTTCAAACAATCTTGAACCTGAGCTATTCCTTTAAAAAGCTGTAGCATCCTGAATTTGCCATGATCATCTCAAACTTGAATCCAAAACAAAATCTTCTTTACAACAGTTCTCCTTTCTAGTTTTCTCTTCTGTCTCTGGCACTGTATTCTTAACAGTCTCTCTGACTTATACATCAGGGAGTCAGATTTTATTCCCTCTTCATAATCTGTGAACCTCATTGTTTTCTACCTTCCATGATTGGTTTCTTTCTTCCCAGCCATACTGCAAACATGGTACTTCAAGTTGTCGCGATTCAGTCATTTATATTACTATGTTTAGTTCTCTCTCACTTCAAGTATTTTCATTGTTCAGTCTCTTCTCCATGCTATGCAAATGTAGACTTCAAAACTACTGCCCTGCTGATAAAAACCCACATGGGGCTCTCCAGGGCCTCAGAATAAAGTCCAAAATTCATAGGAGGCCCTTCTCTATCTGACCCTGTCCTACCTTCTCCAGCCATAACGGGCTCCTTCCTGCTGTGAACACGCACTTGGCTAATGCCTGTCTCTTTGACTTACTTATAATGACCCTAACCTGAAATATGCGTCTCATTTTTTTCTCATTAAAATCTGCCCCACCACAAGTACAATTTTCCCATGATGTGCCAAAACTCCAGTCTTCTTTGATGTCTTGCTTTCTCTGAAATCCTATATCTGTACCACATACTTTTGCATTTAGCCTTATACAAATTTTCAGTGTTGTTGATTCAATTCACACATTAATGAGTACCTTCAGCTGCCAGAAACTGTACCAGGCACTGGTTAACTATTCCATGTCCATTTGTCTGATCTCTCCAATTACACTGTAAGTTTCTTGAGGCAGGGATTATCGTGTTTTTTTGTTTTGTTTTGTTTTGTTTTGTTTTTGTTTTTGTTTTTTTTTTTGCTGATCTTCACAGTGTCCAGCCCAACCTATTCTACATAGCAGATGTTCAATGAAACTTACTAAATTGAATTGAATTGGTCTCAAGCTTGGCAAGAGAAAATAAGATGAATTCCAAGGAAAACTAGGAGAGAATAGAAGGGAATTAGGAACCATCATTAGAAATCTGATTGTCAGATTGATTCATATTGATCCATAAGCAGAATAATACAGCACATTATACCTTCGTCACAGCAATTTTCTTCTCCAATTTTGCCAGAGCGCAGCTTTCCAGAGGGGAATAGATTTTTAAGTTATGCATGTGTTCAGAGCTTAACAACACAAGGGCAGTTAAATTCTCACACACTCTGTCCATAATATAAGAGGTAATAGTCCAAGGCGTAGGTTTTAATTCTGGAAAATGCAACTTTTCCCCTCCCTTTAACTGCTCTAGCTTCAGGACCCTGCCCTTTGACAAGCATTTGAACAATGAATTATAAAACAAAGGGAAGTTTTTCCTGCCTCAGTAACAGATGCCTTCCATCTTTCTTATTAGATCAATCAAAGATCATTATTTATAGGTCTATTTTGTTAAAACTTCTTTTAAGAATAGGAAAAAAAAATGTCCTGCAAGCTCAGTAGATATGCCCTGGGTTGGAGTAGAATGAAGTCCCTGAGAAATGGAAGAGATGCTGTATCTGATTGCCTATCTTGCAGAATCATTGCAAGGCTCTAAAGGATCATTTTTAGAGTAGGCTCAACATTTAATGTGTTCATCTCTGTCCAGGTGAAATTTCCTTACACTAAGCAGGAGAAATTCAGCCACATCCTCAAAAAGTATTAACTATAGACACTGAGATTAGTAAATTGTTCAAATGGTTAATGAAGAATGGATATCAGCAAAGCCAGGCCTGAGAATATCCAGTTCAAGTAAGAGCAAGGTAAGAGGTGACCAAAGCCCAAATAGGCAAATAGGAACCTAACCAATCCTCCACATGCTCAGAGGGTTGAAACCCACCTTCAATTACTTATCATCCCCATGATCATTTTAATTTTTTCTCTCTCCCTTTCCTTCTGGAGTCAACCACTGATCTGCTTTTGTCACTATCAATTAATTTGAATTTCCTAGAGTTTTATATAAATGGAATCATGTAATATGCATTATTTATTGTTTGGCTTCTCTCAGTCAGCATATTTCTTTTGATTTTTACCCATGTTGTTGTATATATCAATAGGTCATTCCTTTTTGTTGCTAAGCTTCCTTCTCTAAGCATATTTACTTTGTGACTTATCTGTGTTGTTGCATGGTTCAATAGGCCATTCTTTTTATTATTATTATTATTGAGTAATATTCCATTATATGGATTTAATGCAATTTGCCCATTCACATGTTAATGGACATTTGGCTTGTTTCCGGTTTGGGGCTATTGCTGATAAAACTGCCATAAACATTCATGTGTAAACCTTTGTATAGAAATATGCTTTGCTCTCTCTTCAGTAAATAAGTACCTAGGAGAGGAACAGCTAAATCATATATTAAGTGTATGTTTACCAATTTAAGAAACTGTCAAGCTGGTTACTAATGTGTGTGTGTGTGTGTGTGTGTGTGTGTGTGTGTTTAAGAGGGAGAGAGAGAGCAAGCAGGGGAGAGGGGCAGAGGGAAAGAGAGAATCTTAAGCAGGCTCCATGCTCAGCACAGAGCCCAACTGAAGGCTTGACTCCATGACACTGGAATCATGACCTGAGCCAAAAGCAAGAGTCAGGCGTTCACCGGCTGAGCCTCCCTGGTACCCCATGTCAAACTGTTTTCTATTGTGATTCAGCCATTTTACATTTGTACCTGCTATGTATGAGAGTTCTAGTTCCTCCACATCTTTAACAACACTTACTATTGTCAAACTTTCCATTTTAGCCTTTCTAGTAAGTGATACATTGTGGTTTTACTAACATTTTCCTAATGAATAATGGGATTTAGTATTTTTTCATATGCTTATTCTCCATCTGCACATATTCTTTGTGAAGTGTCTGTTCAAACATTTTACTCATTTTTAAATGGAATTTGTTTTCATATCACTGAGTTTTCAGAGTTTTTATATATTCAGTATATAAGACCTTTATCATATGTATGTTTTGTAAATGTTTTCTCCCAGTCAGTGTTTTGTCTTTTTATTTTGCTAATGATGTCTTTCAATGAGCTGTGTTTTTAATTTTGATGCAGTCCAATTTATCAATTTACTATTTTTTAGATTATGTTTTGGTATCATATTTAAGAAATATTTGTTTAATCTGAGGTCATAAAGATTTTCTGTTCTCTTTTTTAATGTTTATTTATT
The DNA here is from genome assembly GCA_028646485.1 of Cryptoprocta ferox. Lineage (NCBI taxonomy): Eukaryota > Metazoa > Chordata > Mammalia > Carnivora > Eupleridae > Cryptoprocta > Cryptoprocta ferox. The sequence continues at coordinate 72,058,390 of CM053559.1, forward strand.
TTTGAGAGACAGAGAGAGACAGAGCACGAGCAGGAGAGGGACAGAGAGAGAGGGAGACACAGAATCCGAAGCAGGCTCCAGGCTCTGAGCTTTCAGCACAGAGCCCTACACGGGGTTCAAACTCACCAACCACGAGATTATGACCTGATCTGAAGTCAGATGCTTAACCGACCGAGCCATCCAAGTGCCCCAAGATTTTCTGTTTTGTTTCTAGAAGTTTATTTTAGTTCCACATTTAGGCCTGTGATTCACTTTGGATATACCATTTTATCTTCATGTAATGGTGGTTGTACCATTTTTTTAATGGTGCAAACTATGGAACAAATTTTGGGGTTTTATTTTGTTTTGTTTTTTTGGTTTTGCATGTAGATCTCCTACTGTTCCAGTAGCAGTTGTTGAAAAGACTGTCCTTTTACCACTGATTTGTTTTTGCATCTTTGTCAGAAATCAGTTGTCCATTTATATATTATTTCTGGACTCTCTCTCTACCACACAGCCTTAAAATCCAGTAGTATTATTAGCCCTCCAACTTTGTTCTTATTTTTCAACTTTTTAAAAATACCTTAGGTCTTTTGCATTTTCATATGAATTTTAGAATTAGCTTGACAATTTCTACAAAAAAAATCTGCTGGGATTTTGATTGGAATTTGAACCCAAAGATCAATTTAGGGTGAATTACCATCTTCACAATATTAAGTATTCTGATCCATGAACATGCTGTAAGTGTTCATTTACTTAGGTATTCTTTAATTTCTTTCAGTTGTATTTTATAATTTTCAATGTATAGGTCTTGCACATCTTTTTTTCTTCATTATTTAGTATTTTTAATGTAGTTGTAAATGGTGCATGACTTCCCCCCACCCCCTCTGGCTGCTTTAAAGATGTCCTATATATTGCTGGTTTTAAGTAAAGTGATTATACTGTGACTGGGTGTAGTTTTCTTCATGTTTTTGTCGTTGGGGTACTTTTATATTCCTGGACCTTTGAAAATCAAGCTTGGAAAATTTTCTAACATTATTCTTCAAATCTTTCTTTTGCTCCTCTTTCTTGAGGACTCTAATTACATGTGTATAGACTACTTGACATTGTCACAGTTCAGTGATGTGTTTGCACTGGTTCTAATTTATTTCTCTGTTTCAGGTTTCCTTTGTGTAATTTATATTGCTATGTCTTGAAACTTGTTAATCTTTCTTCCACAATGGCTTACTTGCTGTTAGTTATAAGCAGCATATTTTTCATGTCATGCTTTGAAGTTTTTATCTCTAAAAGTTCAATTTGATTGTTTTAAAATTTTCTTCCCTATCTCCATTTAATTTTTCTAACACATGGAACACCAAGATAATTACTTTTTTAATATCTTTATCTGTTAATGTATCTGTGCCAGTTCTGGGTCTATTTCAACTGATTTTTTTCTCATTATGGGTCATATTTTCTTGCTTTTTAGCATGACTGGTAATCTTTGATTGGATGTCAAACATTGTGAATTTTCCCTTGTTGAGGGATGGTTATTTCTGTATTTCATTAAGTATTCTTGAGTTTTGTTCTTGATTCAGTTATATTACGTGGAAGAAATATGATAGTCTAGGGTCTTGCTTTTATGATTTGTTTGGTGCCAGTAGAGCCTTATTTATTTAAAGGCTAATTATTTCTCACTACTGAGGTGGGGCTTTCTGTACCCCACTCACTGCCCTATGAATTATGGGGTTTCTGGTCTGACTGGTGAGAATAGCACTATTTCCAGCCCTCTGTGGGCACTAGGTACCATGTGCTCTAGTCGTTTTGAATGAGTCGATCATGACTCCTCACAATACTCAAAGGGGATATTCTACAGAATCTATTGAGCTCTTTATCCATGCATTTCTTTTCTCTGCCTTGGTCTCCCTGTATTCTGAGCTTCATCTCCTCTGAATATGGAATCCAGGCTCTACTTAGATTCTCCCTCCTTTCACCACTTTCTGGAAGTTCTCTTAAGGAAATAAGTTGGGGAAACCACACGGCTCACTTCATTTGTTACCAACCTCTTAAAGATCACTGTCTTTATTGTCTAATATCCAGTGTCTTAAAAAAAATCATTGTTTCAAACATTTTTTGTTATTGTATATTTCAGCCAGAAGAGTACATTTGATCCTCGTTATTCCATCTTGGCTGGAAGTGGAAGTCTTTTTTTGCATTCTTAATGTTGATAATAGATATATTAAAAAAATTCTCTCATAATATTAAAGACAGTATGTACACCTTCCAAATTCTTGGACTAAAATGAAATTTAAAATAAATATAAGACTCTAGCTTATCCTTATATAATATCTATCAAAGATAAATGAGTTAACAAACTAAATGAATGAATATAACTTTTGAATATATAGAAAATTCCCAAAGAAATGTTAATTAGCAAAATTCAGCAATATATTAAAATAACCTGTCATAACCAAGAAATTAAGAATAATTTAGGAAATCTGTTAATATACTAGCTCTCTTATAAAGTAGTTAAGAGCATGGATTTTGAATTTAGACAAACCTGGTTAAAATCACACTTTTTTGCTGTGTAATTTGGGGTATGTTCCTTATGATCTCTGATCCATAGGTACATTTTCTTTATTATAAAAGCTACATCATTGGTATTATGAAAAGAGTAAATAGAAAACTGCATTTGATGTACTCAGCACAGAAGTCTTGGATGCCACATATTATTTTAAATGTTTATGTATTTATTTTGAGAGAGAGAGAGAGAGAGAGAGCACTCATGCACAAGCAGAGGAGGGGCAGAGTGAGAAAGAGAATTCCAAGCAGGCTCTGAGCTGTCAGTGCAGAGCCCGATGTGGGGCTCGATCTCAGGAACTGTGAGATCATGATCTAAGCTGATATCATGAATCGGATGTTTAACCAACTGAGCAACTCTGGTGCCCCTGCCACATATTTTTGTAAGTTACCTTCGAGAATTGTATGAAAATTGCAAAATTAGTGGTGATGTGCTACAATCTTTAACTCTCCAGAGATTTTTTTCAGTGATGTGAACTCAGATTTTACTCTGTATGCTTCCAGTTTAACAAATGTAGATTCAAAAGTTAAAGGGTTTGGGGTTAGGCAAATGTTTTTATAAACATTTTATAAATGTAAGACTCTATTATTTGATTAGTCCACAAGTACAACTTGATAGTTCATTCAGACATTTATAAGACTTGATTGAGCTCTAACTGCATTCTACAGATCCAATCTACATCCAATTACAGCTAAATGAATACTTAGCCCATGAGAACCCAGTGTCCTCTATCCCAGTCAAGAACAGATGGCCTCCTTTAGAGTAGTTTCTCCTTATTGAAATCATTTTGGACAATAGCTTTTGATTCATTTAACTAACTCATAATTCATGCATGTATTAATTCATACACATAGTGAATAGATATGCACTGATACCTAAGAAACACTACCCAGCCCTATGCAGTGTTGAGTGGGATACAAAAGAGCACATTTGTCCTCCAGAGAGACCAGATATACAAAGAGAAAATAATAATATAAATGAAAAATAGTGTTACAAAATAGAAAACACAAGGATCAAACTAGATATCATGGCAACAAATAAATGCTGAGCTCAGAGGAAGAAGGTTGCTGTGGGCTGAAGGAAGGTTTGCTGTGAAGCTGCAGGTAAGAAGTGGCTGCTGAGCTGGAACTGAAAGGCTGAGTGCAGAGTGAGCTGGTGGACATGAAGATCTGTGAGAGGAGCACCAAGATGTGAGCAAAATCAAGGAGCCCCCAGATATATCCCACAATGTTAGTGGCAACGAGTAGACGATGGTTGGCCTGTGTGGCTGGTGTATATGGACCTGTGGGAAAGTACAAGGGGATGGGTTTGGAAAAATAAGTTCATGTGGAAGATCATATTCTGCAAGTACTGAGGAATGTGGCAGAGATTGCTAAGTGACACCTATACCAGTTTCCCCTCCTTCTTTGGTCATAGGACTTCCTGGCTCAACTGGATACATGGGTGCCTGGAACAAAGACTATTCCCCCATCCCACTTATAGTTTGAGATGTGAATGGAAGCTATGTGTGTTTCTGGGTATGGGTATGCCCTTAAAGGGAAGAAGCATGTCTCCTCCCACCCACTTTGCACTTTCTCCAGCCTGCTGCCATATATGTGGAAGTAGAGTGTGCCATTTGGGGCCATGTGAGCATGGGAAATGCCTTAGCACAGCAGAGCAGCAGGAGAAAAGGGCTTGAGGCCCTGACTCCTTCAGGCAGTCGTACCTTGGGCTACTCACACATGTACATTTTATGAAATATAAAATCACTTCTATTTTGTTTAAACCACTGGATTGCAGCCAAACCCAGGTGCTGAACTATTGCTTTCCTATAGCCCTCATTTAGCAGGGAAAGGCCTAGGATGACCTTCATTTATCGCAATATGCCACATAAATGACATATACACAAATGAGCTGGACATCTCTGTCTTAATTAAAGCAAAGAACTCCTGGAAGGGTTTGAATAAGGAGTGACGCAATAAGAATTGTGTTTTATAAAAATTAAGTGACATAAAGCAGGTGAGTGTCACTTGGGGCTAGGAGTGGGGATCATAGGGATTTACAGCAAAGACATGTATTGGAACTTTTTGAGATGATGAAAGGTTCTATATCTTGATTGTGGTTGTAGTTACATGAGTATATAGATTTGTAAAAACTAATACTTAAAATAGGTGAGATGTATTTTATATATATATATACATATAATCTCAATAAAGTTGATTAAAGAAATTAACTTGGTCCTGTATATGTACAAGATAGATCAATGGAAGGAGACAGAAATGGGAGAGGAGAGAAATGTAGGGCTTCAATCAAAGTTATGGATAATTTGGACTTATTCTGGGAAATAGTAGGAAGAATGAAATTAGAAAAAAAGAGTCATTTTGAAGGAAGAAGTAACAGAATTTGGAGGCAAGTGGGCCTAGAGATACTGATGGCCATGGAGGAGGATTTGGCTTTTCTGTGTAAGGCAACAGCTGCGCTTCACCACAGGCTGACGAAGATGCCATGTCACAAAGTGGTGAGGGGGGAAGGTAGAGCGCTGCCACTTCCTGGTTAGATGTATTTTTCAATATCTCTGAGTCCTGCTTCTTCATTTGTATCATGGGGATCATGATGCTGATAGATTGCAAAACGGTTTTAAAAAGCTGAGAAAATATGTGTAACACCTGGCACCCGGTGGCCTGGCACCTCCCGCCCACCCACGAATGCACGAGGTGAGGAATGATTGCAGGAACATATTCTAAGAGAAGGTAAATGACTTTCAAATGGTATGAGAGACTCTCCCGTACATGTTTCTAGGAGGTGCGTGGAGGTGAGGAAATAACTCGGTTAATAGGAAAGAGGAATCCACTTGAAAATCACAGGATTTTCATAAGAAGTGGGGTTGAATAAGCGACATAGCACTTGGCAGTATTGTTTTAAAAGGGGTGGCTCCTTTTGCCATCGAAGATTCAGTGGTATATTCATTTCTCTTTTCTTTACCTCGCTTGACTCATCCACAGGAGTGGGAGTTCAGACAAAAGGAAGCTCTTGTAGCATCCTACTTAAGATTCTCCTCATATTAGATTTGGTTCTCAGCCCATTTTCTGTCAGGCTTCCTGAGATGGGAAAGCAATGCATAAAAATTCTCAGGCTCGACAGTGAACTCTCTGAGCTCCAGACTGGAATTTACAGCAGCCTGTAGACATCTCCATCTGCATGTCCTGCAGGCATGTCCCAAACCAAATTAATTACCCTCCCACACACCCGCTCCCCCTCCAGTCTTTTATCTAGGTTAATGCCATTGCCAATTTACTAGCTACAAAATCTAGAAATTTCAGGTCTTTTACTTCTCATTCCACACTCAATTTGTGGATTCATCCTGTTGTAATCTGTTTTCTGCTTTCCTTTTTTTTTTTTTTTTTTTTTTTTTAACTTCCATTGCCTTGGTGAGGATCCTTCTGTCTCCGGGACCACAGCAACAGCAATCTGCCCAGCCCCCCTCCAGAGTCTCAGGTGTTCTAGAACTCCAGACTGCCCATCCGGGACCTACATGAGGTAAAGAATGACCTCCCCACAGTGATGTGTATTAGCTGTACCTGTCTCACTGCTGTCAGCTTCTCACTGGCTAATCTGGTTAAAGTTCTGAGAGGCAAATCACTTCTGAGAGTATTTCAATGACTTCCCATTTAGCTTACAAAATGAATTTCAGAACCTAAATTCACTCATTTCCTTTCTCATGCTATCTCTTCAAGCTTCCTGTGCTCTAACCACATCAAAGACACACTCTGCCCCCAAAAAACATATTTACCAACCTCAGAGCCATGGAATGTTCTCCATGAGTTAGCTAAGCTCTACTTTCCTTTCTGATTCAGCTTTTCAGTGTAGCTGCCTCAATTCCATTCAATTCCACTCTTCTTAGTCTCTTATTCCTCAGTATGACCCTAGTCACTGCATGTTCTCCTGAGAGTTTTATCTCTGGCTCGCACAAGGATCTCTCAGCCTGATTTTACAGTGCTTGAGGACAGACCCCATCTCCTACTGTCATTTCTGAATCTCCAGGGCACTCTGAACAGACCAGTATCTAGTCTGAAAATAATCTTAAATTTTTAACTTAAAAAGTGGTGATTTTTTATAAAACAAACTTTTTACAAACTCCCAAAGAGTTAGCAATTTTCTTCTTTTCTTTTTTTTTTTTTTGCAATGTACCCAAACAGTGAACTCCCTCAGCTCTACCATATTAAATACACTTTTAAAAGTCTCTTGTAGTTTTATTTTTCCAGGTGCACTGCCACTGTAAGAGGCCTGTGTAGACCACAGCTATAAATGTTGTTTGTTCCCATTAAGCAAGTGTAGTATATGTAAGCTGTCTGTCTAAATTTATGTTGACTATTCTAGAGTACTAAGTCAGGTAATATATCAAAATATCTAAAGTCTAAAAATGTGGAAATTGGCTTCTATTTGTAATTTGCAGATTTTTAACTGAGGTCAACACAGTATGTGCTGTTCTTCCTGTGACTGAGACACATCAACCAAAAAGCAGACATTTGGATTATTTGACCATTATCCAAATAACTCAAATAATAGTCCTAGCTGTCTCAATTCCATGGGCATTTTAGGTGACGTTATGGGGAATTGGGTGTTGAAATTATAAAAAGGGACACTTTTGGTTCTGATTGAGCAAGGGATTTACTCAGTTTTCCCCCTTTGAATCTACGGAAGAGATAAAATCTGGCAGTTAATTTCAAATATTGCATTTCTTAGACTCATTTGCTTCTAAATGTTAACTTGAAGAAACTGAGACGTGAAAACATTGAGACGATGAATTAGCATGAATGTGCATATTTTTATGTTCTAGCAAACAACCACAGTATTTATCATTTTGTTCAAAAATGAACCTGAAAAGTAAATGGGCATCTTTTTGTGTTTTCTCACTGAGGATACATCCTCTTATAGATTAGTTCCAGAGTTTGGATATTATTATTGTTACTTTACTTCATCATTTCTTCTCATATTTCTCTCCCATTGCCAATCATTGTGAGTGGTAAAAGTGCTTATCATGTATAAAAATTAGAAACAGACAAATTACTACTCTCTAGAAAATATTTATTGACACATTTTAATTTTCTTTTCATTTTCTGCGAAACAAACGTAATACACAAAATACAGTAAAATGCACTCTTCCCATTTCAAATAAATATATCTTACTCTTGTAAAAAGTTTAATAATCTGTGTAATTCACCACAGTATCTTAATCAGTGAAATAAAACAAAGACAATCTCTAGTTAAATTGTCACTAATTTTAATGATTCTCCTGGCATTTTGCTGAAGAGAAGGAACAGTATTCTCTGTAGAATTATATTCAGACTTGTGGACTATTGCCTCTTGTTTGGAAAAGACAAAGGTAAGCTCCTCTTAAAAAGTATTGAGTGTCAAAAAGAGCCTTAGTTTGGGAGAAAGGTAGCATCCAAGACTTTGCTAAATGAACTAACGTTATGTGTAAACGTTCTTGCTAATACTTCCTGGAGACCAGACTACATTCTGAGTTAAAATGATTCCTATGTATCACACTGGCAATTTTTCAAAATTAGTGGTTAAGCATTTAAATTAACAGTTATGTATGTAATATAAGCCCAAGACGGATTTTTAAAGCTCTATTAACAGGAAAGGTTAACAATAATGGTGCTATACAGGACAAATTTACTCTTTTCACTCACAATTGTTATTCTTAACATTAGAACTGAAATCTACTGAATTATACAGACTTACCACAGACTCTTATATACACATAGATCCCTGATCAGTTTAAGACAATGTGTTAATTTGCTCTTGTTAAGTAATAAGAATATTTTAGTAACTAGAAAAATCACATTTAGATAGTCACCAATCTTCAGAGTTTTCATATGTATATTCTACCCACTCTCAAAAGAATATGTCATCAAGTAATACAATTCATTAATACTGCCTAATTTCCTGTGTTAGCAATCCATTGGTACTTGATATACTAGCAAGCTCATGAAAGTAAATCACACTTTACTGTGGCTCCAGTGCCACCAGAGCATGGCTTGTTTACATGCATGCAGAAATACTGGTAAAAATATGCCAAAGCATGAGCCTCAAAGAATAATTGTATTCAGTAAAAATCTTATACAGGCTATAAAGTGGGTATTAGATCTGTCCTCAGTATTATAAAGGGCATCAACCATTGTCCAGGTGGTGACTTATAAAACTTTTCCCTCTTCATTTTAAAGGGTAGAAAATTATATGCTTAGCCATTCCTTATGGCAACATTTTTATTTCCACACACTTCTGAAACAGATAAGTGTGTGCTCAAAAATGCAAGAGTCCAATAAAATAAATTTGTAGCTTCCTTCTTTGACATTCTCTATAATTCCTCCATCTCGAAGTGTGTAGTAAAGCTGTTTGCCATAGATGTGTGTTCAAAGATCCTCGACAGGCTTGGTTTCAACAGTTCTACTGAGTGACATGACAGGTGCTGAGTCGTGTCATTCTTCAGGGACATCATTTGGTCTGTCCCAGGCTCCCTTCTATCATAATAGAGAGCCCAGAGCAGAGTAATGGTGAGAATCATGGCCAGGATCTGTGTCACTCCAATGGAGATCCCCAGAAATCTTAGCACCTGCAGTTGTTTGGTTCCTCTCAAAAAGGAATACATTTTCTTCCCACAACCCTGTAGAAGAAGTAACACGGTCAGTATTACTTTGGGTATGGCACAGAGGGTCAAACAGCAGAAACAAACAATCTGTCAGTTAATGGAACCAAACAACGTGAATCATAAAAGTTTAACACAGTGACTCTCAGCAGGGAACACCTATGAGAAACTGGAGGGGAGATGGAAGGGGAGCACTTTTTGAAAAGCCTGCCCAGGCGATTCTGATGAGCTTACTCCTTTTTCTGTCTTCCTCACCCTTTAAATTGAGAATCACTGGCATAAAACACACTAGAGCAGGGATTGGTAACCTTTTTTTTTTTTTTTTTTGGTATTCACTGTTACAGTATAGCTCATTTGGTCAGAAATTTTTCCCCAAGGATCAGGAATGCTTGCCCAATCTGCTGCTGTAACTTGCTGATGGGTGGAAATTAATCTATTCCCTTTCACCTACCATCACACACTTTTGTCCACTGCTTGTAGAAGAAATACACATGGCGGGGGGTGGGGGCGGTTCTGGCACAGCATCAAGTCTTACTTGGATTTATTTATTTAGAGACAGAGAGAGAGACAGAGAGAGAGAAGGCACACACACGTGGGCAAATGAGGGAGGGGAAGATTGGAGAGGGAGAGAAAGAATCTTAAGCAGGCTCCACACTCAGCGTGGAGCCCAATGTGGGGCTCAATCTCACGATCTTCAGATCTTGACCTGAGCCAAAATCAAGAGCTGGATGCTTAACTGACTGACCCATCCACGTGCCCCAAGTAAGGGTTTGAAAAGGATCGTTAGTTTCCCTACATGCTAAAGACACCTGACTTAAACATATTAACAAGGTTTCTGTTTGTTTATATTAAGTTAAATATAACTTAAGACTAATGTGTGCTTGTGAGAGACAGAAGAGGATTCTGTAAAAAAAAGGAAAAGAAAAATTATGACTAAGGATAATGGCAGGGGCGGGGGGGGTGCAAAGGAAAGGAGGGAGAATGCAACTAACAATTGTCCTAATCACTTCTTCAGTGAACAAAGCATAGAGAACCTGCCAAATCTCTATTGAATCCACGACAAAGAAATGATAATTCCCTCTTCCAAAGGGAAGCTGATTCTAAATGAAGGTGAAAATCTAAGAAAGAATTTTATAATAATAAATTTCAAGAACTTGGAAGATTCTGAGACTTTGCTCTACTTGGAAGAGAACAAATTCGCCTGCCACAGTTTCATGGACTTCTGGCAGAAGACAGAGACCATGGACTTTATTACTCATAGCAATAGCAACAGCCAGACTATGTGCCAGTTCCTCGAGGTCCAAGTGCAACATGGAGCCAGCCAGATAATGCCTGCACACACAGTGGACTGCATTATGAAAGAGAAACCTGAAGTTAGGGAACCCTAATCTTTCATAATGGGCAGTAAGCATAAATGTCCTTTACATTAGAGAAAGACATCATCTTTATTATACTGGACAGTAAATGAACCTACCCTTTTCTTTGGAGGGAGACACCATCTCTATCTTCAAGGCTGTTTTCTGTGCAAAAGCCCTTGAAAACATAATCTAGAAAAAGGCATCCAGTGCTTCTGCTCATAAGACATGCAGAAATGCAAGAGACCCATGGGAAATTATCTCTCAACAAGATGAACTTGACTTTTCAAAACTTTTGTTCTGAGTTTGCGGTAACAGTGACTCATTCTGCTTACCCTATTGAGGCAACTACTTGAATAAAAAGAAATTGATAATTACTTAGAAAATTGTCTCCTCGTTTTCTTCTCTAGGTTCCACAAAAAACTCTACTAAATCAAGGAAAGCAAGATTACTGAATCAGTAATCTTCAGTAATCTGTGCATTATATTGGAGAAGAATGAACAATACGTAATTCTTAGATTTCCAAAGACATTGATCAGTAACTTTACTCCAATAAGTCATTGTTCTCAAGAAATACAAAATCATGTAAAACAAGTCCTAAACATAATTCAAGAATTTTTTCTGGTAAATCATGTAATGCAAATTAACAATAAAAGATTAGCAAAAAATCAATTTCACCAAAAGTGAAGTTAAAATATTTATAATTTAACACTACTTAACATCAGTTTAATAAAATCACTTCTTTGGCCATCTTACCTTTTTAATACATACACAAATATGCATGTACATGTGTGTATGCTTACACATGCACACACCGTCTGTGGGAAACAAAAATAGCTGCCACAGAGAAAATTCACCCAAGTTCAAATACTTTTTAACGAGTTTCATTGAGCTAGTCCATCAGAGCCCTCTCACTCTTATGTTTATGTGTAATTCTAACAAGCATCCTTGCATGACATAGTATAGAAGAATAGTTAAGATCATGAACCGCAGAGTCAGAATTCTGAGTTTAAAATCCCTGCTCTACTTAGAAGCTATGTGACTTTGGACAAGTTACTTAATCTCCCTCTGCTTCAGTTTTCTCATCTAAAAAAGATAATAATAGTGCCTACTTATCTGGCATGTTGGGAAAATTAAATGAACACACTTATCACTTAAAGTGGGGTCTAGTGCATGATTAGAGTCCAGTGGGTGTCAGGTCTGATCTGGTGTGTCGGCCTGATGAGGTTTTTGGGGTTACTGTGGGCGATCTGGAGCCAACGGCCAAGAAACAATTCTTGAGGATGTCTTTGGTGCAAAAGGGTGATTTTATTAACCACTGGGACAGGACCTGTGGGCAGAAAGAGCTGTCTCAGACCCTGTAGAGAGACTGGTTATATACTTGGGATTTGGGGGAGGTAAAGTCAAGGGGAAGTTTCCAATGAGACTTTCATATGCTAAAGAGGACTCACAGGATACTGGGGGCCTAGCTATTGTCAAGCTAGGGTTGTCTTTCCCTCTAGCAAAGTATTAGCATTAAGACTGTAGGGAGTTCCTGGAGAAACGTTTTACTCTGCCTGCCTCAAGTATTTGTCAATGGGCTGCAGGTTATAAGAAAATTAAATTCTATCTGCCATTTCCTTCAGTCTTTGTTTCCCACATCAGGCCCACTAAAGATTAGAAAACTCAAATTAGATAAAAAATTGGGGCACCTGGGTGGCTTGCTTAAGCATCTGACTTTGGCTCAGGTCATGATCTTACAGTTGGGAAGTTCAAGCCCCAGGTCAGGCCCATGCTGACAGCTTGGAGCCTGGAGCCTGCTTCAGATTCTGTGTCTCCCTCTCTCTCTCTGCCCCTCCCCACCAAAAAAATTTAAAAATTAAAATTAAATTAAAAATAAAATAGAAAATCTATGAAAAGCAAGCTTGAATGAACATGTACAAGGTACAACACTTCTTAAAAGAGAATGAAAATACCAGAATCGCAGCATTGCGTCACCACTGAGTATTGATGCAACGGCCCTTGCTCACAAGAGCCAAAGTGGCTGATGCTGTTTTTCAGGGCAGTGAAGTAACTATCTAAAATGATTATTTGCCACTGATATATTAGATTACTAGCCTTCTCATGAAGCAGAGAAGTATTATTCTTTTCAAGTTTATTTATTTAGTTTGGGAGAAAGCAAGTGAGAAAGGAAGAGAGACAGAATCCCAAGCAGGCTCTTCCCATCAGCACGGAGCCCAATATGGGGTCTGGACCCATGAACCATGAACTGGGAGATCATGACATGGGCTGAAATCAAGAGTTGGATGCTTAACTGACTGATACACCCAGGCACCCCAAAAACCATTTAATATAGTTTGGAAAGGGTCACATTAAAATAGTTAAATTTAAAAAGGTTTAGCTTCAAACATTTGGAAAATTAATTTATATAGATACATTATTTAACAACATTGCCAAGTAAGGCAGTACCAGATCACCATATCCATCTTCAGAAAAAAAGGAATGGATATAAAATAGCAGCGGATTATGTTTAGTTAATTCCTTACCTATATTCATCAGTACTTAGAGTGGATGTTTAATAAGTAAATAAAGGATTAATTAGAATAGACACATCAATAATTCGGTAATAATAATTAAAATAAACTTCAGAATTAAATGTAAACCATTCAAGAAATACATATGCTAATGAGTCAATACTGTGAAATACCATAAGTCAATTATCATTTGGTTTTTACCTTTTTAGTAGTCACTGGTACTTAAATTTTACCTATATCATGATATATAGTTCTTATTGGCATAAGATCTCCCACCCCTTTTGACTAATTCATTGTAACTTACAAAACTGTGCAGGAAAGGTAATGTTTCTTGTTTAACAAGTGTGTAAAATCAAGCAGAGATTGATACCCAAACTACAGTCTATTGTGTTCCATATTTCGGCTTTGGGGAAAGTCTGTTCTAATTATATTTTAAACAACCATATTTATAAAAAAGGTATAGTAAATTATATCCTCTGGGATAGTTTGGGGGATGTGATATAACTAGTTAACAATGAATGTTTGAGAGTGGGAGGAGACCTTGGAAGTTAATGAGTTCAACTTTTTAACCTTTAAAAACATGGCTAAAACCCACTTCCAGAACAACATCAATAAAACTGGCAGAGAAAGGACCTCTAAATAGTCTCACTTCCATATAAGTAATGAAAACATTAGCAAAACATTGTAACAATCAACTTTTTTAGAACTATGAAAATTAACCGAAGCTTGTAGCCATCTGAGGAGCATTATTCAAGAGAAGTACCTGAGTCTCATTAAGAACAGCAAGCTCTGTCACGTCCTAATTAGCCTTGTCCCATCCCCTCTCCCCAGCTCTGCAGCAGCCTTGAAAATCAACAGCCCATAATTATGGTGAAAACCAGTGGCCTGGAAGTCAGAGGCAAAAGAATATGACTGGAGCTCCTTCAAAGCCCCATTCTCAGAGAATTGTCATTATTTGTCCTATCTGGTGGTTCCCTGGAAGACCTCATTTGCAAGGCGGTTTTTATTTGAACCTGAGTTGGAGCTCAACAGGGCAAAAGCCTTTTCCCTGGGGGTGTCTGTCAAAAGCACCCAGAGGAACACCGAGGCTGCCTGAGGGAGTACATAGTAACTGCACACAGTGAGCTGGTCAAAAAGCTTAAGGAGAAAATCTGGGGGAATGAGAAGTCCACAGGGGCCTTGGCAAAGCTCTGGGATACTTGTGGAGATCTCCAAAGTTACACACAGGAGTAGGGCAGTGCTCATGCCCAGGGCTGTGTACATGCTAAGGGAAGACCTAGAAGGCCCTATAATCTTACTGCAGGCTAAGTTTGAGGCTCTGTGCACCCTTGACAAAGGCCACAAGGTTTATTGGTTCCAAGAATCTTAAGGAAATCTCTGTTCATTCATTAACTGCCCCTAAGTTAATGGAGCAGACTTTAGTGGCTACACATGACAAAGAATACGGATTTTACAGAATTAATTCAGGAAGGTCACTAATGAACAAATAAGCAACAACAAACTCTGGGGAGGGAGGAGAATCTGATTTCCAAAGTTGCCACAATCTATTATTTACAATGTCCAGTTCTCAACAACAATAAAAAACATTACCAGATGTGCAAAGATACAAGAGAGAATGACTCATATACAAACAAAAAGAGCCTTCAAAGAAAATGCATTTCTAATGAGAGGAATTCTCTGCCTCACTAGACAGTTTTGTCCACACTTAAACAACATTAATATGTAAGCTTTTCCTTATTGGAACCTATCTTCTTAATAAGATGTGTCGGTCCTGGGTCTGCTCTCAATGTCTTCCATAAGGTAGAGAGTCGTATCTGAAGAGCCATCACTTTCCCTTGAACTATTTATTTTCTTCTCCAAACTAAATATTCTTTTTTTTAAATTTTTTTTTAATATTTTTTATTTATTTTTGAGAGAGAGAGAGAGAGACAGTGTGAGCAGGGAAGGGTCAGAGAGAGACACAGAATCTGAAGACAAGCTCCAGGCTCTGAGCTGTCAGCACAGAGCCTGATGTGGGGCTAGAACCCACGAACTGCGAGATCATGACCTGAGCCGAAGCCGGACACTCAGCCGACTGAGCCAACCAGGCGCCCCCAAACTAAATATTCTTAATTCCCCCAAGTTTTCCAAATATATACTCATCATCAGCCTACTGAGCTCTTTCTGGATTGTGCTGACTTGGTCAATGTTTCTTTGAAAATAACACTGATTTTTAACTTTAAAAAACTAGAAAATGCAGTAAAATATTAATGTGGTAGAGCAGCTCCCTAAGGAATGTGGTGAACATCTCAAGACAAGGGAAGGCAACCTAACCTGGCTGTGTGTGTGTGTGCACGACATTCCTCACGACTCTGTAACAAAGACCGCCCATACAGACTGTATGGTACCATATATGAGAGGCAAAGGAGCAAAAATTGTACAAAGGCAGCCACCCCCTGCTGCACTAGGGCTCAGCCTTTTGGGTCTTAGCCCACTGAGCCCGTGCTAGCACGATTAAAGCAGCTTCCTGGAAAGAAAGTTGTGAGCTTATTTTCAGTCAGTCAGATATTCATGCATAAGGTTTACCCTTTTCAGTGCAAACTTGGACACTTTTGTTGAAAACCAAGACACCAAGTCTAGAGAAGAAAAAAAATACAGATGTGTCTCTATACACTCTATTGTACTATTCATAGATATTTAGTTGCATAAACAAACATTTCTGTTGAGTGAGTCAAAGAGGAAACAGAGATGTTAGCGTTCAAAACTGCATTCCATTTCACAAAGGGTGTTTTATTCAGAATTGGAAAGAACTCAATTACACTTATTTGCTTTTCTCAAAATAAAATACTCTAAGTGGATTTACCTTGCATATGTTTTCTTCCCATATAAAGCTATGTTAGTCCTACATTAATAACTTCAGAAAACTCAAAGGTATGAATACACATATGGACTCGCCTACTTTACTTGCTGCAATATTAAAATTCTGGTCAACTATTAACGGTAAATAATAACACTAACTTTTTATTAGAGGAAAGAAGTCACTAATCCCTACATTTTTTAGAATCTATTAGAAGGCATGTCAGGATGCCTCATTTTACTTGAGGAAATGACACACTTGAAATTAGGCTCTGATCTATCTCCAAAACGATTTTCTAAAATTGGAAGAACCCCATGGCTTTTTGTTACTCAATATTCTCAGGCAACATAGAAAAAAATTAGTCAGAACTTCTAATCAGCTTTTGAAGATAAACTATAAACTAAGTCTAGGTGCCAATATATGCCAGTATTGATATTTTTCTAATTGATGTTTGGCAATAAACACGGCTCTCAAGTTTGAAATGGCTGTGTTACTTATCATGTACAAATATATAATCTTCAGCCTTATTTCTTCTAAAATTAAAAAAGAGAATGTACTTCATGAGTCCGTGAACTTTACACAGGTTGGACCAAATGTTCTCCACTGATAATCATAAGTGCTGCAAGGAAATGA
The DNA here is from genome assembly GCA_028646485.1 of Cryptoprocta ferox. Classification (NCBI taxonomy): domain Eukaryota; kingdom Metazoa; phylum Chordata; class Mammalia; order Carnivora; family Eupleridae; genus Cryptoprocta; species Cryptoprocta ferox. Next base: position 72,074,894 of record CM053559.1, read on the forward strand.
ATGCTTCCTTAAAAAAATTAAATAGCATGTAATAAAATTCACCATAGGACTTTCTGTTCTCTTTGAGGGTAAGACTAACCAAACCCATGCATAGGAAATGCAGTAGAAAAAGTCTTCCTATTTCTTAATGACAATCCCTGGTATCTCTGTTAATTCTCACAACATCCCCATTGGATAGACAGAATCACCAAATTTAAAAGACTGCATCTACTGAACATTTTTCATTTTTACAGAGAGATGTGGTTGTAAAGAGACTATAGAGTCAGAAAACCCAGCCAGTGCTGCTCTCCCCTGTGAGGCCGGCTCCTGCAGGAGGCACTCCTGACTGACTGAGCAGACGCACATTTACGAGCTGCTCATGCAAACATTGTCTCTCATTGGGCCCTTTGGCCGCCTAAATTTCATCTATAAGAAGTGGGAAGGTGTTAAAACAAGTGAAGTCAGAAACCACATGAAGTCCCCATAATCTTGACCTGAAAATCTACCCTCAGCCAGCACAGATTTATAGAACCAGAAAAAGCGTACTCTTCCTGTCTTTAACTAGCAAATCCGGGTGCAATTTGGCTAGTTAAAAATTTAATCATAGATCGTTAATTGTTCTATTTACTTTAATAAATATGTTAATAAATAACAGTTATTATTGTCATTACTGCCATTAGCTACCGCCACACATTGGAGATTTGTGTTTATGATATGCCAAGTGGCTTCATAAGGGTTTCTCATTAAGAAGCTTGATTTATCTTTGTAATACTAGAGTGAGGTAGGTACTATTATTATTTCATTATAAAAATAAAGACATGAGGTTTACGAGTGAAAACAATCTACAAATATTCAGCTTGCTCCTCACCATGTATTCCACATCTCAAAATTTTAATGTCTAAAAATATGGGTTTGAACTCAAATAGATCTTAGCTCAGTCACTGACTAGCTATGACACAGGGCTAGGTCACTTGGCCTCTTTGTGTCTCACTTTTCTCATCTGTAAAATGGAGATAATAATACCACACCTTAATGGAAATATTTTAGGGCTTTAATGAGGTAATGTACGTTTATAGAGCTATGTAAATGTGTATCTTATTTAAAAATCCAAAGTGTACTTTCCAATCCCTAATTTACCTTAACTCTCAGCTATTACTGGCAGTATTTACTGCAAACAGGCATTGTTCTTAGGGCTTTAATATGGTCATTACTCTCCAAACAACCCTGAGATAGGTACTTTAGTTATCCTCATTTCGCAGATGAGAAAAATGAAACACAAGGACAGGAAAACCTTGCTCATGATCACATAGTTAGTAAGGCACAGAGTAAAGATTTAACCTCAAGAGTCTGGCTTTGGAGCCTGGTTAACCTCTGCACCATGCTTCCTCACTAAAGAAAACTAATTCCTAAAACTCTCTCCTTCCTTGACTTCCAGGATGCTGCTTTCCATTTCTCCTCTGCCTACAATAGGTGGGGCTCCTCTTCTGTCCTTCATGGTGCCATTCCCTAAATTCTGTCCTCTGCCACATACATCATACCATCTCTTTGTGTGACCTGATGTCCTCCCATGCATTCATTGCCTCACCTACTCTGATAACACCTGTAAACTGTCAGTCCCCCCAACCTGCTCCAGTCTGTTCTCCACTTCATTGTAATCAGTGTTGTCTATGGTAACACAGACTCCTAGCCAGAGGCCACATTTCCCAGCCTCCCTTGCAGCTAAGCAGGACCAAGAAGCCCTTGCCAATGGAACGTGAGCAGAGGTGATGAGTGTAAACCTGAACACATTGGATGTTCTCTTTCCCACGTCTTCCTTCCCACTGACTGGAACTGGAGAAAAACAGGAGCAATTTTGGAAGGCAGGTATTAAAAAAAAGGTGAAATTGTCTCACTCTCCTGGGTCCCTGGATGAACCTAGGCAGCAGTGTTGCCTGGCAGCCTGGCCCACCTGACTGGTTTATGATAGAAAACTAGACTCCTACATTATTCAACCCATTGCATATGGAATTAGCTCTTTCCCTGATTGGTCCACACAAAATCCACATCTCTGACTGAATTAGGTCTACTGAGCTTCGTATTCTCTACTGGATTTCTGCACATGGCGTACCTGACAGGAACCTTAAACCCAGCATTCCCAAGATGGACCAAATCAAATTCAACCAGTCTCCTCAGTAAATGGCTTCTTTATCCAACCAGGGTCCAAGTTGGAGGCTAGTGTCCTTACAGCTTCCTGTCATTTGTTCTGCACACCCAATTCATCATTTTGTTCACTCCCCCTCAAATCACTCACATCCATCCCCTCCCCTCTGTCCTCAGTGGCACAGCCTGAAATCCAGCCCTCATCATCACTCACATGAATCACCTGCAACAGTTTTCTACCTCTCTTCCAGGCCTCAAGACCTAGTCCTTACCTCCACTTTTCACAATGGCGACATAAAGATTTTAAGGCACACATCTAAAATTCTTACTTAGTGAAGTACTTCTTTCACTTCTTTCAGGTCAAAATATTAAAATGTGTTTCTTACGAGCAAATTCTAAAGGTAAACCTTGCAAGTCTTCATTAACAAAGCACAAGAAGAAAAGTCGTTTGAACAGTGACTAGGTAACAGGAAACCCACAAGTGAACCATGCCAGAAAGAAAAGAAGAACGCATTTGTATACCTTGGGCAAAACCGGCAGAACAGTTCAAGGCCCAATTTAGATCAAGCAAAAGCCAGAAGATAAAAGGGATGTTCCCCCCACCAAGCACAAACTAGTCCTGCAGGGCTCTGAATGATAAAACAGATATCACCCCAAGTCAGAGCCAACCTGACCCCTGCAGGCAGGTGCTGAGGAGATAATGAAGTCAGCAGAGAGGCAGGAGGGAGTGTCTTTGACTTCATATAAAAGAACCCTGAGAATGGAACTTCTTGGGGATATTCCAACTAAATAACCACTGAGCCTGAAAGCTGCCTACCGATTACTATCCGCGCAGGAGGTTCTGTGTGTGTTTATCTGAGAATGGAGCTTCATTATTAATAAATCAGAATCCTGCGACTGCTCAGTGCTAAGCTTTCCTTTCATAATAATGCCTCAAATTTGCGAACGTGCTTGCCTTTCTACTCGGCAACTACTCAAAGACTTTAGCATAAAATGCATGCGGTTAGCAGGACAGACAGGGGTCTTTGTAATCCAGCGCCTGCCCTGGCCAGCAATCCAGGAAGGCCCTGTCACTCCCCAGGCTCCAGCTCTGCTCCTGTGCCTCCAGCTCTAACTTTGCACGACTGCCTCTTTGCTTGCAATGCCCTTTCCAGCCTTACCACCCCAATACTCTGTCCACCTGGCTAACACCTGCTTCTCAGGGAAAGACTAGCCCCCCTGTGTTCCCAATGCATATCTCAAACATAAACAAAATGATAATTACCTACCCGTGTCTGGATCCTTCTTGTGCCCCAATATGAGATCATCAATTCCTATCTCTTATTGTAACCACTGATGTGAGGATCATTACTATGCAGATTTGACTAACTTTATGTTAATGCAATTGGCCAATCCCTAGCCAGGGGCCTAAACTGTTACTTCTGGCTTCTGGTCTTAAACTTATCTTTCAACACTCGCCCCTCATTTTGTTTATTTTTTGTGTGTGGTGATGTACTTGGTCCTAAGAAGAATCTTACTACTAGTAACTTAAGAGCAGGGTTACCTTGGAGAAAAATAATTAATCTCATAGCTATGTAGAATTTGCCAGAAAGCCATACCCCTGTTCCCCACCATCTCCTTTTGTATCTACAATACTCTGTCATGTCTCCACCACAAAGCATTGTTAAGGAAATATTTCTGTGTTTAGGATGTTGTGTATGAAAATTATAAAATCAGAGTTGTTTCTATTAATCAAAGCAGACATATAGAATTGACTCACCTTTCTGTTAATAGAAGAGTGTTCATCAAAAGTGCTGAAGGCTAAGATGCTGCCCAGAAAAGTAAATGTGGACAGATTATAAAGCAAATACCATTTGCTGACAACAGGGTACAAAGGAGATAAAGAGGAACAGGACCTCCAATCTGTGAGGGATGACAGCTGACACAGCAGAGAACACACAACAGAGAGAACAAAAACCTAGAACGAACCATCCCACGTGGTTCACCGTGAGCTGGCCACGTTCAGTCTGGGGGAGCATCTCTAATATGTCCATGTAACTACCTTCTGGGAGTACCATAGACCCCTACATGCTTCTCACCATCTCGGTTCTTCGTGCTGGATACCGATCACATCCCTTCACTTCCACGCTCCCTGGCCTTCCCTATCACCCTATCTGTACACGTTCTCTGTTACTCAGACAAGAAATAAACAACCACCTAAAGAGGCAGAAGTGGTTTGGGGCAAAATTACTTGGGAATTACAAAGAATATTTGCTATTCAGACCCAAAATCACATGGAATATATAAAGACTAAGGGTCTAAACGGAAAGTGTTCCAGGGGCATCTGGGTGGCTCAGTCGGTTAGCGGTCAACTTTGGCTCAGCTCATGATCCACGGTTTGTGAGTTTGAGGCCTGCATCAGGCTCTGCACCACCAGTACGGGGCCTGCCTGGGATTCTCTCTCTCTCCTTCTCCCTGCCCCTCCCCAACTTGCTCTCTCTCTTTCAAAATAAGTAAATAAAAAAAATAAAAAATAGGGGCACCTGAGTGGCTCAGTTGCTTAAGCATCTGAATTCGGCTCAGGTCATGATCTCTTCGTTTGCAGGTTCGAGCCCCGTGTCGGGCTCTGTGCTGACAGCTCGGAGCCTGGAACTTGCTTCAGATTCTGTGTCTCCCTCTCTCTCTCTCTGTCCACCCCTGCTTGTACTCTGTCTCTCTATCTCTCTCAAAAATAAATAAACATAAAAAATTAAAAATAAATAAAATAAAGGGAAAGTGTTCCGAAGGCACCCAGCTGTGTGGAAACCATCTCTCTATCCAGCCCTCACATAAACTGCTATGAATACTACTTTTCTGAAGAAGCCAACAAGATCTTTTAACTGTGGTCTTTCTCCTAACTACAAAACAAGACATGTGCCTTTGGAGGTACATTTCACTTTACTCTCTGTTTCTCTTCGTTTTACATTTTGAATTGGTCCATTTGAAGGAGGGCCTGTTGTGAACTTGTTTACTTGCATTTATTTTCTTGAGGCAGCATACAGAGGAAGAAAACTGCATTCCAATCCCTCTGAAAGATGTTTATGCTTCATTTCCCAACAGGGTAGCAAACACTGAAACTACCTCTATGACTGTGGTTCTTCACACTTTTTGGTATGAAACCCCAAGAAAAGCTGATGAAATCTAAGGATCCTAGTCATTGAAAAACATACATATAAAATATTGAAAACAATTACAGCAGTACCACCTTTCCCTGGAAGCCCGTCCAAGAAGAGCTCAGGTCCACGGGCAAGAGGTTGACAGTCCATACTCTACAAAGCCTTTTTCTCTGCTACCTTCTTTATTTCTCTGTCTCTCCATTTTTCTTCTCCAGATCAAGTCTAACCTTTAGTAATGACATGGTGGGAAACTCAGCAGGTGAGAGAAAGAAGAGACATTTCAGTCCCATATTCTACCAATGTACACTCGGAGTCTGATGTTTTGCTGAGGCCAAGTCTCACACCTGGTATTTAGACAGTGTGGTTATACAAACCATCCCAAGGAACAGGATAGTAAGCAGTCAGTAATCACTGACTAAGCTACCTCTGGGTGAGCTTTTGCACTTACAGTTTCTTAGGCTAAAAAAATTCTTCAGTGGATCTTTTTTTTTTAAGTTTATTTATTTATTTTGAGAGGTGGGGGGAGGGGGGTAGCATGCATGGGGAAGGGGCAGAGAGAGAGAATCCCAAGCAGGCTCTACACTGTCAGCATGGAGCCTGAAGAGCACACTGTCAGCATGGAGCCTGACACGAGGCTGGAACTCACGAACCGCGAGATCATGACCTGAGCCTAAATCAGGAGTTGAATGCTTAACTGATGAGCCACCCAGGTGCCCCTTCAGTGGATCTTTGCACGGCTGCATCCTTCTTATCGGTTGCTCTCAGTTCAAATGTCACTTCCTAAAGAGTGGGTGCGTAACCATCCTAAGAAGCTCCCTCACCAATAAAGCCATTCTCCAGCACACAACCCAACTTAAGAGTCTTCAAAATGCTTACCATAACCTGAAATTATTTTTATTGTTGTTTTCTTTCTTGCTAAATGTCTATACTCCTAAAGAGAATGTAAGTTACACAGGAGGAGAGATTTTCGTCTGCAACATTCTCTGTTATATCCTCAGCATTTACAATAGCACCTGGCACTCACCAAACAGTGTGAATTACTGAATGTGATGGAACCAAATTGATGGTCAGAAATTTTCATCTGTGATTTTTACATCTATACTTTTATACAAGTACATAGCTTACTACAGGTATTGGAGGAGCTGTGTACCAAATCCAACAATACCTCTGATGGGAATGTTTCTAAAATGTGCAATTGTTGCTTTATTTCTGCTCTGTCATTTTTCACAGGTTTCAAATGTGTCATAAAATATTATTGGGTCAGGGACCATGCAGGCCACCAGATGGTTGAGAATGATTTATTTCCTTGATTTCAGACTCCTGAAGAAAGATTGCAGGAAGAAAGCCAGTTCTTATCTCTGAGCTTACAGAACATGAAAGATAAAAGGGACCTTAAAGTTCATCTAGTCCAGATCCACTCTTAATTTAAAAGCCCATTCTACCCACCAATGACATGGTTATCTGACCTTGACTTTAATATTTTTAGTGATGAGCCACTCATTATTTTATAAGAGAACCTGTGTCACAACTGACGGATTTTGATGAGCAAGGTCTTCCTTCTATTGACTCAAAATTTCCTTCCTGTAACGTCTGGCCCTGGGAGCAACAATGAGTAACTCTAGTTCCTGTTCTGAATGATGAACTTTGAAATTTTTGAAGACATCTAAAATATCTCCCCTTAATATCTGCTACTTCAGAATAAGCAGCATAAATACCTGCAGCTGTCCCTCACTTGTTCCTCCTTGTTAGACTCCTCATCTTCCAGGTGGATGGTCTCTGGGCACTCTTCAATTAGGAAACATATGTTCTCCAGGGCCAAGTGGAATTAAGTCTTATTTTCAATGATGGGTTTAATTCTACTTGTACCATAAAGCTACTAAGTGATCCACTTTTGTAAGTCAACTATGCATATAATTATGCACTATATCATTACCAATACCAGCATCTGTTATTAATTATAAAATGCAAAAGCAGATTTACCCTAATATAATGAACCTCCATCTCTGCTGGAAGTCTGTCTAAAGAATATCTCATAACTGGCAATGCCGGCTTGCTACTGAAAATCTTTTGATGAAAATATGAAAAAGCTTTTAAAATAATCTGGCTCCTCAACCTGCACACGCACAATAGTGTGGCTTCTTTCAATCTTAAAATCCATAGAATAAGCAATTATAGACAGACTGAATGTAAGGCATTCCATTATAAATACTACTAGTGGAAATAATCTAAGATAAACTAGGAAAAATGAATGGCATTTTTACAGCAAAAAAAGTTTATCAAAAGTTTAATTGAATGCTTTCAGCCAAAGTACAAGTGAAGTGAATATATCCATATTCCGACTTTATGGGAAGATCTGGTGAATTGATTCATGTTTTGCCATTCTTATGATCAATATTGGTTATAATCATATTATCAGTATTAATCACTAAAGAAGGTAGAGATTATGTATAGTGTTGTAGCCCAATAAATTCCCATAATGACTTGCCACTCCCCAAAACTAACAAAAGGATTAAGTTCACACTAGGAAAGTTGATAGGTTTCAATTCACATATACACTTAATATCTATACTGTAATCATCTGTGGTTTTAAAACCTAGTGGTGAGTTATAATGTATTTGAATACCCACAGTTATGTTTGCATTTAATAATATCTTAGAAATATTAAGCATTGTTTTCTGTTCTATGGCATGAACAGGACGTTAACTGTTGAACTGATGAATTGGCCATCCTTATTTCAGACTTTCACCCAGAAAAAAAAAAGATGTAACATAATCACTAAGGAACTCAGAGATCCTGACCCAATGATTCTTTGATTACCTTTTAAAATAAACAACCTAGGTAATTCAGTTGTTTCAACAATTCTTGTTATGAGTTGAGTTGTGTTCCCCCAAAAGCATATGTAGAGGTCCTAATCCCCAGAACCCCAAATGTGATCTTATTTGGAAATAGAATCATTGCAGATGTAATTAGTTAAGATGAAGTCATACTGAAACCGGGTGGGCCTCTAATCCAACATGACTTGTGTCCTTATGAACAAGGTGAAATCTGGAGATCTATCAAACAGGGAGAATTCCGTGTGAAGATGAAGGCAGAGATTGGGGTGATGCTTCTACAACCAAGGAGCATCAAAGATTGCCATCAAACCACCAGCAGCTGAGGAAAGGGCATAGAACAGATTCTTCCTCACACCCCTCAGAAGGAACCAACCTTCCTGATACCTTGATCTCAAGCCTTCTAGCTTTCAGAACTATGAAACAATAAATATCTTCTGTTTAAGCTACTCACTTTGAGGTACTTTATTACAGCAGCCCTAGGAAACAAATACAATTCTAAACCTCTTAAAAAATACTTGGCACACTTCTCTGTGGCACTTCAGGGCCCAAAGCACTTTATTTTGGATATGCTTAATGTGGCATACTCTTGTCCTCTGAGATGAATTCTTTAACAGCCAAAAGCTACTTATATCTAAGCTATAAATATGATGGACCATTTGTGGAGGTAATCCACCATCTTTTTCAAATAAGTTAATTTACACCATAAACCAACGAAAATGATTTTTGTGCATCTCCATAACTGACTTGGGCAGCCTAAAAGATGTTTTGAACAATAATAGTATTTCTGGGGGAAAATGTGTAGCCTCTTAAGATAACTATCTTGAAATATATAAAAATGCATGTTTTATGAATCTGGATGTCCTGTTTTAAAAGTATCGCTCTTTATTGCCATACTTTATGGTAAGCCAGAGGTTTTCAATGGTGCTTTTGGATACCCAGATGCTTGACTGGAGATGTTTCTGGGAAATGATCCCAGCCCCTCAGCCTGAGCAGCCTCCCTTCCTTATGATTTATATTTTGAGCTTCCACTCTAGATCAAGACTGAAAGAAAATTTTCTGTAATGTGGAAATGTCTTATATCTGTATTGTCTAATACTGAAGCTGTAAGTCTCAAGTGGCTTTTAAGCATTTGAAATGTAGCTATGTGAACTAAGGAAATGAAATTTTAACTTAATTTAATTTAATTTAATTTTAATTTTAATAGCCACATGCAGCTCCTGCGACTGTACCTGATGGTGTAGTTCTAGATTTTAATTTGAATTAAGATTCTGCTGCTAACAAAGTTTGAAAATCACCACTAAAAGTGAAGGAATGGGAAAGCTTCTGCTAACAAAGGAATAACTGGTGATTCTGCTAAATTCTCCCGAAAACACAGACATGCAACTTTCTTGGGCATGTGATGATTGATTTTAAACCCAGTGAGCATCTAATTTCTTTAGATCAGCTTAACTAGAACGAACACCGCTGATCATTAGCCAGTAGGGGGAACTGAAGAGTAGAGGACAGCGTTTTCCCTGGAGAGTGGGATTTTTTTTTTTTTTTACTACATATGCTTTAGTCTCTATGGAGGCCCTAAAATACATAGTCTGTTCGAGAACTCCAAACCTTGTCTTCCGAATTATTCAGAGTTCTTTATACTCTCTGCATGCCCCTGTTTCCGAAGGATCTCTAGGAGGCAAGAGAACTTGGTTCTAGACAATGCAGTTTAAAATCCAATTGATTCTAAATCGAGTCTTCCCCAATTTCTTTTTTGCTTAACTTCTTTTTTTAATTTTTATTTATTTTTTAGAGAGACAGAGAAACAGAGCATGAGCAGGGGAGGGGCAGAGAGAGAGGTAGACACAATATGAAACAGGGTCCAGGCTCTGAGCTGTCAGCACAGAGCCTGATGTGGGGCTTGAACTCACGAAGCGTGAGAGATTATGACCTGAGCCAAAGTCAGACACAACTGACTGAGCCACTCAGGCTCCCCTTCCCCCAATTTCCTTTGTTAACATGTGGTAAGGTTCAGGTTTTTATACTGATTTTTACCTCCACCCTGGTTCCTCCACAAATCAGAGAGTAATTTTAAGGATCTTTATATTTAGACAGAAGAGGAAAATTTCATTGGCAAATTGTTGGTTCTTAAAAGTCATTATAAGAAAACTTGTACGCATGATAGGTTCACCACATACGGCCTTACCTCTTGATACAGGTCACTGAGATCTTCCTGGTGGGCCTGTTTGGAACATCCTGGGAATTCCCTAACACAGCAGGAATCTGGGGGCCAGTCCATCTCTGTCATTTCCAGCCAGTCGGTGAAGTACACCACCCCACAGCATTTAAACTGCAAAAGAATAACTGGTCAGGCTCAGCAACTACAAAACTATTTTCTTAACTTACAGAAGATTAAACGTTAAATTTCTTAAATTTTTGTACCCGGAGCTAAAATCACTTCTGTCATCACCTAATGAGATGTGTACATTCTATGTTGATGACAAAAATGTAGCGAAGGACTCCATAACAGGACAATTCTGCACAATAATGCTCATAACACATGAGGACAGGTCAGGCATGGCCGAGGCTCTCCGCAACTGTACAGTCCTCCACAGATGATCCCACAGCAACGGACTCCATATTCACAGTAGCAAAATCATTAGCTAGAATCTTATATTTACCATTAAATCTTTAGCAACTAAAGAATAATTGATCCATCTATTTGCACATCACCTAGTTTAACAATTTAACTGCTTAATACATTCAGATATTAAATTAAAAGTTTCCATTATCTCTGTAGAAAGAGTTGTTGACCAAAAGTCCACATTACAAAGATTACCCAACTTGGACGCATGAACCAGTAAATTTTCAAAAATTTTTCAAAACATAAACACAGGTTTGGCCAACAAATTTTTATTTAACTGAATGAGAATCTTGAAATAAAATATCATAGTCTATCACCATAATCTCAGAAGAAATGATGTGCCTCAAGCTTGAATAAAATTGGATTTAAGAAAACTACCGTTGTCTTTTGTTCTTTTTTGTCTCATTTCACTGAGGATTAGCCAATACTTTCTCTGGTGAAAGTTTAGAAACACTGCTTAAGGACATATGTAGATTAGGTTCAGAATAATTGACTATGATAATTTTCTACCCTTGGGTTAAGGGAGTTACTTTTCCATACAGTCAAAAACAAGGCCTCTGGGCAGCCCCTGAGAAGAACTTTGCCAAGAGTGACTGGCTCTGCAAATTATGTAGCCCAACAGACCGATCTGTGTCCAGGATTAACACTGTATCCTAAAATATCACAACCCACCATTTCAAAATCCAACTAAAATCAACTATGAAGAATTCTGAACTTCTCATGTAAAATGAAACGAGGAAAATACTAAAAACCATTTTATACTTTTTCATTTGCCTAAATATCTAATTTTTAAAAGAAAAAAACCATTTTAAGACTACTGTAAATGATGAATTACTGATGCCATGAGTAACACTAAAATTTTCTGAGAAACATTTTTTATATTTTTAGTATTTTCCTTTTATAAACTTGTTCTAAAAGCTATAGACATACCAGAAACATCATAAATTAAGTCAAACATAATTTGACATCATTTATTGCCTTTGAGTATCCATAAAAAACATGTAGTAAAAAGACTTCACTTTCTAAAAATCATAAACTACTGTATCTCCAAGTCAGGCTTTTTAAATCCTTGCGCTTAGAGAAAACCTACTTCTCTCATTTCCTAAGGACATGTGTTTTTCTATGTTGATGACAAAAGAATAGTTCTTGGACCTCAAACTCCATCCATACTAGAACAGCCCATTTATCTGGCCTTGTCAGGAAATGAGGTGGTTCACAGAAATGACTTTTCCAAATAACTTAAGCATACCATGGTCAGTGTCAGATATTTCTTTTTAATTTTAATAAGTCTTTTTTTTTTTCATTTTACAGAGTTGTTTTTCTTTATCAACAGAAGATACTAAAGCAGTGGTGAAAATTTTCCTGAAAAGTCCCCTAAGCGGTTCCTCCATTATACTACACAAGACTGTGGTCTACATCTTCTGACAGTTATCTTGCCTCCTTTAAAATCACATCATGAGATAGGGCTGCTCTTGCTAGAATCCTGTGAAACTGGAAAATACCACACCACTTCACATACAAAGAAAGTGAGGTTCTAATGGGCCAAGTAACTTGCAGAGATCACAGACCAGAGTGTGGCAGGAGCCTATTTATTCCAAAGCCTCTGCTCTAATCATTAAGTTAAAATAATAAGTAGATACACCTTTAAAATTCAAATTTTAAAAAAGATATGAAATAAAGATCATTAGGGCTTGAGTGAGCGTCCAGTAAAATGAGGTACATGCATTGAACTGCACTGAATGAGGGTCAGAAAAACTGGGGCCTGGCAAGGTCACTGTTAGCTCTACAGTTTATTTTGGGCGAGGGGTGTTATGGGCTGAACTGTGTTTCCCCCTTCCCGAAATTCACTGCAGAATGTGACCATCTTTGGAGATAGGATCTTTACAGAGGTAATTAAATTAAATAAGGTCATAAAAGTGGGCTCTACTCCCATATGACTTACATCCATCTAAGAAAGAGAAATCTGAACTCAGATACATACAGAAGGAAGACGATGTGAAGACAAAGGAAAAGACTGCTGTCTACAAGCCTGGGAGAGAGGCCTCAGAAGAAATCACCCCTGTACCCCTGGATCTCAGACTTCTAGCTTCCCAATACATTTCTGTTGTTCAAGCCCCCCAGTCTGTGGGAATTTATTATGGTCACAGCCCTAGCAAACTAACATGAAGGGGCTTTAAAAGACTCTTTAAGGGTGCCCAGAGGTCTTCCCCACATCCTTTTGGGTGAAACAGGCCTATGATATGGAGGAGGGAACTTAACAGGCAACAAAGCTAGAAACATCTGTAGTATCATTTGCAGCGCCATACCTTGTCTACGTAAGTAATGCCCCTCTTTGTGCCACTGGGAAAAAAACTCACCTTGCTTTCTAACCTGTTTTATCACTTCTACATCAGAAATCCCAGGAAATAAGGAGCTCCGGGCCGGTTCCACCCAGGGCAGCAGCTGAACACAGCTTATCATAGATTCCCTAATGCCTCACCTATTTTCCCTTCGTGTTGCTTTTAGTACAAATGAACAGTAAACAAACAAAGTCAGGAAGCATTTAAATAAATAGGAAATCTGTGTCACTAAGATACTTTTCACCATCTCAACAACTGTAACACAAAGAGCCAGATTTGGAGATTATCCTGGACGTGAACCTCTGCCCATATTCCAGACAGAGTAATTGAGCAGAAAGTTGGATATCTATCATGTAAGACACTGCCTCTCATATGCATTGTGGCCCAGCTCTAAATGAAATGAAAGGAAACAGGTATACTCGGTCACCCCAGCATCTCCAGTCACAAGAAAACTGCTTGGGCAAAAAGCTTGGTTTGAAGCAAGATCAGCGGTTAATTTTAAGTCACCATTTTAAACACCTAAATATAGTCTGTGTTTGAGAAGATGATTGGATACGGGGCTATGTGGAAGTTAGGTAAGAAAAGCTAAAAGCACCTGTGCTTTGTAATGCTATAGTTAATAACCTTAAGCTAAATGAGATCAAACTTATGTTCCTATCTAATCCTTTCAACAATCTAAGGAGGCAGGTAATTTTATTATTCCTGTCTTACAGGTGAGGAGACTGAGGCTAATGAAGTTAAGTAAATTATAGAAGCTCATGTAATAGTAAGGAGCAGAGCCAGAATCTGAACCAAGATCTCACTAGAAAGCTCATGCTTTGTAAAAAAAAATGTTTCTTTATTTTGAAAGAGAGAGCATGAGGGAGGGGCAGAGAGAGACAGAGACAGAGAATGCCAAGCAGGCTCTGTGCTGTCAGCGCACAGCTTGACACAGAGCTCCATCCCACGAACAGTGAGATCATGACCTGAGCCGAAATCAAGAGTCGGACACTTAACCAACTGAGCCACCCAGGTGCCCCGAAAGCTTATGTTCTCAATGATATACTGATGCTTAATTCCACAGTAAGAGCCATCATTAAAAAAAAAATAACTTTAAAAATAAAGACAGCCTTAAAGGTCATGAAAAATTACCTATTCAAATAAAACTTGGATATTTATTGAGAAACTCTCATAAAACTTCACAGTAGTTTAGCAACATGGCTTTTAAGAAATTCTTAAAGTATATGTGAAGCATGTGAAATGAAGGGGAATATGGTACACACGGGAAGAAAAGAAGGGCATGGAGTCACTTAAGGTATTTCTCAGTAAAGAATTTCACCAATGGTAACTGAATCATAGGCTTCACTTTTCAGCCCAGAGAAATGACCAAAGCCAAAGCTTTGAACATTTGTTTTGAAAGTGTGCCATTTATTCCATACCCTCTACCTCAGAAATTGTAGCACTTACCTCTCTCTGGAAAAAATTCCAAGCGTGAGTAAGCCACCGGTATCTAGGTAAGCCATAATTTGTCATTCTGGCTTTCAAAGTGACCATGTCTGACCACTGTACTGGAACCTGGAGATAATGAACAAAATATCAATAGCTGGACCACACAAACACACACATTCAGACACACAAACGTTTACACATTCACAAATACAATTGCTCACAGACTCATACACATAGTTGGAATGTATTGCAATTAACCAATGCTATTTTAAATTTATACTTGTGGCCCCACTTAAGCTCCAGGCTACTAGCTACTTATTAAACAATTTCTATGTGTAGATGTTTGCAGTAAATGAGGAAGTTCTTTACATTAAACAACAACAAAAAAAAAGCAAAATCTTTTAATGGCAATATCAAGCATTAGGAAGTCACAAAACAAGAGGTTTATTGTATATCCTACAGGTCTAGCTGAAGAGCTCCTCATAACAAGTGACCCCTGCCCAGAAAAGCTCTTTGATTTGACTTCAGAATGCTATGGGGTTGGTCTTTGAAGTGACTGCAGATTACAGAACTAAAATAAAGGGATAAGAATTAAGAAGGGAAAGAATTCAGCTCAAGTCAAGCCTCACTCTGGATTAAGTGTGTAAATATCTTTCCAAACACTGGCTTTTAGACGCATGCTAGACTTTCAGAAAGAATACCTCTCAAATTAAAGCACTTTTTGTGCTTCTAGTCTCCAGTCACCAGGCACCGTGTCCCTTAACAGGGTATTTAACCATGACAGCTTCAGATACACAGCCCAATAGTTGGCCAGAAATCTAGTCAGCGTATCACGCAGAGCTTTATCTACAATGCCAGGGGGGAAACTGACCCGTACACGTCACAGTCTCACCACACATGTAGTATTATGTTTAGAATATGCACCTGGGACACTGGACAGATACCCACATCCGATCTATGGGATAATAGAGACCAAACTTAGCCAAACAAGCTTGATGCTAACTCAAGGTTAGGACTATTTTGAAATCTTATTTTAAAAGACAGTAATATCAATAGAAGTCGTTTCAAAATTCCTGAGCACAGAAATTCTTCATTGTTTTCCTTTGTTACTTTTCTTTTTTAATACTTGGAAATGCACATACAGAAGAAAACATGCCAACACTTGGGCACACAACTTTGTTCCCCCAAAAACGGTCTGACCAGGTACACTTCATGTTCACATGGTTTGAACCGAGTTCAGGGAACTGAACCAGAATTCAGGCTACTCACTATAAAGTATTATTTCATATGCTTTTGAACATAATATAAATGGAAATGAAATAAATTCTCTAGAAATTTAAAATCTGAAACAGTTAATATTATTAATTTTTCTAGACAAAAAATGAATAGGAGGTGACTATGTACAAGCAACAGAAATAACAGGTAAACAGACTGATGTCAAATCACTTGATTTGCTTGTTAGAGTAGTCTTATTTTAAATTTTATTTTACAAAATAAATATAAGTTGTTTCCCTCTTGTGACCACAATCAAGCTGAGACCAAATATGGCAAGAAACAGAGATCGTTGAGGTTCTGGCACAAAATACTGCGATTTGGCCATAAAGGAAAACACACACTTATTGGCTCCTTGCATGGAACAGCTAAGAGCACAAAGCCCATTCTATGCAAAGGCTGGGTTCTGCAAAATTTGGCAGCTAATAAACTTTAATGGCACTTTTCATTCACACTGCTATTAGAGCAAAAGCAGTAAAAAACAAATTCTGACAAACTTTTTTTCCAAGAAACCATTTTCCACATTTCACTTTTAAACAGCCCAAACAGCCCAAACAGCCCTTGCTCTATCCTGGTGACTTAGTGGGGAAGATTTATATAAGCAAACAGTGAGGTATGCACTCAACTGAAATGGCGGTGTGCATCCATTTAGTACCACTATGCTACCAAGACGATATATGGCGACTGCCTCTCATGGAATAGAAAAAAGTATCTTCTAAAATTAGATTATATTAGAATCAAAACGGTTCCTTTCAAATACCTTAATTCATTTCATATTTGTTATAACTTGGGAGATTTATCAAATATTAGTATGACATAAAAACTATACAAACCATTTTAAAATCCATAGAGAGCAAACTTATTTCTAAAATCCTTTAATTATCAAAAAGAACATGATCAAAAGCTGAGCTGATCGGATCAGAGGTTAATTATACTACTACTATCTATTGCTTGAATGTCATTTTATATATGTATTTTGTGAAAACAGAAAAAATTAGAAGAAAACATCTCTTTATCCAGAAACTGAGTCTGGAACGAACTACTCTTTCACTCCCCTAAATATACAATGTTTCTAAGGATGGAATGAAAATGGGATTCCCAAACAAAGCAAGAACATTCCTATTTTAATAGGAGATTTAGTTTTGAAGGAAGTGTTTAACTTTATCAAATTAGTTAGAACCTGCCCTGGCTTTTCAATTTTTAATAGAAAAAAAACCAATATCATAAATTCTCTCTTCTTACTAAGAGTTGTCAGACAGGGGAAGCACGAGTATTTTCACAGGGGTTCAGATGTGTGGCAGTGCCAAAGCATCGTTTCCATGCAAATTAGAGTATGCAACATGCCCATTAGTCTGTAATTACCGCTTAGGATTCAAAACAGTCTCACAGTACAGTCACAGATTCACCACAGAATCTTCAATAACTGTATTGGTACCGAAACAACTTCCATTTTACCACACAACTGCTGAAATGCCTCTCTGAAACAAATACAAAATAATCTCTCTCTTCTTAAAAGCTCTTAAATTTTAAAATGTTGAGGATTCACCTGGGGAACCTGTCACAAATGCAAATGCATGGTCTCTGCCCTTCTCCCTCTATCCTGGCCTAGTGCCCTATAGTTTAAAGAACTGAGCTGGGTGACTCCTGCTGTAGACGGTCCAAGGACTACTTGTTGAAAAACATCATCTTCCTGAAACAGAATTACTCCAAGATGCTCGCAGGGGGAAAATCTGGCCTGCCACCATGAAAACAGCCAGCAATCAGACATGCAGAGACGTTCAACCTCACTGGCGATAAATGCACCAATTTTAACCAACGAAATGGGCAAATGTTAAAAAAGTAATAATGCCTAGTGTAAGCAAGGGTGAAGGGCAAGTGATACACCAAGTAAGACTGGTTAAATCTTAAGACTGAGAAACTCTTACCCTTGTTTATTCTCACATAGCTACAAAAGTTGATTTCAATTGATAAAATGAAAAAGAAAAAATGCTTAAGAGCTGTTTTCATGTAGCCAAGTCTCAAACTAGCAGAGTGCTTCTAGGCTGAAGTAAACACACAACAATTCTTCAAATACACTTCTTAAAGCGGAAGATGGCTCAGCTTGTTGTGAAAAGAAGATGCATGGTTCCTAGTCATCAGGGTACAGCTGTGGTGGGCATCCCCTGAGGCTTACATGTAAGTTTTCAAGGTCTCCCAGACCCTGCTGCAAACACGAATCTTTCCTATCATACACTCAGAAGTTGGCAAAATTATTTTAGGACATATATTATTTCGAGTCTATTGTATCCATGTTTAAGCAACCTGTGGAATTAAAGACATACCGTACAGCATATACAATATTACAAATTATTATTTGGAACTATGCTTTAGACACAGACAAGAAAAGGTTAATTTCCAGAGGTACTGGGACCATTGTTGTTATCATATGGTAAAAACATTCAAATTAATAATCATGTGCCTATATAACTCCAAAGTATATGATTTAGAAGGCTGCACTAGCTATTGGTCAGATTGTAACTATATCCCACTTTGAACTCACCATAATCTCCTGCTCATATGTCCAAACACCGCAAGCCAGTTCCACACAGAAAATGACCAGCAAACTTCCGAAGTACTGTAGGAAAACAAACAATTAATGCTGTTAGGAGAGAATCAAAACAAGATACGGTCATCAGAGAGAAGCTAAATATTATTCAGCGTTGTTTATCTGGTGGACAAGAAAACAGAGGCATATATTCGAGAAGCTCCCTCGGGAGCAGATGGGAGAAATGTCAGCAAATTTAGAGGAATCCGCAGACAACATTCAGTAACTCACCTACCTACATGGGCCGTTTGGCCGGTGCTCTATTTTATCAAGTACTTTCATGATGAATTCACTCAAACATCTTGTGAAATGAATAGGACTACCTCATTTATAAACGAGAAAATCAGTGCAGAAAGTAGACAGTGTGATTTGCTCAGGAATGTGCACAGTGAATTCCGGAGGGCTAGACCCTCACAGCTGTGTCCCTATGCCGCACCTCGACACCTCTCCCGTTGTGGAGGTGCCTTTGCAGAAATAAGTAGTAAAAGTGTGAGAAAGAAAGGGCTCTCAGAAAGTTCTTTTCACTAAATTCCAGCAGAAATAAAACACCACTACTGCTCTCTGCATCTTCCACTCCTTTTATGTCACTGGGTCAGGGTGGGGGTCCCCGGTATGATTAACCCCCGTTACTGGAATGACATTTCCCTCAAGGGCAGGAACTTTACTGTGTTCTTATTACAAAGCAAGTGCTCAATATTTATTACATAATATAATAAATGAAACAAAGCAGAGTGATATCACTGTAAGAGACTGGGAGCTGCCTTGGACTGGGTGATCTTTAGGAAGGTGATTTTTAAGATGTGTCAGTAATGACAAGGAGAAGCCAATGCTGATAAGATTTGTGGAAAAGCAATCCAGGAAGGGGAAATATCAAGTGCAAGGCCACCTATTTGAGCAAGCTAATTAGTTAAGAACTCCCTGGTAACTGGAGCACAGAAGGGGGCAGGGTGGGTCCAGGGAGTGTAAGTAGATGACTATGAGGAGTATAAAGAGCCAGATCTTCATGGGCAGTAAAAAGGATTTTGGCTTTTATTCAAAGTGTAATCAAAATCCAGCAGCATGTGACACGATCTGACGTATATCATAAAAACATAATTCTGGCTGTTTTATAAGAAAAACAACCTGCAGGAAAGCAAAGGTGTGACAATAAAAAATTGCTAAATAAAAAATTTCTGAACTAGGATGGTAGCAGGGAAATGGACTGATATAGGATTGTAGGCCATCAAAACTTGAACGCTGAGTTTCTTTGCTCATCATTTTTGCCAAGAAAGGGGAGGAGGAAATAAGAAATCTAGAAAAATTGAGCTTTTTTTCTACTACTTTCAGGATATATCCCTATGATTTTAAAGACATCAATCACTGCTCTTAGTTTTGCTTCTTTCATATAAAAAAATAAAGAATATATAGCTGCATAATCTCATAGATAATAAAATGGCTTGAAAATAAAAATTGGTTCAAAAGATTAAGTGACATTTTCTTAAAGGTATTCCATTTTATAAGCACTTTATTTTCAATATATTCAGTACTCCTGGTCAGCATCAATCTACTCAAATCTCATTGCCTTACTTTAAAGATTTTAGCCTTAAAATGATCAGTAGAAAGTTTGTGAACACAGGACTGTAAGTCAATTTTTCTCCAAACTCTTTTTAATGGCTTACTTAAGAGATTTCTAGACATGAACAAAACCACATTTCTCCCTCATGTTACAAAGAGCAAATATTCAATAATTGTATGCCAGGTCAATTTTTTTCTACATTTGATAAGACCCTGCAAGAGAGTAAGACTCCAGAGAAAAATTACAGCATGGGATATTTTTGTTTTCTCAAATCCATAATCCAAATTCTTTTCAAAATTGATGTTTGGTGACAATGAAGACCCAAGCAGCCCCGAAAAGCAAGACATCTCTTAAATAAAACATAGACATGGCCACTGTTGCTGGTCAGGAGATAACCTTACTTTGCCTTGCGGATCACCAGGCAGATTTCTGGATTGATTTTATATCCTTTTAAATCCTGCCTGAGTCACTTCTCTTGTTTCTTGCCTCCTGGAGTCACTGGTCAGTTTACGATGTCTGTGCTGCACCAGCTGGAGGGCCCCAGGCAAAGAACCCAGGGCAAAGTGCCCCGACGTAAGCAATACTTGCAATACCTGAATGACTCTGCCAGGCCTATGGATCCAAACAGTGTAGTACCTACTCACATGGCAGCACCTCTGATTTCTCATGGTGAGCTTTGCAGTGGGCTAGCAGCATCATGACCTAACCATGCCCAGGAATGCATAAATAGAGCCTTACAACTAAAACAATCGCTTATTAAAAACTCAGAACTGGGATTACCCATCATGGGAAGGAAGACGTCCACATAAACTGGACACTCCTTTAACTCTGGGAAACCTCTAAAATTATTTTATCTTTTCAGATATCCAATGATGTCATTGGATGCAAGTTCTTTCATATAAAACAATACTTCTGTCTTTATTCCACTTATACTCAGGAGCACAGATTTATTTCACCTTCAGATTGAACATACACATTTCATCAACATTGTAAAACCTTCTTGAACTAAATTAAGTCTAAAATTTAACTCAAATTATACACATATATATAATATATATATTTTTCACAAACAATGCTGCAGCCTCACGGTCAGATGCCTTTGCTTTGTTGTCATTGTCTTGGCCTCACACATCTAGTCTTGAATTCTAAGGAAAATGTTAACTGCCGAATCCATTGTGAACACAACATACAGAGATCAATCCCATTTACCCCCACGTTTTCTTTTTCAGTGAGCTCTGAGTCTTAGATGGTCATCCTCGGGTTGACTATTGCCCAGAGAATCCCTCTGCCAGTATTTTTGTTTAAGGGCTGGATCTGAGTGAGGCATCTGCTAATCCGTAGTTTCAACAGAACAAAGCTACTAAAGAATAAAGCAATGGCTCCCACTGCCCTTTGCTATGGTATGAAGTGCACATACATGTCACATTTCACTGAAAATCCATCCGTTGTCCTCGACAGTACTGGGGACATGTGCACATCTCCCCTGACAGTGTTAGCCTGCATCTCCTGAGCTTCTACCTTCCTCCTGCACACGCTTGGGTGACATGGTCTGTGCCAATCTAGTCTGCAAGAGCAACCTGCCCCTCTCATCTCTTTGGGCGCTGTCCTTCCTGAAGCTCGGGAAGACCTCAGAATTTGGAGTCAGAAGACTGAAGTTCAAACCCAGCTCTGAACACACTCTGTGACCTCCAGCAAATCATTAAACTGGCCCGGCTTCAGTTTGCTCATCTGTATGACTAAGGTGAAAATAAAGCCTTCTTCGCTATTATCATCAAGGTTGATGGGAAGGTGGTTTGAAAATTGTTTAATTTTAAATAAGCAAAACACTATACAAATGCTATTCTGAACCAGTGGGTGAAATGCAATCCAATATTAACTTGGCCTTCCTTGCCATAGAGAGTTAGAGAGTGTGCATTACCTGCAACATGACACGGTTTTTTCCTCGTCCTGGTTCTCCAGCATGTCCTCTCTCATTCTTTACCACTTTACTTTCTCCTTCCCTACAAGTATGACACGGTCCCCCCTACTGTACATCAGGCCCCAGAGCTGCTTCACACATTGGTCACAGTGCTCATTAACTACCTGATTATCAGTTCTGCCAGGCAGGGATCTTGTTTGTTGGTTTGTTTGCTTGTTTGTTTAAGTTTATTTATTTTGAAAGAGAGAGATAGAGCACAAGCAGGTGAGGGACAGAGAGAGAGGGAAAGAGAGAATCTCAAGCAGGCCCCGCACTGTCAGCAAGGAGACCAACAAGGGCTCGAACCTCTGAACCCTCAGATCATGACCTGAGCCAAAACCAAGAGTCAGTCGCTTGATGGACTGAGCCACTCAAGCACCCCTGGCAGGGATCTTGTTCTTAAACATTATTTTATGCCCAGTACAGTACCCGTCACACAGCAAGCCATCAATAAATGTTCAGTGGAAATAATAATTAGTTTACCAACTAAAAAGACCAATTTCATATTTCCTTGAGATTCTCTAATTCAAATTGAGTTTCCTGTTGACATCTGACTCCCTTTGACTTCTGCTTACACACTTAAAGAAATTTTAAATATTGCCCTTCTGTTCTACTATTGTCTTTGTTTGTGAATTATTCTATGATAATCCGGTGTGCCTTTAAACATTTGGGATGATTTAATGAAGCTAAAGGAAAGGAGATTTCTTCAGCTACCAACAACTAAACATTTTCAACAAATGAAGAATGTGAAACTATGCGTTTATACAAAAAAAATCAGAATGTGATTATTTGCATGACAAATTATTTTATTTGCTTTAAAAATGATTCAATACAGAGTTCCTTCAAATAGCGAAGTTCCTCTACTGTAACTAAACCAAAATTTGTGTTCTATGGATAAGCTTTATCTCTAAGCATATGTTCGTGAAAAAAATTGCATCAAATAAGGCAAGCAGACAATAGGACATACACCCCCAAAAATGCAGTTAATTAGTGATTTTTTTTAACAAATCTCTCAAGCAGAGGGAGATAATTACCATCAGTTAAGAACTGAGAGCCCTCCCTGGGTTAGATAAGAAAAGATCAAATAAAATACTGTATGTGAAATTGCTTTGT
The DNA here is from genome assembly GCA_028646485.1 of Cryptoprocta ferox. NCBI lineage: Eukaryota > Metazoa > Chordata > Mammalia > Carnivora > Eupleridae > Cryptoprocta > Cryptoprocta ferox. Next base: position 72,097,848 of record CM053559.1, read on the forward strand.
TACTCTTTTTAAATGAGACAAATGAGAAGAACATGGGATCTGAAATAAAATACACTTGGCTTCCAGATTCTGGCTCATGTATTTATCAGTTGGATGAATGTGGGCAAACCACTAAGCCTCAGTTTCCTCATTTGTAAAATGAGAATGTTAAAAATAAACTTGTGGTGCTGTGCTAAGGATTCAATCAGGTAAAATGTTCTTGGGTAGTAAACACTCCCTAAATAGCAGCTGTTAGTATCCATATCATAGCACCTAGTAGAGTATAAACTCAATGAGGACAAGACATATCATTTTGGCTTAAATACTTAACAGACTGACTGGCAGAGTGCAGATACTCAAGGCCTATTTCTTGAGTAGGTGTGCCAGCGTCAGAGGAGGATGGTGAGTAACATGGTTCATTTCCTTCTAGCAGTGGCACTCCACTAAAGGACGTCTCATCCCACAGGCTATTTGACAAAATTTTTACTGAAATCCCTATCTAGTGAGAATATAGCTGGTATTTTTCCAAACATCTTTATTAGGAAGCTAAGGAGGAAATAGTGGGTGGGGAACCCAACTTCTTTTTAAAAAAGGACTGAAATCAAGTTGTTATTTTAAACTAAGATTGGCCACAATGTGGCAAGAATGGCACAGGGTTAACCACTCCCTCTGTCCACTGGAAGTATTTGAGGAGGAAGAGAAGGACATGAAATCCCACCTTCCCCTGTAAGCCCTTGGTGACATGTAGGTAAATGCATCCCCCAATAGAAACAAAGGGGATTTATTCCCCACTATTAAAGGTTATTTTATCTCATTATATATATACAGACAAAATAGTAAAATCTCAAGGAGATCGTTTCTTAAAGAAACATTTATTTATAAATATGATTTGGTTCCCTGATACCATCCACCCCAGGATTTCCTCCTAAAGAAAGCAGATTAATAAATACATGTCCCTATCCCTTCTCCCTCATGAAATTTCACTATGAAAAAGGCGGGGGGGGAAGAGGACATTTAAAAAAAAAAAAGGTATATGCCCAGAGGTAAAGGAAAAAGAGACAGTGGCAAGTATAGTTTGGAAATGTACAAATTTATCAGCCGTCCCCCCGAAAGCTGAGTCTTAACCACTAGTGGGAAAAGTTGAAAACAACAGGGTCCCCCAAATAAATGCTCAGGTATTGGCAGCTGGGATACCTCTGAAAGTGGATGATGGTAGAGCTAAAAGAATGACTTGTTGCAAACCTGTTTAGGAAGAAGTGAGACCCCTCATTCTTCCCTACACTAGGGTCCATTTCCTACACTAGGTAGCTGGGTTACTATCCAGCCCCATCCATACAGAAGTTGGGGATATTCATTCTCTGGAGACAGTAAAACAGAGTGTCAGGACTGGGGACACTGGATACAGTGGAGGATAAAGTACCGTACTCAAAAAGAGAATTGAAGTTCAAATTTACATATCTTGTCCCCAAAGGTTCAAAACTCCAATCAAACCAAAATAAGCATTGGCTTTCTCAGTAGAATACCGGAAGTGAAAGGGCAGTGGAGGAAAGGGCAGTGGAGGAATGTCCTCAACATTCTAGGGGAAAAAATGATTTCTAACCTATAATTCCACAACAATCAAAATTATCATGAAAATTCAAACAAAGCCATTTTTAGCCATATAGCCTTTTAAAAATTTATCTCCTCTATATGCTTCTTCAGCAAATGATTGAATGATGTGCCTAAAATGAGAGACTGGACAGAAAAGGACAATGACTTGGAATCCAAAAAACAAGCGATCTAAAATAAGAGAGAGGCAATGGAAATCCCAGAATGGTACTAAAGGAATAGCCCATGATGACAAGAGCTTCAGTGGGCCTAGACTGGAGCAGGTCTAGAATGTACGAGAGAGATTTCTTTAAAAAAAAAAATTGATAGAATGCACCAAATATTTGGACATATAAAGAGAACAGTTACACCAGAGGGAGTTTAGAGTTGAATTACACAGAAATACATACAAAATAGAGTTATTAACTCCAAGAAAAACAAAGTACTATTCCAGAAAGAAAAATTAAACCCAGTACTTTCCCTGGCCTAGCTGTGAATAGTATTTACATAGTCATAATCCTAAGCATTGATCTATCCAGAGTTATGACATGTCCATGTTGAGGCGTGATAGGAAAGGTTGGAGCATGAGGGCAGGAAAGGGTGTGAGTTCTCCATTTTAATAAGTTCTTCATCATAAGAAATCAATGGGTAGTGCTTAAAGCTAAAAAATTTTTTTAAATGAGAAGTTACATAAATGAGATTTAGAGATGGGGAAGTAAATTCCAACAGAATCTGCAAAAACAAAATTGAAAGCGGCTACCTCTTAGGGGTGGAAAATGGTGTAAGACTACTATTTCTCATAATAAGGCCTTGAGAATGAAATTAACTGTAAATTATGTGCATGAAGCACTATGATAAAAGGAAAAGCAAAATTAAAACAAACAATAGTCCCCCTGAAGCCTTGACACCAAAGAGAAGGAGGCCGGAGACACGGTTATCTATGTTTTACATAGAAAATGTCATTCAAACAGGTTGTAAATTTTAAGTGGCCCAATTATACTTCATGGTTACTGGAACTAAAGGGGGTGGGTGGCAAATGGAAACTTTATGCTCAGGTGCTGTCATCTTTTTGCTAAATGTGCCTTCAGGAGCTTAAAATAGAAGTGCTATAACAAAATACAAAAGTGTATACTTAAATGTGATTTATAGACTCAACCCAGGGGTCTCTCTGTATCACTAGATCCTGTTCGGCAATTCAGATCTCTCCTGCCACACTGCTCATTAAAACCACACATACAGTCTTCTCAAATCAGTTTGATTTGGATTATTTTCCATGATATTTCATTTCAGTCAAAAAATTATGAAGCTTAGAATTCTATTTTATGGGCAATTTCATACAATGAGAGGGGCCTGGTTTTAGTTAACTTGCTGGAGATATATATATATATATATATTTGTATACTCAAGTAATGTGAGTATATAACATTATAAGTATACAAAAAAAAGTATATTAAATGTATGTAAACAACCAAGTATACTAATATAACTATGCAAATATGTGTAAGTGACTGCATACACACACACACACACACACACACACATGCATGCACAAATGATTTACTGTGCCAGACATTTACATGCTATATAATTTATATAATTATAATTATATAAAGCTAAACTATATAATTTACTCCTCAAAAAACTATTACAAAAGCATCATTATCTCTATTTTTAAAAAGAGAAAATGGAGCTAGGCACATTCATCCATAAGTAAGAGGCACTAGAACACTAAGTTTCTCAGAGCTCAGGTTCTGAAGTCAAACATCCTAGATCAGATCCCAGCTTTACCACTTAATAGTTGGGCAAATCACTTTTTTATGTCTCAATGTCCTCATCTTTAAAATGGGGATAAAAACAGTACAACCTCATGGGATGGTTGGGAGAATTTACACACAATACTGGCTCACACGTAGCATGTATTGTATTAGGGATGGTGGTGGTGATGTTAGCAATATCTCACAACCCACCCTATAGACCCCCAACTTCGAAACATACATGCACACAAGGACATGTTCACATATGTTTATACAAAACCTTTCTTATCTTTGAACTGATGGGGAATGACCTACAAACCTTACGTTCCCATCTTTGACCTTTCCTAGTTGGAAAAAAAAAGACTCCCATTAATAATATCAAAATTTTAAAGATGGCAAAAAATGTCCTTTTTCTTTCCATCTGCAATGGCTAGTTAAAGGTACAAATAGCTGTTTAATTGCTATGTAAAATCCTTGACAAGTTATATCAAAAATTCCATCTTTTCTTTTTATGTTTTAGCTTTCATTAGGTCAGTCAGATCTGCTTCTTCCTAGTAGTAAAATTAATTTTTATTCTTATTCACATTTTACAATTTTATAATGAAGTCTGGTGTCATGTAGCCAATGAGTGCTTAACTGTTCATTAAATGAAACTTTTATGAAAGCACTAATAAATGAAAGTGATTTTTTATGCCTTTAATTCTTTACCGTTAATAATCGATAATAATAAAATTTCTAAGAAAATAGTATTTATTTTTGTATAAAATGTCAAATAATTTTCACTTTTGGGAAAATAGAGTAATGTTTAAATTTTCATTTCCAGCTTTTATCAGTCTAATGAAAACATAAAAGCAATTAATGTATTGAGTGTTTAAATTTGGAGAATATTAAATTTTATTTTATTTTGTTTTATTATTTTATTTTATTTTATTTTATTCTAACGTTTATTTATTTGAGAGAGAGAGAGAGAGAGAGAGCATGAGTGGGGGAGGCGCAGAAAGAGAGGGAGATGCAGAATCCGAAACAGGCTCTAGGCTCCGAGCTATCAGCACAGAGCCTGACAAGAGGCGCGAACCCACTAACTGTGACACCATGACCTGAGCTGAAGTCAGCCCTCCACCGACTGAGCCACCCAGGCACCCCTGAGGAGTATTAAATTTTATAAGCAGTTGGGGTGCCTGGGTGGCTCAGCTGGTTAAGCATCCGACTTCGGCTCAGGTCATGATCTCATGGGTTCAAGCCCTGCATCGGGCTCTGTGCTGACAGCTCAGAGCCTGGAGCGTGCTTCGGATTCTGTGTCTCCCTCTCTCTCTGCCCCTCCCCAACTCATGCTCTGTCTCTCTCTGTCTCAATAGTAAATAAAAACATAGAAAAAAAATTAGGGGCACCTGGGTGGCTCAGTCGGTTAAGCGTCGGCTTCAACTCAGGTCATTATCTCACGGTTCCTGGGTTTGAGCCCCATGTGGGGCTCTGTGCTGACAGCTAGTTCAGAGCCTGGAACCTGTCTTCAGATTCTGTGTCTCCCTCTCTCTCTGACCCTCCCCTGCTCACGCTGTCTCTCTCTCTCAAAAATAAAAACATAAAAAAATAAAACATTAAAAAAATTTTTTAAATAAAATAAAAATAAAAAAATAATAAATCTTATGAGCAGTTGAGAAATAGAGGAAAAATATTTTTTATTATTAAGAGCATCTTATAGAAAATATATTCTATTACTACAAAACTTCTATCTTCATTCCTTCCAGCTTTAGAGAGAGAAGACTCTGAGGTATACAGTATCTAAAGGAAACAAAAAGCCCTATATCCAACCTACCACACTTTTCCAAACTGTTTTTCTATATAAATGCTAATCGGAAAATAATTTTTACACTAAAACAAAATTGTAGTATTTTCCTTGAACACTTTCATATAAATTTCTCTGTGCAAGCAAGCAGATAATCAGCCAAGTATCGCAGGACACTGTCAGTAAGAATGTATTTCACTGAGAGAAAAGTAGAAATTATAAACACTGTAAAAATTATTTTAACCTGCTACTCTCTTAATTTATAACTAAAAATATGTATGACTAAAAACTCTGGCCATTTTATCATAAGAAGCATTCAAAATATTGAAAACCATAAAAGTCAGATTTGCTTATCTTGGAAAATTAGTACAACCTGAGATTCACCTCCCTGCAAATGAAAACGATTTCAAAATATATGTTACTGGACATTTTAACATTTTTAAAACACGGTGCCTTCTGACTCCTATCTACATGCTACATATCCAGCACTGTTAATAAACAAAAAGTTTGATTAAAAGCCTGCGTTCATGAAATGATAAATGATAAACTCCAGTCTCTACCCTGTCAAATACTAAACTCTGCAAGCTTTCAGTGCTAAGTATCTCTGTCAGTTGTTTATTTTTCCTTTCCTGGTGATTGGAGGTTTAAAAATATTATATTACTTATAGTTAGTAAATAAGAGAATTCCAGTGCCAAATATTTGTACAAGATAATGGAACAGCCGACATTTTGTTAAGAATCCACTGGGACTAAACTACTAACAGTCCAAGAGTACTCGGTGCTTAAAATATACACTCACACAAAGCCTCTGTGTTAGCCTGGTCTCAGAACGATGTCACAGGCTTGGTACTTTTCTGACGGCCAATTATTCACCATGTTCTACGTCTCTTTACAAATTCTTCAAAGCAAAGGCAACATTAAATATCCTTTCTTTTAAGAATCACAAATGGAATGAGATCAGTCTAATTTAGGAAAAAGCCAGAACTATACACCAATTTTTGAAGAAACCCAATCTTGTCACTCCTGAGCCCGTACAGAAATTCAGGGTATGGTAAGAAAATATGGGCATGACATAGTTCTTTGTTCATGCTTATGTTTGAATAACTATAGAAGAATATGTCTAATAGCACATCGTAATTTACGCTGCCTTTCAATTTTATTTTCTCTGGTAATTGCTGAGCTAATTTCTTTATCAAAGATGTTGGTGATTAGTACGTGTTTGCTTCACGAGCTGTTCAAACTATTTGAGAAATGTGTTACACCAGAATCTGAGGGACTTAGCCAAGGGCTGCGAGTTCTCAGGGTCAATGATCTATATCACGAGAAGTAAAGCATTAAGGGTGAGGCAATAAAGTAGTTGGACAGGTTACCACATATATAGCTTCTGCTGCTTTGTAAGCCAGGTCAGCTGAAGTCCGCCTGCTCAGCTCTATCTCCAAAGATTTACAGGGTGTTACTGGTCTCTGAAGAGGCTATCTTTACATATAATTGGGCCGTTCCTCAGAATTTGAGACAGGGGTTCCCATCACCAGACCCTGGGCCAGAAAATGCAAACAGGAAGGAGCTTGAGAAATCGTCTAAGCAACAATATCCAAAATAACACCAGACTTGATTACTATCCAGACTGCACCTCTCACTCAGACCCATTCAAATGTGGTCAGATGCCTCCTAAACATGTGAGGGGCAGGAGTTCATTATTGCAGGCACTTATATGAAAACATCTTTTACAGGTTAAGAAACTGGAAAATTTTAAAAGATGGTGTTTTATTGGGCAGGAAGACAATTTATACTCTAATATCAGTCAGTAACTTTTGAACCTGTTTGTAACTCTATGTCTGTGAAAGTTATCGTCTTCTAAATCACATTCTTTTAATTATTTAATGTTTATTTTCAGAGAAGATATGCACTTTAACTTATTTTTGTATATTCTCCAGAACACCACAAACCCTATCTGCTAAAAAAAGTTTTAAAATAAAATGTTTCCTTTAATTGTACAAATCTACACATACAGTTATTTATTACAAGTATAGAGGCTGGTTCTTTTTTTTCTTGTTTTGATAAATCTATTCAAGCAAAAACACATTCTTTCCTAAATATACTTTCTTCCTTAAAAGAAAAATATACTTTCTTCCTTGAAAGAAGAAAGTATATGAACATAACTAAATTCACAGTCATGCTTAATGTTCAGGGAAAGGAAATCATGTGTGAATAATGAAAATATCATTAAATTCTCACCAAAGTTGTTCTAACATCAATAACTCAGCCTAATTGATAGAAGGAATTGTGTAAATTAAATAGCATGAATTACAGAACTATTTTAAAGAAATGCACTCTTGTCACAACAAATATTTCAGCTATACCAATGTTGAAAAGTAGAGTCCTCCAAGACCTGCTTGTAACTACAGACCAACAATCATTTAAATGGAGTATATCCATTATCTACGAGGAAATGCTTCTAACAGGCTTGAAAAGTTTATTCTCAAACAAGTTAAGCAGTTCTTTGACAATCCTCTGACACCAGTCGGTTATTTATGGAACTGTTTTTCCCCCCTGAGGCTGGAAAATTGCTGCAGCACTTCAAAAAACTACTGTTCTAATCCTTCCACAAGAGTCCTTGAACCTGGCTTGTCTCCCTAAGGGCACCTTAGCCCCACACCCAGTTTCCTGGTGCCTACTTTAACCTGATAACCATATTTTTGCTATGACACCTGAACTAAACACATCCAGATTCACAGAATTTTTTATTATAATGTACATCTGAAAAGAAAATTATAAGACATTAGACTTTCCCACCTGAGTATCTTTATTTCTTCATCAGTAAAGGCACATTGTTAGAATAAAATATTCTTCCATTCTCTCTTGTATCATCAGAAAAGCCTCATCATTAAGAAATGTGAAGCTCCCTTATCCCAGAGTGGCAAAACCAGGTAGGTATTTTCTCCAGGGTAAATGAGCAGAAAGCCCAGAAGCAAGCAGGAAAGGATACTGCTACTGGCGTTAGGTAGCCAAAGGTAGATCACATGACTCTCAGGTTCACAGAACTTCCAACTGCAGAGTAGGTACACATAACATTCAAGACTCTCCATAATGTAACTAAAGCTCACAAGGCAAGGCCACCTGTCTTCCCTGCATATCTGGCCCACATTTACCATATGATGACACATGCCCTTCTGCACACACACCAGGAGCTTCCAAATGTTTTATTACAATTGCTTTATCCACCAGCCTTTCAGTTCCTCCAGAAGACCTTCTCCCCCAGGAAGGACCTTTCTGTAAGCCACCTCCCACCTCTGCTCCCCATTCTCTCATCATCTGCCCTTCAGCCCCAGCACCTCTTCCTGTCCGTGTATTAAATGGTCTCAATAGAACAAGGGTATTGTTCCTTAGAGCTCTTTTAAGAAGTACTTTAATAACACAAAGAGAAAACTTACAGAATTAAATTATTTTAATTATAAAAGGGAAATGTCTCGTGGCCTCACTAAAAGTTCAGCCCATGCCTTCAACTCCGTTTTAAACCCTGCGCAGAACCTGAAATCTGAAAATATTTTAAGTGTTTGTTTCATAGAAAAGACTCTGAAAAAAAACAATTTTTACTTAATGAGAAATAACTGTTACACTGGCAAGTATCATTTCATAAATCCTTTCTTCTTAAGGATGATATTTCTAAAATGTCTTAATAATTGTGATCATTTTGAGGAAATAGTTTCAAGTGTAGTTTCAAAATGTTAAAGTTTTAAAACTAAAAGATGGTAATCTAAAGAAAATTCAGGGATAACCACTTATTTTAGAATGACTCAAATATATTACTCAAAAGAAATACTGAGTGATTCAACAGTACTTATCATTTCAAATAAAATTTAAATTAGTGTTTGTCATGTGAGCTGAGAAGGTTCATCTTAATCTGAGCCCAAAACCAGGACCCATTATCACCCTTTATCTGAAGAAAGAGAAAATTCTATGGATCACAAAGTGTTTTAAATTTATGAAACGTCATGGAAAAAAACTAATTTATAAGCTATTGTTTCATTATTAACTTCACAAGACACTGCATATAAAGTAAATATTAACCATCATTTTTCTAAAAAGTTTATCTGAAAGCTGTTTTCCTCAGGGGCTGAAATGACTTAATTCTCTCATCTTTCACATGTGTCATTTGCCCTCTTGTTTGAACTCTGTACTTCTAGGGACACTGCTTCCTGAGTCAGTCATACAGCTATACGATTTTAAATGAGTGCCTACTGTTCTACATTTGCCAAAGGAAGCCAACAGACTGACAATGTGGAAGCAGAGGACAAAGCAAAACCACAGCACAATTGCTGAATTCACCTCAAGGGAGCATTTGCTGCACCGGTAATGGGCATTCACAGCTGGAACGGACCTTTCAACAGCATGTTCTCCAGAGAAATATCTGACTTTAAACGCTGCACAGACTGAAGACGTTCACCAAATTAATGGATATAGATTTCCATGGCTAATATTTAACCAAAGCTATCTCAAATGTATATATTAAGAAACAATAGACAACAAAGCTTAAAATGTTCACTACGACAGAGGACACCTAAATTATGCAAAGGTCAGAACTATAAAAACTTGAACTATTCACACTTCAAACCCCAAAGTAAGCAGAAAGTCCAACGAGCACTCAAAATCCTGTCACAAAGACCCAACACTAAGGGTGTGAATATCACGTAATTGTCCGAGGCCCCTGTCTTGGACACATTTACTTTTAAAGACATCTGCTTATGTGCTTTTCTGGGGCATAATTAGAGGCAGTCAAACCAACATGACTTAAGACAGTGAAGAGGTCACAGAACTCTGTGCTGGGCTATGTGTATACAAAAGCAAGTTGTATTGAGCCTCTGAACCCAGAAATGCCTACATCATCTTCAGTTTCCTCTGAAGACCTGAGACCCTTTGTGACTTTAACAACTAAGTTTGAAAACTATAGCTTTTAAAGAATTCTAGTTGAAAGGTCACAATAATATGCCTGTAGTGCAGAGATGTGTTTTGATCATATGAAAAGTGCATCAGTGTAGAATAATACCTCATTTCCTGATGTCAAGTAATACAAATATTACTATCATGTAAAATTCTTTATTCATAATTCAATTTCAGCAAGGTCTACTGAATTCATCCACATTCCATCCAGTCCCCCAAGTCTTAGTTCAAACCCCAGCCATGGCTTTGAAGACTACTGTGTAATCACTAAAGGACTTCCCAGTGTGTCCAGCCCTAAGTGCTACAAAAATCCATTGGCTCTTCATAGCCCAAGGGACATCAGACTCTCTCCTACAAAGAACTTCATAACTGAACTACTTCATGTGTTTTTTTCAGTGCACTGACACTACAGCCACACAAAATTTCTAAGTTTTGCATACAGTTCCCGTGTTCCTTTATTCCTCTGTGTCTTTGCACATTCTTCATGTTGTTTTAAAGCCCCTCTCCCCTGCTCCACCAGAAAACTCTGATGCATTCAATATCCTTTCAATAGTTCAAATACAATACCTCCTTTGAAACCTGCCAGAAGTTTCCAATTGTTCCTTATTCTGTGTTCCCACACTTACTTACTTCTAACTTTAATATTGTATTTTGCTTTGTTATTTCTATTATCCCCTTTCATCTTTGTATCTCAAGAGTCTACCACACACTGGTCAGAGGACATCTGTCTAAAGAGGGAAAAAGGAAAGAAATGGGGAATGGGAAGGAAAGAAGGGAGAAAGGAAAGGAGAAATGGTTGGATTCTGTGATAGAAGAAGAGGAAACTATGGTAGAACTTTTATGATAAGGACATTAAAAGACTATATTTTTAAAGGCTAAATGACCACTGAATGCCTTGGAATTATAAATGAAGCATATTTAAGTCTTAGAGATATTATGCCAGTAATTAATTAATGTATTGTAACAGTAGTGTGGTGTAGTTAGTGAACCCTGCATGGGCTTGAGCAAGGCAAGGACTCTATTTGAATGCTAATGATGGCAACTAGCAGCTCTGTAGCTTTTTTTTTTTTTTTAGTGTTTATTTTTGAGAGACAGAGAGAGACAGAACACGAGTAGGGGAGGGGCAGAGAAAGAAAGAGACACAGGATCTGAAGCAGGCTCCAGGCTCCGAGCTGTCAGCACAGAGCCTGATGTGGGGCTGGACCCCACAGCGGTCGCAAGATCATGACCTGAGCTGGAGTCGGACACAACTGACTGAGCCACCCAGGAGCTCAAAGCAGCTCTATATTTTCAGGCACCCATCCTTCCCTCATCTGTACAATAAATCTAATCACATAAAGTTGCTGTATTTTCCGAGAAAACAAAGTAAAACACTGGACAGATGCTGAATATGTGGTCAATAATATGATGGGCCTTAACTGAGAAACATAGTTGCTAGGCTACCAACCAAAATCATAAACAGAAAATAATAAAGATATTTAACTCAATAGCTTAATTTTAACTTAATGGCTTATGACTAGCTATATAATTACAAAATTTATAACTACTTGAAAGAAGTCCTTAAAAAGAGAGTCTGTAGAAAATTATCATTTAAGATATTCTAGTTTCGCATTATGATTTCAACGAACAAAAAACCCGAGGATGGTTAATTTCCTCATGGACATTAAAAAGTTACTTGATTTCCATTAAGAAAATCATTTCAAATCCAGTTCAATCACTGTATATTTTAAGAAAGCTTTATAAGTGCTTCCATATAATCACTAGCTCTATGCAAATTCTCTGGAGTAATAAAAATGGAAAGAATAAAAGAAAACCTTCCCTTTGAAACATAGGTACTTGGTCTTGAACTTGTGAGGTGCATCCAACTTCAGTACTGACCAGTGCTTGACTAGTGGTTTGCTGGCGGTTGGATGTATATTAGCATCGTGCTCTGACAAGTGACGATCTCCTGATGGTGACATTCAGCTGTTGTCGATATTGTAAATATGTCCGTTCAATCTGTTTACATTCCCCTGAGCGGGCACCACTTTCCTAATGCTTGTGTTAATAGCAAGGTGGAATTGCAATAACAAATGAATTTCATTTAGTCTACAACGAAAAGCCTTGGGAGTACCCATCTAAGGCTTAAAACCAATTTCCATGTAGCTTCAATCTCTCTTTATAAAAGAGAAGAAATTTCTGTTACTAAAATCACTTCGAAAGTCATGGCATATGCAAGTTTATTTTCCTAGTCATTTTTGGTTTGTTTTCCTAAAATAATTTGAATTTAATTACTTTTATAAATATACAAAATATTAAAAGTTTCTGTTCTATGACAATTTCACACATGTGAAATGTGATAATAAATCTAGTTAGAGTAGGGTTGCCAGATTTAGCAAACAAAATTACTGGATGCCCATTTAAATCTGAGTTTCAGATAAACATGAATAATGTTTTGTAGATGTATATCCCAAATATTGCATGAAACATACTTATACTACAAGATTATTTGTTGCTTATCTGAAATCCAAATTTAATTGCCTATCTTGTACTTTACATAGGAATTTTAAATTAGGGTATTTTAACAACGTGCATTTATAACTCAATAAATGGGTGAAATTCATGACCAAAGTTCACTAAAAATGTTTCCTATAGGTGGCCTGTAAGGCTGTTCAGGTGTTGGTATTTTAGAGGGGTAGTGTAAGGAGAGGGCAGGTTGGTTATAAAGACCTGTTTTGACAGTCTCCCATTTTTTCTTGATCAGTCTGATGAATAATGGCATTCTGACTTTCGCTTAACAGCACCATAGCCCAGTTGCCAGCTCCTTTTTTTTTTTAATCATTCATTCAAAAGATATGACAGCTCTCAGAGTTACTGGTTGTCTTAAATAAATAAAAATAAAAAGTTTCTTCCTACTAATCTCATTTACAGTTCTTAAAAGTGAAACAAGATGTTGAATACAGGGAAGTGAATGAGTTGGATTGAATGCACTGGACTTCTTAAAATATTAATTAGGATAATAAGCTAAAGGTCACAAAGGAAGAAAACATGAGAGTTGCCTTGCAAATATTTGCCAAAGACCTAACATCCTGTCCTATTTTGCATTAGTGCCCCTCCCCTCCTTTAAGAAGCCACTCCCCTTGTAGTGGAACCCTATCTACTAGGTTCCTTCTTTATTTTATTTTATTTTATTATTATTTTTTAAAGATGGTCATTTTTTATGTGGGGATTTAATAATTTCACAATATAAATTCAAGTAATAAACCTGCTTGGAATCAACCCCGATGTTTAAATCAACATCCAAAGATAATGTGGCGAGGATGGCAGTTTATTTGCTGCCCCCAAATGAAGATCTGCTTCGATTCAATTCCAACATCATTACGGTTTAGTAGGTCAGACTCCTCCTGTAAAATCTCACTCTCCTTGCTGCCTTCCTGGCTCCATATTCCCTCTGAGGGGCTAACCACTCCTACTCACACTGTTCTAATATCCTGTCCATTATTCAATTTGATAAACATTTGCTAAAGGTATAGGCAAAGTGAACAGTTCATTTTACCAAGTTATTTGTAATCTGGTAGTTTGGGCTGGTTATAAAAAAAAAGAAATTTATAATAAGGTAAATGTGCCAGGTTTCAAAGGTTGAGAAGCATCTACTAGAGACATCAGTAAAGGCCCAATGAGAAAGACTTGGCAGTCAGAAACACTGAGGTTTGAATCAAAGCGCCACCCATTATTCTTGAGTGACTTTGGACATATTACTGAACCTCTCTGAACCTCATTTATAATTATCAACTCTAGATGATTGTTTTCAGGTTGAAGAAATGAAAGATCATAGGGAAAATATTTTATAGAATGTGAGAAACGTTTAAAAGCACTTAGGAAAAGGCAGCAGAGTAACATAGTGAAGTTGTTACAAATATGTCCTACTAGACTGCCATGATCTGAATACAACAGATTCTCCATTTACAAGCTATGCAAACGTAGACAGATCAGCCAATCTGTGCCTCATTTCCTCATCCATATTATGGAAATAACAGTATCTATCTCATTAGAATATGGAGGACAATACTAATTAATTCATATAAAACTCTTCATGTAAAAAAGTTCATGTAAACCTCTACAACATCTGGAAGCACCTGAGAAATGTTAACTACTTTATCATCACCATCTTTGTCATTATTATGATTTCAGTCCTCCGTGTCACCTTTGCATCATGAGGTTCTTTCCAGCCTCTCATCATAATTCTCTGTGATTCATCCTGCCTCAAGTAGAGACCAAATTACTTGGTTCTGTGTCAACTTGCTTTACCAGCATTCAAACAGCCTAATGGAATGCATAAATGGTTTTCAAAATAGGTTCCTAAAAGTCTTTGAGGTTCCATGAAACATGCTATCCCATCCTACCCAAACACATAGTCCAGGAACCACCCACAAGTGGAGACAGGGGGAACCTGTCCAACCACAAGTTGGAGACAGGGGGAAGACTAGTCGTTCTTAAATTGTTGTGTAAATGGGACATCGTTCTAAGATTGTGGTTTTAAAAATGGATTCTGAGATTTTTTTAAGTTCAAAATACCTTCTCCATCCTTTAAAATATGCGTTTCATATAAAGTAAGTCCTTGAGGTTATGTTTAAATTATTGTCCCAATGTCTTAAATGGCAAATTAAGATTCCAAAACTTTTACCATTCTCCTCACTGTATACCAAAGGTGAGAGAAGTAAAGTAATGGGCATGTTTCCCTTCTCTGAGTGTAGTTTATTTTCTGCAGCATTTTCTGTTTTCCAATCATGGACTTGAAGAATCCATGAACCCAAGAGTTATCCTCCAAGAAGCCAACTAATACATTAACACAGGTTGTTCCTGTGAAATTCAAAGCTTTAGTTTAGCTTCCCACTAAGATTCTGTTTTAATTGGCTTGGGATGGGATCCAGTCAAGCACTGGTGTGTGGGAGCAGGCTCCTGAGAGCCAATTTGTACTCATCTCTCCCTAACTCTGCATTCAGTGATACCACTTTAGTAGCCTGAAATCAACCATGCTGCAAGTATTTACCCCATGGACATCTTCAAATGCTACAAATCAGGACTTTCTTCTGCTCAGATATCCAGCATATCAGCACACCATTAAAATGTTTTTTTAAAGTTGCCTACAAGAAATTAATGCACAGCTAGCCTTGAGTCCTACTGCAAAGAAAGGCATATAACGAATAAATTCTTCCAGAATCTGAGAGGTCTGCAATTACATGTTAGCAGCCTCACTACCTGGTGCCACTAACAAGCAATATGTTGTATACAAAACGTGCTTCAAAAAAAAAGATATATATATATATATCTGAAGGGAACTTGAGAAGCCATCTACTCCAACTCAGAATCAAAACAAAACAAAACAAAACAAAAGCTATGAAGATTATGGAAACCAAGACTCACTTTATCCACTAGCCTCTGTAAAGGCAGTTCTGGGATTTTAATATCTGTCTGCTACTTTCTTGTGAATTTCCACATAGGTTTTTTAACAGGTTTTTTTTAATAAAAGAAGAGAGAGAGAGAAACAGACTTCTGTTATGTCTTCCTCATTCTAGCCCCAAGGAGCCTGTTTGGGTGGTAATAAGGCTCATGACACAAGAAAAAAACTCATATTTTCAAATGAAAATGTCAACCCATAGCCTGAGTGGAATAACTAAATAGGATACATGTTTCCATACCTCATCATTTGAGTACAACAAATACTTGTGCTGAAATCATCTCTCATGGAAAGAACGCTTCCCTTTTCACAGGATGTTGAACAATTACCACAGATTAGAGTACTGCTATCACGGTTCCCTAAGCACGTAATCTTGTGCACTGATGAAAAAATAATACAGTTCTGGTTGGTCATTTTACCCATAACAAAGAGAAGATATAAACACCATACCCATGCAAGAAGTAACAGATTTCTTTTCACTGTTCCACAATATCCTAACATCCCCACAATGATAAGGAAACAGCAAACAGCAATCATGACTGGATGAACCACAGGAAAATAAGTCAAGATGACAGCCTCCTCTACCCTGAAAGAAGAACGATAATGTCATGTTATACATAAAATAGAACCAAAATGCACCCAAGACATAGTACAAGACACAGTTGAGATTCGTGTTAATAATCCTTTAAATCATCATGCCTCAGGGGCACCTGAGTGGCTCAGTCGGTTCAGTTGGTGTCCGACTTCGGCTCATGGTTCGTGGGTTTGAACCCCGAGTCGGGCTCTGTGCTGACAGCTCAGGGCCTGGAGCCTGCTTTAGATTCTGTGTCTCATCTCTTTGCCCCTCCCCCGCTAACACTCTGTCTCTCTCTGCCTCTCAAGGGTGAATAAATGTTAAAAATTTAAATAAATAAATAAATAATCACACTTCAAAACTGATGACTGTAGTGCTATTTTCAAAATCACTGCACTATCACTTACTTGCGTGCTTGTCTTGTTTTTATTATGTTTTGCTTATTTTTTTTTATACAAGTGGTAGCACTTCTACCTCCACTCATTTAAAATATGTAAGATAGGGGTCCCCAGGGGCACTTGGTTGGCTCAGTCAGTTAAGTATCTGACTCAGTCTCAGCTCAGGTCTTGATCTCAGGCTAATGAGTTCAAGTCTCTCACTGGGCTCTGCAGTGGGCATGAAGCCTACTTATAAAAAAAAAAAAAAAGGATAGGGGTCCCCAGTAAGAAGTCAATCTACTATTAGCTCTGAAGCTGTAGCCTGAGGAAACCACACAGCCCCACTGCTACTTCCCAGCTGAGAAGAATCTCTCTCCTCCTCTCTGATCTGGGGATTCGCATGCAGCACTTTCTCTGCCTGGCAACTAATCTTCCCCCAAATTGTGAAACACTGCTATGTGAAAGGAAATTAGTCTATATTAAAAGAAAGAGGGAGGAAGATGATTTTTGCTAGAAAACTTTTTTGCTATGAAAAAAATCATTAACTAGAACCATACTAGTAAGAGTAATAATAATAACAAAAAATTAGCCATTACTGTTTACTAAGCTCCACTTTGTTTACAAAATGTATCTCAGTTAATCCTTCCAACATTTCTGAATGGTATATTTGACAGTTCCCATTCAGAGATGACAAAATGGAGGCTGGGAGAAGTTAAGTAACTTGCCTTTTGTTATGTTAGTTGATCAACCTTTTGAAATTTGAGAAGAAAATGGGAATGCTGAGTTTGGTTTTCCTTAGCTGAGGGATATGAAGGTAAGAAGGTGTCGGCAATAATTTTCTTATAGAAAAGTAGCTACACTGTCCTTTTCACACAAATGTGACACGGCTGACCCACTGTGCAGAGGACAGGCAACTGGTGTTAGCATACCCAGAGGTGTTCTCTAGGACAAGTGGCATAACTTAATGAGAATACTAGAAGATGCAAGTGTCTATAACAAAGGTTATTGATTGTGGAAGAGCACTACCGTCTAAACAGCTAAGGGCAAAGTTACTTAGAAACTTGGGTCTAAGAAAACCTGATGAAAGAAATCAATCATTAATTATAAAGCTTACCTTGTTTCTGCAGTTAAAGTCAGAACATTATTTAGGTAGTCCCGCATCCAAGCAGAAACTGCCAACACACTGATGGACATTAACTGGAAGGAAAAAAATACAAAATTGGTTACCAACATTCTCTGCAGGATTAATCATTTTAAAAATTAAGCATTTTTTGTTACATAACCACCGTGCTTTTTCCCCAATTACCATCTAGAAATTTACTATTACGATAAATATCTGCCATTTCATTTTATAATCATACCATAGCCCCTAAATAGAAGGTCACCAAATAGGACACAGATAGCTAAGCTATTACATGGTTGATTCCAGGTTCAAGGCAGGAATTGCACAAGATGAAGAGGCCACAGAACGACTAAATTATCAGATGTACAAGATGAGCCTAAAACACATCATGTGCAGTGACAAGAAAGCAATGAAATCCATACGACTGATATTGCCAAGAAAATCACAGGAACTAACTTGAAAGGGCTTCCATTGGCTAAAGGTCAAACAGTTTGAGCATCCAAATAATAATAATAATAATAATAATAATAATAAATGCAATGGTTTGAAATATCACATGCTAAAATCTATGAATTCAAATAATAATTAAAACTCACCCGTCACCTTTGTAGGATGTTGGATACTCATTCTTCAGAAAACTGGTAAGAATCCAATATTTATCCTACCTTTGTTATACAAAAGAAAGAACTGAAGACTTCATGAAAGTTTTATAGAAGAATTTCCGCTAATACATGCATAAAGCATACTAGAGTATCACTATTTAACAACACCCTCTGAAATAATGGATCTCTAGGCAAAGAATCTCAGTGACTGCCCAAATTATCAGGCCAGTAGTTCTCAGTTGTATCTGTACATTAAAATCACTTAAGACTCTTAAAAAAATTACTGAGCCCAGAACCATCTTGGACAAATTCTTGAAAGTGGGGCAGAGGCATGAGAAATGTGTAAAGTTCCACAGATGTTCTAATATGTAGTCAGGACTGCAAACTGCGTAAGTGAAAGGCTAACTTCTAGAATGGAGCGATGAGGTGAAGGTAAAAAATACCAGATCCCATTGCTTAGTTTTAATGCCACAAAGAAGAGGCAATGTCCCCCCAAATGTGATACAATCAGAAGTACACAGAGATACCTTTGAAGTATTTTTACCAAAAAGTCAACCTGAATCTAACCAAGCCTCCAGCTCTAATTATCAGTTTATAGGAAATACAGGGAATAGATTTAAACTTGTTAAATGCCACCACGGGGATGCAATCAGCACAACTGAGAACATGAGAAATTTCACAGGACAAATGGTCTGATTTCTTCAATTAAAAAAACTGGCCAAGTGGAAAAAAAAGAAGAAAGGAGTAACTATTATAAATTAGAAGAAATTTAAGAGATTTCCCAATGCAATATATTGACCTGGTCCTGGTTCAAACAAAACAATCACAGAAAGACATTTATGAGATGACTGGGGATATTTTCACATGACTGGATATTTGAAAATGTTAAGAAATTATTGTTTGAGATATGACAGTGGTATGAAGATTTTTTAAAGGATCCTTTTAGAGACATATGCTGAATGGCTAAATAAATAATCATGACACATAGGATTTAGTTGGGAAGTGGAGGTTATGTTGATAATTGGGCAATAGGTAATTAAGGATTAATTATACTGTGTTTTCTACTTTTGTATATGTTTTAAGTCTCCCATAGCTTTTTTTAAGCAACTATATAGAACATGTTCAAAATGAGTCTTCTTGGGAAAAGTTTTCAACTTCTCAAAAAGTTGAAGGTTAACCCCTAACCCTCTCCTATTTAGATGGAAATATTTTCTAAAGTGTATACTTACGTTTTTAAGCACAATATAGTGAAATTTGACTTAATTTGATATTTAATAATTTCTGGCATATTAATGAACATCAGTTACCATTATGCATTGTAGATTTAGCTTTAAAATTCATTAAATAATGAATATATAAGACAGGAATGAGTCTGTACTGACTGAGTCAAGCAGTGGCCATGAAAATGCTTTCTGGATAAAGGCTCCAAGGCAAACAGCATATGCAGAGCTCTATGACCTCTTGTACAGGGAAGTATGGCTACCTGCTTGGAAAATCAGGTAGTGAATTTGCTCGTTCTTTATTCAGTGGCAAATACCCACTTAACACCTGCTATCTGCCTCACACTGTCTGGGCTAGATTTAGAGACCCCGCCATGAATAAGAGATGCGAGATCCCAGCCTTTGTGAAGCTTCTTGTGGGACACTAGGAAAAAATAGATAAAGTAGATAATTACAGACTATAAAGAGTACCATGAAGCACAGAAAAATGAAGTCATCTCTACAACATCCTGCAGGTTCTAAGTGGCAAAACCAAGATTCAAATCCAGGCCGTTGGTCTTTGGAGGTTTCAGCTTAGTCACTAACTGCCTTCTGAGTTTAGAAATGAACAAATTGGGGCACACGGGTGGCTCAGTTGGTTCAGCGTCCAGCTGGCTCAGGTCATGATCTCATGATTCTTGAGTTCTAGCCCCGTGTCACGCTCCGTGCTGACAGCTCTGAGCCTGCTTCAGATTCTCTGTCTCCCTCTCTCTCTCTCTCTGTCCCTTCCTCACTGGTGCAACGTGCCCATGTTGCGCATGCTCTCTCTCTTTTCTTCTCTCTCTCTGTCTCTCTCTCAAAAATAAATAAATAAACATTAAGAAAATGAAATATGTCCATTTCCACAGTGAGGAGACTAGCCCACACAGCATGCAGGGATCTTTTTTTAAAAGGGGAGGGATAAGACGGGGGTTAGTCTGTAGTTGCCAGACTAAGTATGAATGTCTTAACTATATCCTTTGGGGAATAGAATCTTAGGAGTCAATGGCCTAAAACAGATTACAAATCCTGGGACCACAGTTCAGAGAAGAATAAGGCCAGTTATTACTATCCTTATTTCTGTTGGGAATAAAAACAGATTGTAAAAGTAAAAACTAATAAAATTTACCCCGTGGGTCAGCCACAGTTTATTAATCATGCTTCTAGCTTCTGTGAATTTGATGCTTTAACATCTGTTCTATATGTTCAAGCCGGACACATCTTGGTCCGAACAAACCGATAATGTGGCTGAGCTACCTTGCCTTGGCTGTCTGCCCTCCACCACCCTTCGGAGGAGGTCTGCTCCCAGGTTCACACTCGGCATTTTCAAATACAAATTGACCAATCCAGACCCCACATCCCAACCACCTCTTTTATTGGTCTGTCTCACTCTGGCCCACTCTACACCTGCTATAATCACAGCAAGGTCCAGATGCCAGATGTCCAGGACACCCCTGTACTCCAGAGGCTGCTGAAATTATTTATACTAGCCAATCCAGAACCTACTTACTTTGTCTTGCCCATTCCTTGTTGATGTAGCTACAACAAAAGTACTTGACCCATCCCTCTCTTTCTCTCTGCCTTGTGATGGACCCCAGTGCTTACCCTTTGGCCCTCGTGATGAAATGTGTACTGTCTCTCTCAGGATCTGTAAGTATAATAAACTATCTTTTCAATGGTAGTCATCTGATCTGTTGGCTTCTCCACAGCTAAATAATAACAGAACCTATTAAAACACACAGGCCTAGCAGGGCACCATGGACTACTTGATTATATCTAAGGCTGCATATTCTCCCTCTACTTGACTTGTATGTGGGCTTTTAAATACCCTGTAAGTTTCACAGGAGCCAGAAAACTCTATTAATGTTATAGTTTATTTACTTCAAATTCTTGGGCAATTACAAATAATTCTCTCCTCTCTTTATAATTCTTTAAAGTAATAACTGATCTTATTACTATATATCAGTAATAACTGATTCTTACTGGCTGTTTAGCCAATTTTCAGTATCTTAGCTCTGAGACAGGTGTCAATAAATTATCAGATTCTTCATTTTGGTATAGTATATTATCAGTGGTTGTCATTATACACATCTTCCATTTATAACAAAAAATGTATATATCTTTTAAGTGGCATATTCCAAAACATTTCTAGTAGGGTAGAATTGGTTAAGTGCATGGGTTTTGAAGTAATTCTTCCATTCAAAAAATATATATTGGTCAACTGCTCTTGGCCAGGTCCTTTGTAATGTGGTAGAGATACATGGATGGGCCATAACAGGCATCATCTCTATTCTGTGGTGAAATTTAGTAAGAGAACACACCTTAATCAACCCATCAAAGACATAAATGTGTAGCTGCAAACTGTAATAAATTCTGGGAAGGAATAATACTGGTTGCTATAAGAATCCTATTTGTGGTGCCTGACCTATTCCATGGAGTCAAAAGGTCTTCTCTCAGAGAGCTGAGGTCTGAAGGATAATTATACAAGTTCATTATGGAAAGAGCAGTTGAAAAGTACATTCCAGCCAGAAGGAACAGCAAAGATCCCAGGATGGAAGGCTGCATGACAGGTTCATGGAAGGGAAATTGGCATGTGGTAAGAATGGAAAGCCAAGCAGGGACCAGAATACACGGTCTTAGAGGCCATTTAAGGCATATAGTCTTGGCCATAATGGCTATAAGAAGCATTGAATCAAAAAGCTTTGGTTTGTAATTCTACCTGTGCTCCTTTTTAGCTATATGACTTTGGGTGTTATTGAATCTTTCCTAAGCCTGTTTCCTCACATACAATCTGTAGGATAATAAGAGCGACTTCACAGAGGATTTACGCAATGAAAAGACAGACTAGGATTCTTATATATATTACCTACTACTAAATCAAGTCACTTTTGACCTCAGGGCTTTCTCTTAATCTTTCTCAGTCAACTTAAGAGCCAAGACAACTCCTAGATCAGTTCACAAATAAAATCTTCAGATACGTAAAGGTCTAGCTCGTGGATGAGGAAGAAAGCTCTGTGATACTGCTACCCATTGGATTGCACGACCATTCTCAGTTTTGACATTTCTGAAGCAGAACTCATTTCCATTCCTCTCGAAACCTGTGTGTCCCTCCCACTGTGTTTCCTATCTCAGTAAATGGTATAATCAAAGCTTCAATCACATAAACTGGCAACTTGGCAGACAGCCTGAACCTCTCCCTCTTCCTCAGTCCTACATCTAATTATTTTCAAGTCCTACAGATTGTTCCGGCACCACAGCTGGTGAATTCCTCCCCGCTTCCTGCCACTTCTGGCTAGTTCAGGCCCTCAATCTCTTGCCAGGTAATTACACTCACCTTATAATGAACTCTCTGGCTCACAGAGTCCACCTCAAATTCACCCTTCAGTTAGCTTTAGGAAACACAGATTGAGTTCTTCTGCTTATACAGCTCCCACAGCTGCCCTGAGGGGGACTTCCTAGCTCTTGCTTCCACTACCCCCCAACTCTCTCCTAAAGAGTCAAGTTTAAATGCTTCAGCAGGGCACAGAGGCCCTCTTCAGTCACCTTTAAGTGATCTCTTCAATCTGTTCCCTGCCTGCTCCTTCCCACACACATTCTGTACTCAGATACAAAAAGCTGCCTGTACTTCTCCAGCAATGCACCATGCAGCTCCCCTCAAGCCTGTATGTCTTTGCCCATGCATGTCCCGCTGCCTGGAATGCACCCTGCCCCAGCCTTCCCATCCTCACCAGCAGAGCAGCTCAACCTTACCCTTCGAGACCAGCTCAAATAGCTAGTATGTAAAGATGTCCTCCCAATTCCCTCCTTGCCCTCTGGGATGGACTTCACAGAGCAATTATCTATTGTTTCCTATTTTCACCCACCCACCTCATTCCATAGACCACTGCTTACAGCCCCATCACACAGAAGACTACCAGTCCCAGTGGTGAGGCCCAACAGATATTACATGAATGAATGAGAAAATGATTAAATTAAAGAGAGACAATTTCAACTTGCTAGATGAGCTAAGCAAAACTAGGAGATGCTTCAAGAAGAACTAAGCTTTCTACCATTGGAAGTTTTCCAGTAGAGAGATGCTTGCTGAATTACAAGATCAAAGATGTATATATCAGGTCAGAAGCCGGTTTAAGTGTTCTCAAGCGTCCTTTAAACTACAAGCTTCTATTTGACTCTACTGTTCTTTTGCACAGTAGTTACCCAAGCTTTGCAGCTGTGCCCAGAACATTAGTCAAAATAAATAATATCAACACAAAACCCTATCTTACGGCAAACAAGCAACTCTGAGAATAAAACTGCTTTTTATTATGACATTATTTCCAGCTGCATTAAATGTCTGGAAACAGTTTCATTCTCAAAGAGTGATTTTACTCACTGGGGTTGAGAAAATCATAGCAGTAACAACATAGAGTTCATGCTGTAGCAAGAAACAAAGCTAAAAGGAGATGAGGTCACCTCAGTACAAATCTTGATGCTATTAAATCTACAAGCACAAATAATGCAAGCAATTCAGGACCCCTTCCTAATAACAGCATTTTCTACTAGGTTTCCAAATGAAAATAAAATAATTCTTCAACTGTCATTCATGATGATTAAATTACTAGGAGCAGTATAATTATCATACGTAACTAGGCATATACTTCCTTACATTTTCTCCAATATTGCAAAATATTGTTTGTAGTTGAAGAAAATGTTTAGAAAATAACCCAAATATTACTCTAGAGAAATATACTTAATCTACTACTTAGCAGGACATTTGCTGCATTCTGTCTTGCAAAACATTTAGAAAATGCTAGCTCTCAACAAATACTGTACATATGAAATTTTCTATTGTTGGAGATATATTTTGATTTTGCTCAAATCTAATTATGTAAAAATAAGTATTGAATCAAGTTGTTTTCTCAATCAGAATTTTACATGTATGTACATTCCCTAAACTTACTGTGAAATGTATAATTTTGGTTTCCACCAAACAATAAGGGCATAGTCACAAAACAGACTTTCTAATTCCTTCAACTGTCTGCCATCCATAACCTATAGTCTCATATAAGAGAACAGTTTAAGCCTGTTCAAAGCTGTTCAAGGCTGACAGATGTTTAAAATCATCTACCTTAACTTTACTTTATATGTCAAATCTGGTAGCAAAGAGCAGAATGCAGAAGAGAGATGGGGAACTTAGTTACAGTTCTC
The DNA here is from genome assembly GCA_028646485.1 of Cryptoprocta ferox. Classification (NCBI taxonomy): domain Eukaryota; kingdom Metazoa; phylum Chordata; class Mammalia; order Carnivora; family Eupleridae; genus Cryptoprocta; species Cryptoprocta ferox. Next base: position 72,122,427 of record CM053559.1, read on the forward strand.
TCTCTACAAAGAACTTGGACAAGGAATTCAAACTTCTGGAACTTTTGTTTGTTTATTCTGAAAATGGAGAATTGGACTAGATGCTTTTAAAATTCCCTTTGTCTTGGGGTGCCTGGGTGGCTCAGTTGGTCAGTTAAGTGTCCCAACTTCAGTTCAGGTCATGATCTCACAGTTTGTGGGTTCAAGTTCCGTGTCGGGCTCTGTGCTGACAGTTCAGAACCTGGAGTCTGCCTCGGATTCTGTGTCTCCTCTCTCTCTGCCCCTCCCATGCTCACACTCTGTCTCTCTCTCAAAAATAAATAAACACTAAAAAAAAATTTTGTCTAAAAATATTTTAAACACTAAAAAATTTTAAACACTAAAAAAAATCCTTTGTTTTAAAAAAAGGATTGAAATAGTTATTTACTGAAACATAAAGTTAAATCAAGTCTTGATTATTTGGAGGCTGGCAGGCCAACGTCAGTAGTATTCTGATCTGCTGCAGGGACACGTCCCAAAGAGTCCCCCAGACCCCTCTCCAAACGGTGGTCCTTATGAACCATGTGATGGCTCATCTTTGCTCAGTTGGGGCCACAATGTATAAAAACATGTACCAGCTTTGTCTGAGACTAAAGCTTATTTAAAGTTTATTTTTAAAAAGAACTAACATTTGTTGGAAGGCTCTCCCCTAGTCCTTAGAATTAAAGAACACTTCAAGACCTTTCAGAGTATAAAGTTAGGGGCAACAATTTAAAAAGCTGTATTTTTATATGACTACATAAATGCTTTGTGAATACAAACGTCTACTTGCCAAGAATCTCTGTAGGGTCTGCCATGGGTCAAACACCTAAGGTTCGCTCCATATGGCCAAGGAAAAAGAAACAGAACATTAACTTTCTGCTATCTCACTTGCCCTGCATATATCCCAAAAGTATGAATCGGATTCCCTGTCCACTTTTTAGGTTTTCTTTTATAAGCTTCTTTTCTTAGTTCATTAGAGTAGTTCCTTTCTATTGCTACTATCTTTAGTAATGGTAGGTGAAAAATAGTGGCTCTTATCTGCCAGTGAGAAATCGGACTTAAAAACTACAGATGGGAAATTATGTTTTTAGAAAATAATAAGCAAACATATTTGATAAATGTTAAGTGCTTCAAGAACTTCCAAACTTCAAGAACTTCCAGACAACCATATTTATCCATAGTTGTAATAGCAGAAAATTATCATCTATGAATGGCAAGCATTCATATCATAAAGCCACAGAAGCTGTCTTTAAAATGGAGGAAAGCTTTCATTTACTTAAATAATATGCCATTTAAATAGTAAAAGTGGGGTAAAATTGAAGTGAAAATAGCTCATTTCCTTGCTCCTTTGTGGCCAGAATGCGAATCATGGTTTCAAAAGAGCTCTTGGGGCAGTTCATCCACGTGCACCATGTCCCATGTGAACTCTCCCATTACAAACCCATGACACTTATGACAAACCTAGAAGGTCTGATATCTGTGTGTTGGCTCCCCTATAGCTCTATAGCTGTAGCAGGTCGCGCTTCTTCAGAAGGTGGAAGAGCCCCTCAACAGAGGGCACATCAAGGTGACTGGTACCATGGCAATGGAGAGAAGGCAGTGCATTTGTGATCTTGAATTGTTTCCGCTTAAACATGTCTCTGCCTCACATTTAGAAAAATCCTAAGGATGTACTTTAAAAACACACACACAAAGCACTCTGTTTGATGTCCAACTCTCAGAACAGCAACAATATTGTATAGGTTCTCAGTTAAGATTTTTGTTTTCTTTTCCCTAAAATCCTTTTGGGTAGAGAAGGAAAGATGGTACCAACAGAGTAGAAATAGGGAAGGTGGGGGTCGGGGGGGACTATTTAAAATGTTGAGTGAAGAGTAAAATGAAGAGGGCAGGTTTCTCAATCATAAAACTAGAGGCAAGAATAATCCCCTCTCCATACTCAGGGTGTGAAGTCTGATGTAAGAAGTTGGGCTCATATGCTACACTTGTTTGTTCTGCTTCTAATTCCAATGAGAACTGAACACAGGGACTAAAGCCTTGCTCCTCAATACGTGGGATGCAGACCAACAACATCACAGAGGAGCTTTCTAGAAATGCAGACTTCCAGGCCCAAGCCCCAGCAGTACTGAATCAGAATCTGCATTCCAATAAGACGTACAGGTGATCCGTATGCATGTGTACGTGAGATGCACTGCTCCAGAAGACTTGGAATTAGGAGCTGGACAGCTTATCCCTTCCTACTGAGGATGTTTACCTCCCCAGTGCAAATAAATTCACCTCCATTTCCAGTCCTACAACTTCTATCACATTTGGAGAAGAAAAATTTTGAACTCTGAGTCCCTGTTCTGCCACTCACCAGCAAGTTATTGAACTTCTCTGAGTAACCTCTCTTTACTCAAAAAAGAAACAAACAATTTTCCAAGGCCGTTATGAGAATTAGATGAGAGAGTAGGGCAAGAATGCCCAGGAATGCACCCGGCACAAGGCTGAAAACTACGTCTGACTCAGTAAGAAAACACAGGATCTGCAAACATTGTTTTAGCACTGAAAGAATAATGCCAATTCTCCCAAAGTTAGATATACATTGCATACAATTCCAACAAAAATCTCAACAGATATTTTTAATTATATAAAATAAGCTTAAAGTCCGTTGGGAAAAAGAAACCCTAACTAAAACAAGAAAGGCAGGTGCTTTGAAAGAACAGAAGAATATGAAAGAATATACAAAATCTTAGAGAAAAACTCTTTTTTAAAACAGCATATAAAAATTTGTTGAACTATAGTATAGTAACAGCATAAATGAAATCAATGAACAAACAGTAAGGCAAACCTAAATGGTAAATATGACAAACTTAATGAATATGAATTATGAAATGAAATAAAATATATGAAATATATACGTGTCTAAAGAAAATTATGCTCATGCTCAATTGGGAAGAGAGAAAATAAAAAACAAAGCAACAGTGAAATAACACTTTAAACCAGTCAAACTGACAAAAATTTAAAAGTGCCCTAACACCAACAAGATGGCAATAAATATTTGTGTGCATATAATGGGATGTATTGGTGTTCTTCTTTCTAGGGGATAGATTCCTGGAGCAGGATTTCTGGGTCAAGGAAATGTAGTAGTGATAGCAGTATTAATCACAACAGTAACAATTACTGCTATTACCACCACAGGGGTTCCTTTGATTGAGCGCTCCACCTCCTGATAATCTACTTAAGCATCATTACTGTAGCAACAGTGGTAACAAACAAGTTCTACTGTCCAGTGTTACTATTACCACAGAGATAGCACAGTTAGGCACCACTGTGTATATTAACTCTAATCCTCACAACAACGCTAGAAAAGACGAACTATCATTTCTATTTCACAGGCTAGGAAACTGAAGCACTAAATGTGACTGGCAAATGGAAGAAGAACTGTATAAAGATTAGTTCTTTTGTTGTCATCTACATCACATATCCTCCCACGAAGCAATCCCACTCCTGCTGCTTGAACCCGCATGAGAAAAAAAAAATTTAACAAAAAAATATTGTGAATGTATATATAAATGTACATGAATGGGTACATGCAGACAGGTATGAGTAAATACATCTTTGTACAAAATATTAAAAAACACAGAGGGATCCATACCAGGCGGTTAACATGGATTATTTTGTTGAAGGGGAAGCTGGGCTGGAGAAGGGCTGGACAGAAGAAGAGGAGAAAGGCTGGAGAAAGGGGGAAGGGATCTCAATAAACAAATAAAACATGCACACAGAAAGTGAGAAGGTTGAGGTACAGGATAACAGCAAAGATATGACATTTTACATTTTGGGGGGGCAAGAAAGAGCCCTGGAAGAATTTAAGGAATAGTTTTTTTAAAGTAATTCATTACTTGGAATAGCAATTTTTTGGTTAAATGAATTGAGGTTTTTTCCAAATCACTATTCTTTGGACAACAACACAAGTCCTAGTAATTCCAAGACTGAGAACACAGGAATCATCCAGGTAAAGGCACTCTCTGGGAGCAAGAAAGCTGAGTTCTGCTGCTGGAACTGTCACCATCGGGCCATTTGACCTCTGGCCAGTCACTAACCTACACTTTTCTTATCTACAATGTAAGGAAGTTCAATCAAGTCATCTTTAAATTCCCTTTTAGTTATAAAAATGTAATGATTCTATAATTAAAAAGCATAAAGAATAAAAGTGAAAAACCAGTAAATTGAAGTGACAATTACTACACATTTGAAAAAAAAAATCCACAAAGTTCAAAATATTAATAACCTTATTGCTAAGTGGGTGATTTAATGATCCATTTAAAAAATGTACATATGTAGAATTAAAAACTGCAATAAGATCAATTAGTGATTTTACATTTCCAAGCGGTGAATTTAACTATTCAATGATTTTTAATTTTCAGGTAGAGAAAAAAAATGTTGCCAGTTTAGATATCTTTTCAGATTACTCACAGAAGGAAGGCTTAATTTGTCACTTTAAAAAGGAGCCACCCATGGGGACTAGTTCAAACCAAAATGTCATCCTCCAGAGACCACATGTATTAGCGTTATGAAAGAAGGCTGGTCAATGTCAGCTAGTCAGCCAGATAAATAAATCACACATTAAAATTTCTAATAGAAAATTTTGAATATAAATTATTAATAGAATACAAAATTGGCAAAAAAAATCACTTGCTTCAGAATGACAGCTTATTGATGCAACATTCAAAGTTTTAATTTTTATATTTTCCTCATAAATTTTATAAATAAAAATGTGATTATTAATAACACTTAATGAAAATTTATGCCTGGGTGCGAAGCATAGAAAGTCACTAGCTCATACAGCATAAAGATTTCCATGAGCTTGTTAAATTTTATGTATTTTATTTCCTTAAATGGTTATGGGATTTTCCAAAAGCATACACAAAATTCCTTAAAACACTGCCAACTTAGAAATAGTTACACGAAAACCACCTTTTCAGGCCCTATGGAACCTCCTAGAAAAATCTACCCAGTCTTTCGTTAGGGTATCTGTGTATGAATTCCTAAAAAACATAGTAATACTGCTTTACCCCAATCAGATTTTATAGGCTAGGATGAGGTAAGGAAACAATTTATGGCTTGGACAGTTATCTGAAATTCCTGAAAACAAGCAGTTCCCTAAGTGGTCTGTCATAATTTTCTTATCTACAAGCACAAGCACGTGCATTTATTTATATCCCTAGATTAACTTCAAGTCTAATTTTACTGCCACCAGTATCCAAGCGTCGATTTCTCTTTTCTAATTACAAATGCCACTTCAGCTAGATCAAAGGCATTTTAAGGTCAAAATGGACTTCTCTGAAAAATAGAGGGTGTGATCCTCTGTAATTAATTAATGTTTAGCCATGCCCTTTGGCGCATTAAGTGGTGGTTGGAGGAGCCCGAGTCCAGCCGTCCCCACCTGTTGGTGCAGTGGAACTGTCTGACTTACCCAAAAGAGCAGATTGAGGGCATAGAGAAGGCAGCGCAGGCACTTCACGGAATCTTCTCTGGCCATTGTGAGCCCCGTAAGGGAGAAGCCCCATCCTTTCACCACATCCTACTCTCTCCGTCGAAGGAGCTGAGGTCTGCGGGGGGCGGAGAGAACAGGGGACTTCTCATCACCGCGCTCCTCACCCCCCAGCCCATCCCTCCTCCGCAGCCTTCAGCTGGGTCCCGAGTCCGATCCGAAGCCTAGGTCATTCGAGACATCGCTTCATCGAAAACCAATTGTTAAAGTTGTAACTGTAACCCAAACTCCCCTAAAGTTCCAGACCGGCTTCAGATAACACCTGCTGAGAAGAGAAAAGATTGACTCCCGGATGAATGAAGGCACACAGTAAACTCCCGTTCTCAGGGGACGCGCGGCGGTGTCCTCTGCATTCTGATGAGACGCTCTTGAAAACGTCCCTCAGTCCACGCCCCTCCTGGGGGACAGCTCAGCTCGGAACTGTCCCGAAGGTTGGAAACCACACTACCCCCGGGAGACGTCACCGGCGCCGCCGGCGAGTCCGCGAGTGCGAGTGTCTCCCGCATTAGGACAGCTCCCGGGCCCCCCAACTCCGCACCCCCCCCAACCCCATCCCGCCGCGCGAGTGTGAACACGGGGCACTGAGGCGGGGGGGCGCGGCGCTGGGCTGGGATTCCGCCCCGCGACTAGGGTTTCTCGGGGAGAACGTGAGAAATGGTGCTCCGGCCCGGAATGATGGATTAGCCGGGGGCGGGGGCGGGGGCGGGGGCGGGGAGGGGCGCAGGGGAATTAGGGCCGGTGCAGCTGTGCAGACGCCGGGTTAGTCACTCACGGCCCCCTCCCCCGGCCCCGGCAGCGGCAGCGACCCCGCGCTCCGGGCCGCCCGAGCAGCACAAAGCCGAGCGCGGCCCCCCGCCCCGCCACCGCGTCCGCGCGCCCCCGGCAGGGCGCGGGGGGAAGCGCCGGCAGCGGCGGAGCCCCGCCGCCAGCCTCTAAGTAGTTTAGCACACAGCGCCGGGGACAGCCGCCGGCGGGCTGGCGGGACGGCCGGCTGGGAAGACGGGAGACGTGCGGCCACTCACCGTCGGCGCTGGGCTCGGCGCCCCACTCCCGCCGGGGGACGGTCGGGGACGCACTGCGGGAGCTCATCGGGGCAGGGACGCTCCTCCCGGGGAGCCGAAGGGCTGCATTGGCTCAAGCAGGAGACGCTTCCTTCTCTTCCTCTCCCCCCGCCGCCGTCGTCGCCGCCTCCTGGGAAAAAGGAAAAAAAAAAAAAAGAAAGAAAGAAAGAAAAAGAGTCCTGGGCAGCAGTTGCTGGAAAGTCTCTGTTAAGCCACCTCCCAGCGCCGCTGTCCCTCCCAAGTCCTCGCCAAGTCCGGACGAGGCAGCGGCGGCAGCCAGGGCCAGCTGCACGAACTCTCAGCGCATGCTCCGGCCGCCGGCTGCCCGGGTTGGATCCGAGTGGGTGTTTCTTGTCCCTTCACCCGGCGTGAGCCCCCGAAGGGACGCCTCACCTCCAGGAGACGCGGTCCAGGAAAAGAGAAAACCTATGGACTTTGGGGAAGTCCGCGCAGTCAACCCCTTTAAAATGGTGGTGCCCGAGGAGGGGAGGCTGGGTTATAACCATAGGGAAACAGGCTTTTATTATATGAAAATATTTGTGTTTGAGAAGGGGGGGCGAAGGAGTGGCCCAACCCAATTCCTGCAATGAGAAACTAGTTTTCACGACCTTTCTGGAACCACCGCCTGTGATTTGTCACTAACATGGTGCCCTCTGATCATTCTTATTGCTTTGTTGCCCTCCTGATTTAAAAAAAAAAAAAAAAAAAAAAGTTCTTTCCCACTTCCACGGTGCTCTGATACCATTTATGTAAACACCAGAGTAAACGTGTCCGGGTCTGATGTTCAGAATAGGAAGAAAGAACATTTTTAACTCTTTCACAAGTAACCCAAAGTTTCCAAAATTTTTCCCAATAAGATTGTCTGAGTTTTAACTGGGTGATTTTATCTTGAATTGTGTGCAGAGTAACGGGTCTTTAAATTTGTTTGTAAACTAGAAATTCAGGAAGTATTAAAGTAATAAGAGGAGACCATCTTTCCAAAATACCTTCCCTTAGGGAAGTAAGAAGTTTCACCCTTAAAAAAAATCACTCACTCATAGTCTCCATATAAGATGTTGATGTTTTATGCCCCATGATAGTTCACATCTCCATGATTACTTTTGTGCACATTGTATGGCAAATAAAACTAGACTAACAAATACAAATTCCATGAAATACAAAGCAACATCTTTCAGAAAAACCTCATAATGTAAGTCTTCCTTAAATTTCTTTAGGGGAAAAAAAGAAATTTGGAGTTCTGTGTCTATCATGGCCTGTCTGGAGTCAGTAGATGCATGACCAGAGAGACGATGAGACACACACACTCATTTGGATGGAAGCAAAATCAAGACTAAAAGGGAACCTGAGAGTTCCAGGTTAGGGTCAGGAAAATTCTTGGTCAGCAAGTCACTAAACTGAATGCAAGGCAGCAAGCCCAAAAGAGCACAAAGGAAGGCATCCGCACAAAAGAAAAACATGCAGTAGTCCATCAGATGGCTCTAATCTGGCAATAAAGTTCTTCTGGAATCATAGAGAAGAGTAAAGGAACCCATTTTTTATCCTTGATCAGTTTCTGTGCAAAGTAGGATGTACACCTGTCCTTAGCAGGGGACTCCTGAGAATCCTGCCATTTGAACCCTGTTGGTCACTCATTCCTCTGAGAGTCAGAACCATCCCCACGTTGAGGGGCATCCATGACTGCCATAATAATGAACGAGAACGAGTGCAAAGAATTTCCATGTCACCGAACAGAGCTCCCCCTCTATTTTGAGAAAGCAGTAAAGTTGCCTTTTCATAATTGATAAACTTTTAAGAGCCCTAGAATAATAAAAATTTTGGAGGACAGTGACTTAGAAGTATATACACCCCACCTTCTTTTGATAAATAAGGAATATGGAACCAAGAGAAGTTACAGAAGCTGTTTAGTGTTACATCTCCGGTTAACTTAGATTCCAAACTACAGTCCAGAATCATAATTCTCGAGCATGCTAGTTCAGTGACTCTCAAAAGTGCTGTACCTTGAATCACTTGGAGAGCTTTGAAAAACTCCTTAATCCTTAAGCCCTACCCCATACCAATTAAATCAGAGTATCTGCAGATGGGCCTATGCATCTAGATTTTTCAAAGTTCCCAAGTTAATTTTACTCTGCAGTGAAGTTTGAAAACCATCGTGACCAGTGATTTACAGATGCCCGAAAACCAGCAAAGGAGTCTCTTCAGGTTTAGTTGGATCAAATCCCTCATCTGTGAGCTGGTAAATTGGGATTAATATCCCCATTTTTCAAGTTAAGCTCTGAAAACAGAGCTGCTATGATATTCCTGATAAATGGTCATCAGAGTCTGTGAGTCAATCCTTCAGCAGAGGAGTCCTCACTACCTTTGAGGCATTGCGGGACTAGGAAGCTCTGATTGTTTAAACCTGACCACACCTCCCTTTATCATCTGTCCCTCAACTCTAGTGCTGCCTTGTAGTGTCCACAACATGAGCAATCCTCCCATCTTGCAGCTCGTCAGCTTCTTAGGGGCAGCTGCCCTCCCCTCCTTCTCCAATTCTTTTCTTCATCAGGATTATACGAGCATGGTAGGACTTGACATCCCTGCTGCCATTCTGCAGGCTCTATATTTTTGTCTGTGAGAATCACTTATGTTTTGCATGAAAAGGAAGATAGAAAAAATATCAAAATGGCCTGACAACTTGAATATACAATAACCCATTAAAAGATTGTGTGGTCTATGCATTGTCCATGAGGTAGGAACCCAGTTCCATGGCCGTTTATGCTCATTATATACCTTTTGGTTGTGTGGTATCCGCTGTGCCACTTGCTGGAGATACTAAGGAAGAGATGGGTCTCTGTCCTCCAAGAAAAGGGAAACCTATTCTTCTTAGTTTAGGTACTAACAACAGCTTTAATTTATGAACAATCTCATATGCACCAGTTTCAGAGTCAGGAGTAAAACTCAGCTAGGGGTGCCTGGGTGGCTCAACCTCTTAAGCATCAGACTTTCAAGTTTGGCCCAGGTCATGATCTCACAATTTGTGAGTTAGAGCCGCACACTGGGCTCTCTGCTATCAGTATAGAGCCTGCTTCAGATCCTCTGTCTCCCTCTTTCTTTGCCCCTCCCCCCGTTTCTCTCTCTCTCTCTCTCTCTCTCTCTCAAAAAAAACCAAGTATTTAAAAATATTTTAGGGCCACCTGGGTGGCTCAGTCAGTTAAGCATCCGACTTCAGCTCAGGTCATGATCTCATGGTTCGTGGGCTCAAGCCCCACATCGGGCTCTGTGCTGACAGTTCAGAGCCTGGAGCCTGCTTCAGATTCTGTGTCTCCCTCTCCCTCTGTCCCTCCCCTGCTCACACTCCATCTTTCTCTCTCTCTCTATCTCTTTCAAAAATAAATATTAAAAAAATAAAAAATACATTTAAAAACACTCACCTATACAGTAAGGTGATATAAGATTCTCACGGCACAAAGCAACTCATTTGTCCACATTCTACTGCACTCATTCTGCACAAGTTATGCAGAGTAAAGATGCAGCATCGGTACTTGTTTGGATGAATGAGTTTCTATTGCTTCTTAGTATAATATTCTTACAAGCGCACCTAAGAGAGTTCTTTGCAATCAGTACAAGAAAGGGAGTTAATATGTTTGAAGTAATATGTGCCTGGCATAAACGGTGCTTCTCAAAATGTATATTGTTAATTCCTCATAACTACATAGTGAGATACTCGGACTCAGATGGTAGATTTCTCCTGCCCCAAACAAGTGGTAAGTAAGGAAACCGAGACTTTAGGATCTGACTCTTTCTACAGTTAATCTGCATTATAATAATATTTCAAATCAAGGTAAGGATTCATTGACAAGACTCCAGGAAAAAAAGTATTTTAGACATTTTTATTAGTTCTTGAGAATATGAGGCTGAATTCCAAATATGTATACTCAAAGTATAAGTGGTCACTCTATTTCACCTTTTACCTCTGAAAGAGCATAGCCAATAGAAACTAAGCAAAGCCTTTCATTCCTGAATTAGGTAAGCTGCTCTCAATGACAAGCTTAATGTTGGCACTTAAAATACAAGGTGCCCAGTTAGATCAGAATTTCAGATAAACAACAAACAACATTTTAGTATAAGGATGCCCCAAATATTGCATGGGACAAATATCACATTAAGCATACATATACTGAAAAGTTATTCATCGTTTATCTGAAATTCAAACTTAACTGTGCAAACTATATTTTTATTTGCTAACTCTGGCAACCCTCTGCAAGCAAGAAAATTCAACCGAAAGAGCCACAAGAGTAAGGATATAAGTAAATACATTATTTCACATAACAGTAAGTCCCAAAATAGCAATTCATCCACTCAATAATGACATCAAGGAATCAATTATTTTTCCACCTTGCTCTTCTGATCTCTGCAAGGTGTAAGCTCCTGTCTTTTGACTTCCTCTTCTCATGAGTGCAAGATGGCTGTGCAAATCCAGGCATTGTATTCAGTTACTACTTACTCTAGAGGAGGAAGAAACTATTCCCTTCTATGGGTCTCCCTTAGGATCAAGAAAGCTTCTCCCAGAAATTTTGTAGCAGGTTATCCCTGGTGATTCAATACCTAGAACCCGGTGTCATACTCATGTATGCATCAGTTATTGGTAAGGAGCATGAGTCTGCTGTGGCCGATTCAAAGCAGTCAGAATGCATTTCCTGCATCTGGGACAACTCTTTGAAGGACATGGCCAAACAGAGAAGGACAGATAACTGAACAGAGGCAGACTTCTGTCTGAACCCCAGAGTGGAGAAAAGAAAGGATGCTACCATCTTCTTTCCTGTTCACTGCTAAAACAACCCAGCTGTCAGCCAACTATTTCTTGGCCCTACTCAGCAAAAGCCCTGGGTTACTGAGAAATCCACCGAAGCAGGAACATATTGGCAACGGCAAAGGATCCTAAGAAAGCTCCGTCACATCGTTTCCATCTCATGACTTAAGCTTACATCCTGCACCCATACTTGCCTTTGTACACCACACTATTGATTAAAGGACTGCCTCAGTCAGCACCCTCATAAAAACCTCTAGAAGACTTTCCTCTGTAAATTTATCCAAACCCAGCCTCTGTACAAAGTTCAGAGATTTGGATTCATTTCACCAGCCGACACTGGTACAAAGAATCCAGTCCTAGTCGATAAATATTTATTGAATTGTTACTACAAACTCAGAACTCTGGGAGATTACATTCTAACCTAATTTTGACTCTCAAAGAATTTAAAACTTCATTAGCATACTTCCTCTTCAGAAAACAGAATTTATAGAATTTAAGAACTCTTTCCCTTTGTAAGAAGTCTTAATTTACAAATCTTTGAAACGTACTGTACAGGCTCCATTTACAAACTGCTGCTAAAGCCTACCTTTCTTATAAAGATCCCTTAGGAATTATTCTGTTATTCCACATTAGTTTCTTGTCATGCCCACCATATAACAACCAGGAGGAAGATAGTTACCGTGAATTTTAGACATTTGTCTTCATCTGCTGTCCCTTCCAATCTCCTGGCTGTGCTCTAAAGCTTTCAGCTTTGCCCAAAAGTGCATTAATAAAAACTTTATTTACATTAGATTAAAATATTTAATTTTAAAAATCACTTTCTAAAAATAATTAGCTAATCCAAACTCACTAATGTCCTCATCCTACCACGTACAGACCAACCATTTTATGTAACAACAAAAAATTATGATTTTGTGGTTAGAATTCAACTTTTACAAAAGGTTTCCCATTGCAATTTGGACTTTTCTATTCCTCTGTTATTTGTATGTATGTGCTTTCAATATAACTGTATGTGGCAAACTAGAGATATAGTAATTTTTCATTCCATATTTAATAGCATGAATGCATAGAGGATTGACCAATGAATAAGAAAAAAAAAGAGTGTCTCTGCTTTCTTTGATGATGAGCCATTCTGTTCATTGCAAAGAACTGACAATTGCCATTATGTTTTACTCTATTTGTATTATCAGTATTCTTTCTTAGGAAGGAGTACTAAATGATTTCTATTCATGGTAATGAAGGAAGAGATACCATGTCAGAGACATAAAACATCCATATATAACGTATACAGATAGTTTTTTTAAACATACAATCATTTCTATCATTTTAATTCTTTTCTTAGCCTATCACCACTGTAACTGATTTTAAAAAAAGATTTGGAAGATAATATGTTTGATTTAGCAAACTTACATGTATTTTCCCAAATGATTTGCAGAATGAAATTATATGTTTTTTTGTATAAGTTTTACATTGATGGTGTTTTATGACCTGCCGTCACATTAGCACTGGGTCACAGGGAAGAATCTTTCTAGGCCTGCCAATGTGGAGACGAGCTGGTTCTCTGTCCAGGGAAGGTGGCCTAAAACGTAGCAGCAGCCAATGTAGGCTGCAAGGCTGACCATATGTTAACTTAATTAACTGAGTCCCAACAGCAACTCCTCAGATCAGACGTAAAAGCTGAGCCCGTAGCAGCCAAAAACTTACGTTACTTAGGTGTACTGTGTTTCTTGATCTTTTCTTTCTTTTACTGTTCCCAACTTGCACATATACTGACAGCATTATAAATCACATCCCCTCTTCCCTCCTTCCACAGCCTCCCTCTTCAGGCTAGGGTTGCCAACTATCCCATGAACTGATCACGTTTGTTACACATCCGCAGCCTCACAAACGTGCCTCATTCAGTTATGGGAGTGGGCAGGGATGGCCAGAACCTAAAAACTAGACCAATCAATTAGGGTGTGACTGGAACTGGAGTGAAGACCCATCAAAAGGCAATGTAAATTCAGGCAGCCAAGCGGAACTAAGCATGAGGGGAATGTGCTGGCAAGCACGACAGGGACTGTAGCAGGAATACAGATGGCAGCATCCGAGAAGCCCAGCAAATAGGAACAGGCAGGTGCCTTGCTGGACATTCAGAAGTCAGCGGCACAGGAGTTGCACAGCAAAAAAAGCATGAAAAAGTTCACAAAATCAAAGAAAGCTGCCCTCCATGTCAAGGTGATTTAGTCTTTCTCTGCCAAGGCTCAGGCGGGGAGGCTGGTCCAGGCTGATGAATGCAGTTCGTAGAAACCCAAGATTCGAGAGCAAGAACCACAGTCCCAGAGAAATTCCTCTAGTCCTTAGTTTTAAGAGTCATAATGTTAAGATTAGAAAAGTTTGTGGTTTCCAGATTAAGGAAGATCCTAAATGCGGGGCAGAGGAGTGTGCGCTTCATTCAGAAGCAATGACAGCCACAAAAGAGTTATGACATGGGTGGAAGAATAACAGAAGGAACCTACCTCCTGGGTTTTGACATCAAGCCTCGATTTGAATGCTGCCTTCACAGCTTGCTTGTAATGTGATAATGAGCAGATGACCTTGTCTCTATAAGCCGCAGTTTCTTTATCTGTATACCTTCCTCTTAAAATGGTCATGAGCATTATGTAAGGTGTTGAGTGGCCTAAATTTAGCTGGGTTCACACTGTCCTTTGAGGTTTCAGTAGACTAGGTTGAGTCTCTTTCCCACACACAGTGGGTGAACTTGTTCTCCCTGTGCAATCCCTCTGTGGATTATATGGATGAAATGAAAGGGGCCACACTTCTTCCTGAGTTCTGAATCAGTTTATGGATCATCTCATCATATCATGCATGCTGTTCTTTTCTCTGAAGATTGGCAGCCTTCCTTCCCTCTTAAAGAATGGCCAGCATAAACCTACACTCGTAGTTGCCTTTGACTGAAATCTCAGAGAATCTGAAGGGATGTCTGTAGGAGCACCACGCACAACTCAAAAACAAATGTTAGAAATTCTCTGGTTACTCTAGAACTACTTATTTTTTCCTTGTTGCCTTTCTCTGAAGTTTTTGCGTTGACTGACCCTCCTCTTGTCTGCTCTTCTCTCTCACTGCCTTTACTCCAACCTCAAATTCCTGGTAACTTCTCATGCAGATGACATAGCTGTCTATTTTGTTTTACAGTCAACTTTGAAACTATGTCCCAGACGTCTCAGCTTTCACACAATTCTCTCCCTGCGCGACATGCTGCTGCGAGGCAAGTGTGAAGAGATTCATGGATCTCATGAAGACACAGTGGACTATGGACAGCTAGTTTTCAGAAGAGAACCTGGGGTGATGACAGTTTTGGGGAGTCATTTTGGGATGGGAACAAATATCAAACACTGATCTCAGAAACTATTCCTTTCATGAAATCAAATTTTGATTGGATGACTTGGACGTAAAGGAATATATGCCTGGGGACATTGTTGAAAACAATACCAGAACTAGCAGGCAATTAGTGGAATTTACCAGCTGGCTGCTGTCAGGGAAAGAGTAGAAGAGAACC
>CM053559.1:72137844-72314286 GCA_028646485.1 Cryptoprocta ferox
AAGGAAGGGAGGGAGGAAGGAAGGAAGGAAAGGAGGGAGGAAGGGAGGAAGGGAGGGAGTCATTTTGGGATGGGAACAAATATCAAACACTGATCTCAGAAACTATTCCTTTCATGAAATCAAATTTTGATTGGATGACTTGGACGTAAAGGAATATATGCCTGGGGACATTGTTGAAAACAATACCAGAACTAGCAGGGAGGAAGGGAGGAAGGGAGGGAGGGAGGGAGGAAGGGAGGAAGGGAGGAAGGGAGGGAGGAAGGAAGGAAGGAAAGGAGGGAGGAAGGGAAGAAGGGAGGGAGGGAGGGAGGAAGGGAAGGAGGGAGGAAAGGAGGGAGGAAGAAAGGAAGGGAGGGAGGAAGAGAGGAAGGAAAGGAAAGAAGGGAGGGAGGAAGAGAATTCCCAATCTGCCTCATCAAAGTTAATCATACCAACCCCTATCTTCCTTAGCAGCTGCTCGCTACATTCCTGATGCTCCTCTTCTGCAGACTGAACCCCAGGCTGGTGTGCAGACACCCCTGATGTTGCAGTACAGATGCTGCAACAAGGCAGGCAAGCCTATTTGGTGCCTGGGCTTCTGAGAATCCCTCTGTCCCCTAGTTGCAGCCCGTCCTTATTGGCTCTACTGCTCCAGGACTAACTACCGGCTCTGACTTCTGCTTTTCCTACCTGACATTCCAACTTAGAGTTATATTTAGAATCAGAAATCCTTCCCCAAACCCCATCTTCTCGGTTAGGCCTTAGTACTCTTCTTAATCTCTCCTTCCAGAGGCTAGATCTTGCTCCCTATGTTTCATTTGCTTTCTCACCTTTCTGGGGGACCTGTTGGGATTGGACCCTGAAACCATCACAGTGTTATATTCTGCTTAACTTGAAGTTTTCTTGATGTTGTGCACCGTCAGCCCCCCCCCCACCATCACCACACTCCATACTTACACACACACACACACACACACACACACACACACACAGGTGTTAGATCTCCTTAGTTACAAAAACGCAGGAAGCAAGTTTCTTGCCTGACCCTCCAGAAAGGTACCTGAAGCCCAAGAGCTGAGACATAGTCTCAGCCCTTTCCTATATTGGCCTGTAGGGATTGCTATGGTTTTTGTGTCTGTATTTGTTTTGCCTAAACATGTTTGAGTTTTAACAGTGAATCCACTAAAGTGTCTTCAGCGCTGATCTCACAGCTTATGTAAATAAGCAGGTTATTAGCTTCTCCACTAAGTGAGTTTGTAACATAACTTCCTGTCGTCTCACTGTCAGACTGGTTTTTACTGGTTCGTTTGTTATTTTTTGCTGGTCAACAATGTGCCTGCAACAAGCTACTTAGCCTTCCCCTCCTCTGTGCCCTGCTTTCTTTCCTACCAAAAGCAAAGGAACACATTTTCTAATTTACTCTGGGCAGAAAATCAGGAGAAGCAAGACACTGGAACCGAACTCAGGTTAGAGGAAATATACTCTAATGAGACTCTAGAAAAATCCCTGAGCTTAAGTGTAAGGATTTTGTGATGTCTGTGTTTGCATGAGGATTTAATGCAAGACTTGTGTGTATGGTTGTGTATTTTTGTATGTTTTTACTCATCTGTGTTCTGTACGGTCAAGGTTCTAAGATCAGTGGCTTCTGGTCATGGAAGTATTACTACATTAACCTTTTGGGGAAAAAAAGACAAAAAAATATGTGAAGGGAATTTTACTTTTAGCAGATCATAATATTTCTGAGTCTAATTTTGTATCTGAGCTGCTTCACACCTATGTAGTGAGTGAAATGACCACTGAACTGGAAAGTAGAAGACTGAGGTTTGAATCCAGATTCTTCTTGAGCCAGGAAACCTAGAGTTATTTAATGGTTCTCCATCTAGAGGGATAAGAAAGAATTTAACCCGATTAATTTTACTGTTATAGTTCCAACTTTGAACAATTCAATCACATTTCTGTCCTTCCTACTTCTTGGTTTTTTTTTAAGTTTTTTTTAATGTTTATTCATTTTTGACAGAAAGACAAAGAGTGTGGGTGGGGGAGGGGCAGAGAGAGAGGGAGAAACAGAACTCAAAGTGGGCTCCTGGCTCTGAGCTGTCAGCACAGAGCCCGATGCAAGCAGGGCTCAAACTCATGAACTATGAGATCATAACCCGAGCTGAAGTCAGGTGCTCAACCGACTGAGCCACCCAGGCACCCCTGTCCTTCTTACTTCTGACAAAAGTTACTCTCCATTGTAATTTTTTTAGAGACAAAACATTACATCCTCTTCTCAAATCTAAACACTAAGTGTTAATATTGAGGGATGTCCCTCAATTCTATTGATAGCAATAGTTGAGTGATTTGATATTATTATGACAAATCACATCCTAGTTATTAAGTTTCAAAGTTAGGTTTACAATATTAGTTTATATATTATTTTTAATTTAAAAAGACAAAAATAATCTTCTGTTTAAAAGAGATCTTTAGAAACAGTCTTTGTGTTATATAAACCAAACACTCACGTCTTCTCTAAGTGTATTTAGGCATTGTAAATGTCAAAATTTGCTTTCTTTCTTATTCTTCTTTTGTCTTTCACCTTGGAAGATGGCTGTGATTGAACCATACAGTTGTATGATGTGTTCACACTCATACTTAGTCCTGTAATGTTTTGTTCATTAGACATTCATAGTAGACATAATTGTACTTTATAAATCTGTGCTAATTGGTAGCTACTAACTTCCTCTGTTAATTCAGATTCAAACCATAAATCATGATGCATTTAACCTATCATTCTTTCATTTACAGGACAAAAATGACAATGTGATATGATTTTTATGACTTGCAGTCATCACAAAATAATTAGTACATTAGTAATCAGTAATAATAGCTCAGTATAAGTACATTTGAGATTCTCAATTGAATAGAATGGGGGTGAAGGTGGTTTTCAAAAGACATGTTTTCTGCTAAAACTAACATTAGTGCCAAATGTTTTAGAAATTTTTGCAATGCAGATAATAAAACAGCAGTGAATTAGACTAGAAATATCAAACTCATTTCAAATAACTGGCTTGTTCTTAAGTCAGACTCCCCACTTTGCACTAGGCATCCTCTTCATGAATACTGAAAAGGAAACACTTAACTCGCCCTGATGAATGCAACAATTATAACACAAAAGAAATCATTAATGCATCAGAACAGAAGAGTATGGTCTGTTAGCATCTAATTAGGCTCTTGCTGTAATTATCCTCCATTTGAGAAATTTTCTTAATGCAAAAATGATAAAACAAATCATGAGTATTCACTTAGTATAATTAGTTAGCAGCACTAAGGCACATTTAGTTTAATCTGTATCCTTTTTTATACACTTTGTTCGAATGATCTTAACTATAAAAAAGCTGAATATTCTACCACTTTAAACTTTTTACAATATCCACATCATAACATCTTTCTTGTATACCCTTGTCTCTCCACAGACAAATTTCCAACATTGTGCTTGGTTATTTGTGCTGAAGGGCTAAAGGAAAAGGGGAAGGATTAGGAAGCATTGTTTACCCATAGTTGGAGCAGAAAGGGAATGAGGGAGGGGAGAAAGCAAGAAAAGAACGGGATAGGGATGGAGGAGAGATTTTGAAAAAGAAAGGAAGACTAAGAGAGGAGAGGGAAGGAGAAGATTGAAATAAAGAAGGAAGGATGAACCAGAAAAGGAAGAGTTAATGAGTTGGCTGAAATAAAAGCAAGAAGACAAAGATTTCACTTGTCTCTCATTGGTGATCACATTGTGATTTTTTAAAATTATCTGTCTATCTATCTATCTTCTATCTATCTATGTACTCAGCAGTGGATTTTTTTTTAAATCATCCTTCTTTCTCTGGGAAAAAGCACAGGAAGCGAAGACTAAATTCTATCTACGATTCTCCAAAAAAGAAAATTCTCCAAGTTCCCTAATGACATTTTTCCATTTCTTCCATGACCAAGAAAACTCTCAGACACCTAACTGGACCAATTCAGTCTTGATTCTTAGGATCACAAGTTCTTGCTGCCCCTTGGAAAATATGGTCGTTAATCAACTGAGAGCTCCTAAGAGGGTAGGAACAAACTTCAGCTCAGTGCTGGAAAGCAAGTTAATGTGCATGCCTCTTTGTGGAGAAGCCAGACAGCACTCCATCTAGACGTGCTGGCAGGATGGAGTTGTATCCAAGTCAGTTTCTTACCCTATTTGCATCAATGGAAAAAAAAATTCATCTTTCCTACTAGTAATTTCTTTTATAATTTATGATCAGTAAAGCTTCTTTGCTATTCTGATTAGTTTTAAAAACCCTGCTTGGAAAGACTGCGCTAAATGAGTTCTTCCCGAATCTTTATGTATAATGGTCCTGAGCTATTTCAAATGCACGTATACATTAAAACATTTCAATACATGAGTAAAATCTTGATTTGGACCTATAAAAGCCATTTGGTAATAATTCAGTTTTGATTATAGATCTAGGGTATAAGGAAAGTTTCAGAATAAGTAGTTCTAAAATCTTTTCTATCATCAAAATTGATGTTTAGTAAAATAAATACTTGACGAATAATCAAGGAAGCAGGCTTAGATTCATTCACTGAAGTAAAACATCAAATACATGCTGCACACCATTGATGCAAGTTTTTAAGAGGGAAGAAGCTTTTGAGAACTTTTATTTAATTCCATCAGTTTATATTCATCTGTCAAGCATTGATATGGCCATACTGGTCATTCACATATTAAAAGCTCTGAACTACTTGGTAAATAGCGGCAACTCTGAACCCTTGATTTCCCAACCATCCTGTCCGCTCTCTCATAATTTATCTTCTCACTGTCTAGAAAATAAAGCATTATGGTTGGGGCACTATGTGCTCTCCAGGTTCTGTCCCAAGGCTTTGGAACATCCATGCTACTTTGTATCTGAACCATAATGAAATTTGATATTTTTAAATATAACTTCTGAATGGAATATGTGTTGCTAGTTTTCACCTAATTAGAGAATTATGTTTGCAGGGGGAAGGAGTGACATATTTACCATAGTTTTTTTTTTTTAATGTGTTTTTAAACTGCAAGCTTATATACCCTTCTCTCCTTTGAAATGGTCCAACCTATTTCACCCAGTCTCTGGATATCATTAGAACTTTGTTCTACAGACACAGGTGCCAATATAGTGCTTCAACTTCCATTGCCAATGTTGACCTCCATTTCAGTACCCTGTTGCTCCTAGTGATGTAGGCAAATCATTGCATGACTGCATTGACACTGTGCCTCCTTTCTTCCCACAGTCTTTTCCACTTCCCCCTTGGGTGAAGGAGAAGAAGGACATGTATGTGGAGGAATGAGCTAGTCTTTCTCCAGCCAGCATAACAGATCTTTTAATAGGTTCATGATCACAGCGGTTTGGGACCCCAGGCTTTTCCTGTACAAATTTTTTTTATGGAAGTTCTTTATTTATCTTCGTGGAGCAAGCTTCCTTTGGAGCTGGGTTGTGGGTACCACAACCAAGAGAAATCACCTCTTCTCACTAATAATTACATTCACAGGTCTAAAATGAAACACCTTTACTTTCTCCTTTTCAAAATGACCTCCCCAGGACTAGGACCGCTGTTGAGAGAAAACCCTCTCTGCTCTCGAGGCTCATCCCAAAAGCCTTATTTCAGCTCTGGCATGTCCAGACTTCACCTCTCTTCCAGGAGGTAAATGAAACCTTAGGGGTGCCATATCGGTGTGAGATGAGGTCCGTGAAATAAAATGTTGCCTGGATCTCCACTACACACACAATGCAGTGGGCTACAAGAATGTCCTTCCTTTCCCAATCTTCCTTACTACATTTAACATCTTCTTTTTAGTTATTATCTTTAATTGTTCCATGCTAGTCAAAGACATATCCAAAATAATTGTGTGAGTTTCTTTTTCACATGAAAAACCACAGAGGTGCTGAATAAAATAACATCTCTTCTTTCTGCAATTTGTGAGAAGAAAATATTTTGCTGATGTAAACTCTCCTCATTTCAACTTCATTATTTTGTATTCTGCCTTTTCTTGAAGTTAAAAGGGCTTCAGGTGAGAAGTGATCGAACATTGAACGTGTCACATGAAACTTTCTCTTTTCCACTCAGCACTAATGAAAATATTTGCCTTCTACTTAACTAACAGGTCTTTTCTTTAAAACTTGCTGAACTTGTTTTTTACCTGAGGAACTTCAGTGCAAACCATAACAGGGATGCTTTAGATTTTCATCTCTTTCATTCCTCAGAAAAAAAAAAGAAGGGGAGAAAAAGTCCCCAATTTTACAAGCTGAATAAACAAAATGAAAAAAAATTTCTTAGTTCATAAAATAATAATTTTAAACTCTTATTCGTTTATTAAATTACTATTTTTCATTAAATATGAACCAAAAATCACTTACTATCACCAACACAGTATATGTAAATTGCCAATATATTTTCATTTTATGTAATTACAATGTGGAAAGCATAAATAGAAATGAGCATTCATAAAAGACATGTAGTGCTTTAGAATTTTAACAGTAATGTTTGTTCATTCAGCTAACTCAAACTTACCATATGGCATATCTAAGTTTTTGCACCTTAAAAACATCTCAATGTCCTGCTGTAAATCTACCTATGCAATTAAAAATATTGGTAGGACATATAGGTATATACAACCAGCATAAGAATATTTTTAACTGTTTTATCTACTCAACAAAATTATTTCACTGAAGCTAAATAAATAGTTGTCAAATTACTACCCAGAAAAGTCAGCAGCTGCTTCTATTTAAGACTTTCATATGTGTCTTTACTGTCCCCTCCCTACCCCGCCGAATTAACCCGAGAAAGAGACAGTGGGATTCATTTCAAGAGCTCTTTCTCCCTGCAGGGCACTGGGAGATGATGGAATGAGAAGCAGCTGCATTTCCTGAGCCATTCTGTCCCTTCTAGTTATTTTTCTTCCTTTTCTTGCCCTCCACAGTCTCTCCCTTCCCATATACAATCTCAGTTAGTTCTCAAGCTTTAAATTACATTTATACCTTGATGACACCTAAAAGTACCTCTCTAGCCCAGACTCCCTCTACTGGGAACTCCAGATGCCAGTATTCAACCAGGCTGCAGAGTATCTCAAGCTTCATGTGTGCAAAATGGAGCTCCCAGTGATGGAACACGATGCCCCTTCTCAACAAGTGTAAGTGAAATCACCATTCATTCATTTTTCAACCAGAAACCTAAATTTTATCCTTGATTCAAATTTCTCTCTTATCCCTATATTGAATTCACTCTGATGGAAAGTTCTATTAATTTTACTGCGAAATATACCTCAAATCCATCTCATTCTCTGTCTCCACTGCCAACAAGCCAGTCAAGAAAATGGCAATCTCTCAACTGGACTACTTTGTCAGCCTTTGTCACATCAATATTTGCTCTCCTCAATTCATTCTCCATAAGCAATAGGAATTCTTGTCCTATTGTTACAAATAAGAAAACTGAGGTTCCGGATGGTAAATAATTTGCCCAAGTTTACATGGCAGTGAAGGATAGCATTAGAATTTTAAGCCAGGTGAACCAGCTCAAGGTTCAACAATTTACTCAATTTCATATAACTACAAAATGGGTCTAGCTAGTTCAAATTTGGGTTCTTTTTACTAAGTTATACTGCTACTCTATATTTAAAGGAGTAGTGACCAGAGGAATACCTCTTATGTCTCCCAAATTAAAATGGACCAGGAAACTCACATGTGTATGTATACACATATATTGTAGAAAATATGAAAACGGTAAGAGATGTTAAGAAGGGAGTAACAGAGAGGTGAAATTATGATTAATTTATTTTCTTTATATTTTCCATTTCTTAATTTTCCCAAATTTTCTACTAATAACATATACCTGTTTAAATAGGTCTGGATATAACTAAAATATATATTTTAAGTAAACTAAGTTAAACAGAAACATTTAACCTATTTATATTAAATTTATGACCAAATTTTCATTTCTTTAATAATTTATTACTTCATTAATCTTTATTAATTTTATACACTGTGTTATAAAGATTAGCCAAAAGATTCTTTGCAATTGAAATAGAAATTATAATTTTTAAGACGTTGCTTCCTTCCTATAATTTCCTTACCAAATCTGTCATCAAAACTCTTTCTCTTTTAATTCTTAAGCCATTCTAAATACTTAGGGGTAAAAGGCATCTTCATGTACACTTGAAAGTAATCATAAGGACTAGCATAGCATTTTCATGAGTGATTCTTAGAGGCCTTTGATTGTTTTCGTAGTTGTGAATGGTCCCTAGAGTTCCATCTATAACCTTTACTTGCTCCAAAATTGCAACATGGTACATCTACCTTCTATTGACCACTCTGGCATTTTCAAGAACATACACCTAAAACTGAACTCATTGACAGGCCCAGGCTGAATTAAGTGCCCCTCACTGATGCTTCCATAACATCCTGTGAAACCTCTTTTAACACATAACTTGTATGTCATAGTTACCTGTTAGTCTATATTCTTCACTAGATTATAACCTCCATAAAGGCAGTCTCTATCCTTCATCTCTCCAGTGTCTAAAAATTGCCTGTAGAGATTTTGTTAGCATATTCTTTCAAATTAAATAAATGAACTTCTCTAAAACAGTATAATAAAAATAGTTTCATTAATCAAAACCTACATCATGGTAAGAGGCATAATTAACTCTTGAAGGAAATTTAAAGTTAGTCAATCAACATATATTTCAATGCCTGCAAGATTCAGTTTCCTCTGGACCAGCCTGGGAAGGGTTTAAGGATACAGTTTATCAGTTGGAAAATTTTGGCTCTTGGCATACTAAAGAAAAGATATCAACAAAGTGTATTCATTCAGATGATGGTAAAGTATTTAATTTCAATGTACTTTAGTTCACTGAGTTGGTCTTCAGTTTTCTTCTGTAATTCACTAGATCTCATCTCTGTTATTCCATTTAGAAGGTATCTTCAGATGTACCAAGACTTCATTGAAGAACAGTGAATTTCAATAAGGCTGAAATAGAGGGAATTGTTTCCCTTTCATACAGCTCTCTAAAAATGTCTCACTTTTTGCTTTCCAAGTATTGTCAACATCTTTGCAAGCTCTCTCTCTCTCTCTCTCTCTGAATTCTATTTCATTGTATTTGATTCTTTTAATGTTGCTTAGTGTTGGCACCTGATATAAAATGACACTTTCAGAATTTCATCAACCACAACAGTATGTAGACAACAACCACTTTTTACAGTTTCCACAAGAGTTTCAAAGTCTTATATTTTGCAACAAATAATCATGGTTAAAAAAAAAAAAAAAGAACGCAAGCATCCATTGTCTATATGAACAAAACTAACACCAGGGTATTTGGCTGGTGAATGAAGGAGAACATAAGGACTTAAGTATGCAGCCCCAAATCTAGTGTATGGTAATTGTTAGGCCTAGGGATTCTTCTCACTCCAATGGATATAGGATATGTGATCTCTGGGACATTGTATGAGGCCAGAGTTTCAACCCCATGAAGTCTGAAGTTAGAGTTCTTGCAAGGTATCATTTACACTATGCAGATCGTTGCCTAACATTGTACAAGGGGTTTTGGAGCCTCTGTTTGGCAGCCAGCCATGATTCAATGTAGCAGCATATTTTTGAGGCAGCTGGTCCTCTGTGTACACACACACACACACACACACACACACACACACTCAACCCACTACAGAAATTAACCCTTTCTCACCTAACAATACATTCATACCCTAACTTCACACTGCCCATAAGAATCATGTTTTACTCATTGAGGGTCAGTTGTGTGCCAACTCTTTCTATATAATACCTCTAAGTTTCACAACAACCCTCTAAGGCAGGTATTACTATTCTCAATGGACAGATGAAAACTTAGACGATGAATATCTGCCCAAGTTTTCAGAGCTAGTGTAGGGTTTAACTAATTTCATACCAAGATCTGTCTGGTTCCCAAACCCTTCCTCCATTAAAAACTAGTGATCTATTCATGCATCACAAGAGGACCTAGAGAGAGGAGGAAAGCTCTTTTGAAGTGCAAACTCTTAAAAAGCCATTAAGAAGTTAGGTAAATTCTATTATTAAAATTACAAGTCTATCTTCCTTATTACCAGAGCTAACTTGCTTGAGAACCTTAAGAACCTGTGATTACTTAAAGTGTGTGCTTTTATCTCAGTGATATGTTGTATTTTAAATATTCACTATTCTAGGATCATCTGGGTGGCTCAGTTGGTTGAGTGTCTGACTTTGGCTCAGGTCATGATCTCATGGTTTGTGGGTTCGAGCCCCACATTGGGCTCACTGCTGTCAATGTGGAGCCCACTTCAGATCCTTTGTTCCCCTCTCTCTCTCTGCCCTTCCCCTGCTTGTGCTCTGTCTCTCAAAAATAAATAAAACATTAAAAAATTAAAAATAAATAAAAAGTTTTATTATTTTAAAGAAGTAACTTACTTTAATAAACCACTACAAAAGTTGTCAAAATTTCAAAAAGGAAGGGAATTGCCAATAATGTGGTCAGAATGCAGTATGGTAAAGGTCGGTTGCCCATCTCCCAAAGGGACATCCGAGGTTGGCCTTCTCTAGTGAATTTACCATGGCCTAACTAGGGCACTGGCTTGAACTTTTTGAGCTTGATTTGTGTCTGATACTAAAAGTAATTTCTATTAAATAAGAGTTTTTATTCCTCCAGACTGGTTTTTACATGGGAAAAAAATCATTAATAGGTTGTTAGGTTTTTAAATATTCAATTTATTATAGTTATAAGGAAAAAAGGATTAGTTCTTCTTTACAGTTGTCAGTTCATTTTATAAACCTTATTATCCCATGTAGGGGGCTAGCAAATTTTCACACTTTAAAAGAGGCCTTTAATTACTATCTAAAAGGGTTTATAAACCTTGTTAATTAAACTACTTTTAACATTTTAAACTGCAATAATACATTTAACATGCTCGAATTCTTTCAACACATACATAAATTATCTAACACACTTTCTCAAGTATTTAAGCAATACTTAGAAAATTAACAAATGAAACTTTAAAAATGGTTTTCTTTAAGATTTTTAGATGTTCAAATACTGTATATAATAAATCAGTTTTTAATTAGCCAGGTGTAAAAGTGTCCTATACATTACAGATATATTTTTTGTTTATTTGTTTTGAGAGAATGTACATAGGAGGGGCAGGGAGAATGAGAGAGAGAGAGAGAGAGAGCAACCCAAGCAGTCTCCACACTGTCAGTGCAAGGAACGCAATGCAGGGCTACAACTCATGAACCCATGAGATCATGACCTGAGCCAAAAATCAAACGTCGCCACTTAACCAACTGAGCCACCCTGGTGCCTATACTTTACAAATATTTAATATAGCAAGTGTGCATACATTAATTAATGTAAAAAATGTTAATAATAGCTTTTGGAGCTCTAAAACATTTCTACAATTATTTCTAAATCTTCCCAGAGTGTAACATTCTTTTCCACAAAGGAAACATATACCATCTCACAAAATTTTAGGGGTTATATCACCATACAACTTTTGGAGCTGCCTTCTCAGCTTCTCAGTGAATTGAGACTAGTCCCCTGATAAGACTAGACTGCATTCTGTCTCTGACAGGGACAGAACATACTGAGCCCTGTAGAATATAGCAGACTATAATAAGGACTTTAAGTGAAAGAAAATAACTTCATGGGGCCCACAACCATTAGAAATGAATCACATCATTATCTAATTTTCAAGTCAGGTTAGAGTCCTACCCAGGTGGTCATGCCTTTTAATTGGATTTTGCTTTCCTTAGTTCTTAAGACAAGTAAATATATTCACATCTAGGTGTAAAGACATTTGGATGTAAGACATTCCTGCATTTTCTCACTCTAATCAAACTACCCAACTCTTCCTGGTATTAAAACCATATTGGATTGAATTCCGAAATGTCTTGGAGCTTTGTCTGACAATTGTGCTCACAACTTCTAACGTCATTCTATTTACAGACACATCTCTTAAGGGCAGATGCACACTAACCAGGCTCACAAAAGTAAATGATCAAAACACAATGCCAATGTACTAATTACAAGGAGAAGTAAGGCTGGTAAGAAAGCCAGGCACTTAAAATCTTCTGGTGCACACTTTATCTTCCTTTAATCAAGGCTCATGAAGTGGTGAGTTATTACCTGAAGATTGCCTGGTGAGTATGAATCAGAACAAGAGAAATTAAATATATGATTCGGATAAACATATATTATCCTTCCTGCTTCAAAAGTTTGGTACCAACTAAAAAGCAAATACAGAGTCAAACAGATACATCTCAAAATGTCAGCTTTATTACTAATGAAGGCTAGAGATCCAGCTTTAGCTACCCAACAAAGTACACTTGATGCTATTTCTTCACTGAATTAGACCAACTGACCTTGTCACTAGTACAACTGCTCCATCCCAGTTTCCCTTACAGCCAGGCCCCTGACTGCAAGGAAGCAGAGAGACCAGAATGCATGCATCCTGTGGAAAGACCGGTTTCCAAAGAAGGGGGACTTTGAGAGAGAGACAGACAGAAAGGGTGGCAGAGTGCCATCTCTCTCTTCCACATTTCTCTTATCAGATAAGACACTTCTTATCCTGCTGGAAGGGGTAAACTGGGGAAAGAAAGGCCAGGAGTGTTAGTTTTAGGGAATCCTTCCACATAAAGACTGGGGAATGAATGCTCCCTGAGCCTTGGTGACATCCATCTCCACAGGAAGGAGTGGTCCCATCTGCCACAGCGTCGGGGAAAGTGTTGTTTGTATACTTGGATCAGAACTGCTTCAGCCCCTGTTGGAGGCAAGAAAGGCACTGCCAGTACCTGCCCCTGGAATTCTCATCTTCCCATGCTTCCATTGCAGATCAATCCCTTTTCTCATTTGCAAGTAGTTGTGGTGTTTTTTCTTCTTCTTCTTCTTTTTTTATTCTGTTAACATATTAAATCAGGTTGATGTCAAGTTCCATGGGCCTGGAAGCTATTCTGCCTTTCTAAACACTCTTTGCATCTCTCTGCCATGATCCATTATACCTCCATCTTAGTTCTCTCCATTCCAAATTCATGAAGGATGACCCAGTCCCCAGGAAAGTCATAATAGATTCTGTGGAGCTAAAACTATTTTGTGAGACCGAGAGATTCTCTTCTGTTTACATCCTCCGGGGAACCTTCATTTAGTGGCAGTAATTGATTTCTTTTTATGGATACATCTGGTTTGCTGCTCAGTTTTTCAAAACTAAAAAATAATTGTTTAGGAATAAACACATAGGTACTGAATCTATTTTTTTCAACAAGGGAAGTTCAGTATTAAAGTAAAAAATGAGGTTCCTGCTGGGACGAGAGGAAGGGAAATGCAATTGGGAAGGAGCACAGGGCACTTTCTAAGTACTGTGAATATTCTATTCCTTAATCTGAGTGGTGACGACACAGGTGTTTATTATTACCACAAACACATTAGTTATCTGTCTTCATATTTTTGTATACGAATGATACATTTCAAAGAAAAAAATAATTTATCCATGATAAAAATGACAAGTAATAATTCTATTTATGTAAATTTTTATGCATGTGTACGTATGTATAAAAATAGAGATGTGTGAAATGACACTCATAAAAATGTTAATGGAAGATCTCTCAAGATAAGGGGATTTCGGATTGTTTTTGGTTAGTTTGTGTTTGAGGGTTTTTTTCTGCATTTGTGTTCTTATGTTACGAATGTAATTAGAAAAATCAATAAAGCTATTTTCATTGAGAACCAAAAATAAACAGAACTGCTGCACACAAAAAGTTATTAAATGAGATAGTATATGTAGCTTTGTGTTTTGAATTCGTTACTCAGTTGCATTTTTTGGCATTTATTTTTCTCTACTTAATGGAAACGTGATACCAGGTATACTGTGTGGTGCATGGGTTCAAACCTTATTGCGGGCACCAAAATCAGCATTATTTTTCTATTGCTGCTGTAACAAATTACCACAAGTGAAGTGACTTAAAACGGCATACATTTATCACAGTTCTGAAGCTCAGAAGTCCAACCTGGTTCTCCGTAGGCTCAAATCAAGATGCTTGCAAGGCTGCTTCCTTTCTGAGACTCTAGGGGATGGTGTGTTTCCTTGTCTTTCACAGCTTCTAGAGACTGTCCATACTTGTTGGCTTATGGCCCCTTTTTCCTTCTCTCTATCCATTCTGCCTTCTGATTCTCTCCTCTGCCTGGAAGGTTCTTTTAAGGACTCATGCGCTTAGGTTAATTTCCCCATTTCAAAGTCATTAAGATTAGTCATATCTTCAAAGTCTCTTTATTCATGTAATAGTATATGTTCATAGGTTCTAAGAATTAGAACAGAAACATCTTTGGGTGGCTATTATTCTGCCTACTGTATCTGGCTTAAGGATACAGAAATATGATTCTGTGTTTATCTATAGATAATTTTTCTCTAGTTAAAAAATATAGAAGAAAATTCATTTTAATCTTCAAAAACACATTGTCAAATATGAACATAATTTTAATTTAGTGAAAATAACTTCTGAACAAAAAATGGAAAACATTGTTTACGATAATGACTCAGTTGAAAAATAGGCACATTTATAAAATTGTCAAATAAAAATGCAGTCATGTAAACACTGAAAGCCCAAACCTTATAAATAATTTAAGGTTTCAAAAAATAAGGTTTCTTCAACGAGTTTTTAAAAAGACTATAAAATCAGACTGCAACAAAGCAGGAGAAGGAATTATCATACATATGTATATCCCTCAACCAGGGCCAGCTTCCCAAATAGGTGTCAAGAACGCCAGTGGGAGGGGCGCCTGGCTGGCTCAATCTGTAGAGTGTGTGAGTTGATCTCTGGGTTGTGAGTGTGAACTCCACATGGGGTGTAGAGATCATGTAAAAAATAAAAAATTAAATTAAATTAAAAAAGAATACCAGTGGGAGCCATTTACTACACACTATTAAGGCCTCCTTTAACATCTCATCTATTACTTTTGTTGAAAATTCTTCCAATAAGGATTTATTCCTGTGGGTTCAAATCCTCTTATAATGCCAGCTCTCAGAATATAAGCTAAATATTGGAAAAAACCTTGGCCTGAATTTGTTAAAAATCAGGGTAAAACTCGACATTTGAGGAAGGAAGTGTACCCGAAGAACTCTACCAGAAACTAGAAATGGGTCATTGAAATGGAATATAAAAGAATCTAACTTTTCCTATTTTCTATTTTTTAAATGCATCATCCTTTACCAATAATGACAAGTCTTGTCAACCAGCCAGAGGAAAATAAGATATAAGGGTATAGAGGCATTTGTATTAAATTTAAAAAATTTGATGTCCAGGCCAGAGAGGACAGTGACAAGGGATTCTTGATGAAATAATATGAGAGGTAGATGTAATTTTCAAGAAATGGAAACAGATACATGCAGTCTATCATAAATCATTGATCATAGTTATGCCTAATATTTTATAACATTTTCCATGCAGTGCCTATTGTTGATTCATATTAATCAAAAATAACCTGAAATTAATGCCAAATGCCCTCAGAAAATATTGCAAAGAAAGGACATTGCTTACAGGATTACTTCTGCTTCTGCTCAAAAGAGTTTGAAAGCTTTATATCACTCGGTGGCATATTTCATTTAAAGCAGACTTGTCTACTTTCATCTCTGTGCTATGTATAGCATCCTGAACTATCTTCCTAAGATCAAAGGGAAACTCACTGTACTTTATTTACAAAGGCAAATTTAATGGGTAACCAAGGTACTTATTTTACTAAACTGACTAGTCCCTTTGAACTAATATCTTCACTGATCCATAGACCATGCTCAAATGTAGAGAAGGCTTCCTTGAATCTGGAAAATGTTCTTAGCCTAATTGGTGCACTTTCTTTGAACTGCATGCCATGGATTTTATTATGCTGTAAGTGCACAACAGAGGTTTCTTCAGGACACATGAGTGCTAAAATCCTTTAGAAAACAAAAAACAAAACAACTAAAAAATATACCAACACTGCAAAATTGAAACTATTTTATTTCATTATCAGTGGGTAAAAATAACTCACTCCAAAGTACATGATTATGGTATTAGTAGTGTATAATAATAGATGCAGTAATTTGCGTGTAGCTGGCTAGCTAATAACTTACAATGCTCACTTCTACATTGATTTAAGGGGAAAATATGTTCTGTGTGTCACATTAATGTAAATATGAACGTGAATATATGTGAAGCAACATCGTGCAAT
This sequence comes from Cryptoprocta ferox, assembly GCA_028646485.1. Taxonomy (NCBI): domain Eukaryota; kingdom Metazoa; phylum Chordata; class Mammalia; order Carnivora; family Eupleridae; genus Cryptoprocta; species Cryptoprocta ferox. The sequence goes on from CM053559.1 coordinate 72,154,049, forward strand.
TGAAAGAATATAGATTTAAGAGTCTTACATTCTAATACTCCATTATAAGAACACAGTGATATTGCCAAAGTTGTTACTGTCTCTGAATCTCAAATTGCTCATCTTCAAAATAAGAAGTCTTTTTTTTTTGATAGACATCAATGCTCCTCACCAGAATTTCTGGCTCTAGTCTTATGGGACCCAAGAGGGAATTGCATTCTCTTGCCCATTGAGCTTATTATGCCTGGTGCTATAAGTTGCTTTGGCCAAAGAAATATGAGGGGAAGTAATATGTCATTTCTGGGGAAAAACATTAATTGGCGTTATGAAACTTTACAGAAGTGTATTTCTTTTCTGGGACAATCTTGGAAACATGATATGCAGTTGCAAGTCTGAGTCACCACATGGCGAAGAGCTGCCTTTGAGAAGTAGTTAGATTTAAATCTTGCTGTCTTGCTGTTTTGGGGGGCACCTGGGTGGCTCAGTCGGTTAAGCATCTGACTTTGGCTCAGATCATGACCTCATAGTTTGTGAGTTCGAGCCCCCCATCTATGCTGACAGCTCAGAGCCTGGAGCCTTCTTTGAATTCTGTGTCTCCTTCTTTCTCTCTGCCCCTCCTCCACTCATGCTGTCTTTCTCTCACAAATAAATAAACATTAAAAGAATAAATAAATAAAATCTTGCTTTTTTAAGCACTGAGAGTTGTTACCACAGTTGTTGCCTGTTCTGATTGAATATCCCTGTGAAATTAATGAAAGGATTAAGTAAAATCATATAAATAAGGCACTTTGCTGAGTGCTCAGCACATATTAGTTGATTCATAAATGCTGATTCTTTTCCTATCTTTCTCTAATCTTGTCTACTTTTTAAAAAGTGAACGTGCTGTCATAAGCTTATTATAATATAAAGTTAATAATTTTCTCCTCACTCCTTCCACTTTTTTCCTATTATCTTTTCGCCTCTCCTGCTCCTTTCCCTGGCTCACAGCAACCAGCTATTACAGGCACAAGTAAAAATATAAACACATATTTTATAAAAATGTCCACACTCCTCTTAGTGGTAATATCAAGAAAGATATAGTTTTTTAATTTTATACAGAGAGAGTGCATGAACAGGTGAGGGGGCACAGGAGCAGAGGGAGAGAAAGAGAATCTTAAGGAGGCTCCGCACTCAGCATAGAGCCCAACGCAGGGCTTGATCCCTTGACCCTGGGATCATGAGCTGAGCTGAAATCAAGAGTCAGGCACTCAACTGGCTGAGCCACCCTGGCGCCCCTCAAGAAAGAATTTAAAGATTGGTTAAATCACCTGCAATTGCAATTTTTGTCCTCCAGATCCTGCAAAGGTAGTCTTCTCTGGATTGTCTTCCTTTGATGCTATTGCTTCTAAATACTTTCCAAGAACCACGGCAGTTCTGAAGAGTATTTTCTATTATATTTACTTCAGTGTCACAATTTCCCTTGGTTTAATTGCTCTGTGAATAGCTATATTTCTGTTAAGCTTATCTTGGTCTTACATTGAGTGTTTGTTTTGTTTTGTGTTGTTTTAATTTACCACAGTACCTGGAAAATGAAAGCATACAGATATATACAACAAAATAACTTTTCTGGTTCAGTGAGTGCAAGAAATGGCCCAGAACTTAATATCATTAACCTATATAGACTACTGCCTATGTGCCAGGTGCTTTGCTAAGCACTTGGCAAGCAACGCTTCATGTAATCTCCATGACCCTATGAGGTAGGCACTGCAATCAAGAATGATAAAGCTGAGTTTAGAGAAACTAACTCATCAACATCCCTGGCTACTAATGAGTGGAGCAGGACAGGTGTCCAAACAGTTTGATTGCAAAGTCCATACCCTGAACCAATTCCTAGTACTCATATCACAGTGTTGTTGTTGCCCAAAAAGCCATTCTGTAATGTACTAAGTCATGTGGTTATAGAGGTATATTAGCAGATTTTTCTGCACTGATTTCTTATATGCCAAGCTCCACTCTTCAATCCCCACTAAATAACTGACCACATACTACATTCCTCCATAATAAATGGATTGCCTACATGTACATATAAGAATATCACATATAGAGAATATTTGTTTCTGTAAATTTCCTGGAAATCAGAGAATGGAAGAAGAGGGGGATGCTTTTGTTTTCTCTTTGTCATCCAGGGCTCAGGTAGCAATTATTTGTTTATTAAACTCTTGGATTACTTACAGAAAACATTTACAAGAAGATATTTTAACCCATATTTATCAAATTATTGAATATTATTGTATAGAAACACTGTACTAGGAATATTAATGAAATACAGAGATTTGATCCTTGCTTCTCCAAACTCAGTTTTGGAAGGGAAAGTGGTTGAAAGATATGCTAGATTGTTGTTGTGTTGTATAGCTGTGGTCACCTGCTGTAAGGGAAAAGAGAAGAACACAGCTCTAGTTTTCTTTGTATAATATTTTAATTTCATTCCATATTTAAGTTAATTAAAACTGCTATGGAAAATTATCTCTAGTGCCTTCTGTTCTCATTCCATTCTGAGGAAGAAAGAAAGAGAAGACATTCATTACTCTACCCATTAATTTTCTCAGCATTAATTTTTTAGTGTAAGGAGGCTGCTTAGAATTCTTTAGAAGTTCTGAGGTAGAAAGGAAGTATTACATGTATTAACCAAAGGAATAGAGGGATAAGATCAAGGAGGAATTGAATAGTTATAAATATGGTTTTCTAGATTAGCAAATAATATTGCTTTGAAATGGTAACTAGTTTCATTTTTTGTCACATCATCTTTATTTCTACCTCAATTGTACATATATATTTCTGCTATTTGTACATATATGTACACATATATGTATGAAGGATTCTCAATTTGTGCATATATGAATTCCTAAGAATTTTCTAATTGAGACTTCTTGAAATCTGTCATTCACTTGACTCCACTGTAAAATATTCTCTAATTCTACAGAGAAGGAGTTATATGGGAGAACAATATTTGGAGCTAAAATGTGTCATGGATGAATAAACATATGAACATAAGTATATGTGTAGAGTCAAAAAGAATGTGAGAGGACATCTAGTTCATACTGTGTCTCTAGATAGGGGAGTCCTTAAATTATCAAAGTCAGACAGTTATTAAGAACGTCTCCTTGATTAATCATGAATTTGCTGCAGGGAGAAGAGCTATAGATGGAGGGATAAGTAAGCTGTATTTCCCCAGAGAAGAATTTAAAATCTTAATTTTGATAAATGTCTATAAATTAGAACACTAACACATGCTAATTATAGCAACTGACTGAAGCAAAAGTAACACAAAGATAAAGGAAGAGACACTACCCCATGTTTTAATAATTTATATACATGTATACTGAGGACAATGGAGTCCCAAATGGATGAGGATTACACTCTAGGCCTAAACCTTAGTGGTAAAGAATTCCAAATGACAAAGAAATACTTACCTACACCCTGATGGAATGTAATATATTGCCTTGTCAGGAAAATATCTCCCAAAAATATATTTAATGCTTTGATAGGAATGAATTGTTATACCATTCCAATTTCCATGAATTTATCCTCACTTTAAGTGGGATTTAAGACTACAGAAAGAATAAAATAAATATTTTATTTATAGCTGTTTTATCTAATTGCCAAAATTGGAACAAGTTACATGACCTTCAGTTGTACATCCGTCAGTGGAATACTACTTAGCCATTCAAAGCAATACACCTCTGATACACACAGCAATATTGGTGAATCTCAAATGCATTATGCTAAGTAGAAAGAATTTGCTCAGCCAACTCAAAGAGTTACATAGTGTCTGGTTCTGTTTATGTGACATTCTGAAAGTGACAAACTACAGGGATGGAAAACAATGCAGTCAGAGGTTTTGTATGTCAGGGACTAAGTATGATAATGAGTAGGAGTAAGGACAGTGACAAAAGAGACATAAGTAAATTTGGGAGAATGAATGAAATTGTACTATATCTAGATTGTGATGCATTTTTCAAAATGCAAAAAGAATGACTTGCATTCTATGTAAACCGTACATCAATAAAAAATACCACCACCAACAAAAAGGAACATATTTTCCAGTAACTACAAAACATACTATGGTTAAGTGAAATATATAACTCTGACAAAACCTGATGTATTAACTTTTATGGATTTCCTTAAGGTGATAGTGGTGGCTATAGTTTGGCACAGAACTTCTTTTGACATTTAATTCACAAATGCCTATATAAACATATGTCTGCCTCTTTAAAAATGTATGTTTTGTACGGCATAAGCAGAAAGTTGATGGCTTTGCAGCTGCTAGCATTTGTGCAGTTTTCATTATTTGATGTACATGGGAAGTAAATCTATTCTTTAGTCAGAAGAAGCAAAAAGTTTCCAGTTTTATTAAAGAATTAGTTTATTTTTTATTTTTTTATTTTAATGTTTCTTTTTGAGAAAGAGAGAGAGAGACAGACAGACAGACAGACAGAACATCAGTGAGGGAGGGGCAGAGAGAGACAGAGACACTGAATCCAAAGCAGGCTCCCAGGCCCTGAACTGTCACCACAGAGCCTGATGCAGGGCTCAAACTCATGAACTGTGATATCATGACCTGAGCCGAAGTTGGCCACTTAACTGACTGAGCCACCCAGTTGCCCCATTAAATAATTAGTTTAAGTGATGTTTTTGTAACTGGAAAGACGAAGATAAGTTGTGTCATGGTTTGTAAAATAAGGGAATTAATTAAAAATTGTTTTTAAACTAAGCGTACATGTCAATTTTAGTGACATAAAAATGGATTCTTTCAGGAGAAATTATTATAAAATACAAATGATTGCTACACGATGCAAAAGGTATATACATAGAAGGCACTAGTTTGATGAATCTGTTAAGAAAATATAAAGATCCCGGTAGAAAGAAGAGATAACATAGAATGAGGCTATCAAGAATAGACATTTATTAGATTTCTGGAAATTTTGACCATTTACTCTCCTTCTTAAACTGATTGTGTGATCCCTTGCCAGCTACAAATTTAGAGCAGTTAATATCAAATTCTATCCTGCATAATTTTTTTCTACCAAAGCACCCTTAAAATTACTTTAATAACTTCTCACAGTGATATTCAGAATTATTCCTAGGCATGCATTTATCTTTTTTCTTTTCTGTGTATGTTTTTAAGAAATTTACCAATGAATTAATTTGGTTAAATGAAACAAAATATTGCTGGCATACAGTTTTATTTATTATTTTTTTCTGATTGTGATTTTCAAAAATTTTATAATCCATTTCAAATAAATATAGATCAAGTTAAATTATTATGAATGTGTGTCCATTAGCAAGTTGATTCCAAGGAAACTGCACCAAATCCCAGCCTATGTGATAAAACAAAATTTCATATATAAACTGAGCTAATTCATGAGATTTTCAATTTTTTCCAAAAAAATTTGTAAAGAGTGTTAATTCTCACTTTAGGACTTTTATTCATTCAGGTTTCTTTATTTAGTAATAATCTTTGCAGAAAAGAGAGGATGGTATATAAAATATTAGGAAATGATTCTTAAGGAGAATCTTAAGGAGAATCTTAAGTGGAGAATGCGCTGATCCAAATATTCTTTTCTGTACAACTGTTTTAAGTTTAACAACAGTAGTAAAAACAGGATATATGTAAGTGACTCATCAGCGCATGTTAATCACAGAAAAGACAGTTATCTCTTACTCAGTGGTGACTGAAATTTAGACCTGAGTAATTCATGGCTCACTTGAGGAGGTGAGATCTGTGGAATGTCTCAGTCTCCCAGTGTTTGGGAGTCCTAATACAGCAGACAAAGTCTGAAGGCCTTTGCCTCAACACAGGAGGTTCAAGAAGATCCGCATCTCTCAGACTTAGCCTTCATACTTCAGCCCCACTCCACTTAAGTAGAAGGTCATGGCCTCACGTCCTTGCAAGAATTGGAGAATACTGATGTGAGGCAGCAAAATTCAGTGTAAGATAACACTACAAACTTCTGAGTGGCGTGGCTCCCTGCTGAATGGAGGTATGGAAGTCACAGTTAAATGTCATGGTGGCATTTACTTTTTCTTCCCGGAAACATCACATATGCAAGGAAATGAGAAGTGGGGGGAAATGAGAAGGCTGATGGAAAGCTGAAGTGGCCTTCGGAAGGGAAGCTAGACACACACACATTCTTAGAGAAGTGATCAACGAATCAGAGATTATGCTTCTAGTCCAGCTAAAGTGCACAAAGTACAAAAAGTGTTTTTTTGAGAGGAACTAAAGCCTCTAGGGTTTGAACTACGTACTCTCAGGAGGAAAGGCATGGATCATTTGTAGTACTATATTGCTTCCTCATCAAAGAAAGGTTCAAAAGCTGTGGCAGTGCTGGAGTGGTTCTTCAAGCACACTACAAGAGTCAGTCCCGTGTCTCCGCCCAAGGCTGAAAAACTAGAATTTTATCTAAAATAATTCCTTAATTCTCAAGATAGAATATTATCTTCCTCAAAGTGATTTTTTGTAAGTTATTTTATTTATTTATATATTTATTTGTTTTTTTGTTTTTTTGTTTGTTTGTTTATTTATTTATTTATTTTGAGAGAGGTGAGATCGCCAGTGCAGGAAGGGCAGAGAGAGAGAATCCCAAGCAAGTTTCATGCTGTCAGGACAGAGCCCCATGGGGGCATGGAACCCATGAACCTGTGAGATCATGACCTGAGCGAAAACCAAGAGTCAGATGCTCAACTGACTGAGCCATCCAGGCACCCCTTCCGGAAAGTGATTTTTCATTAAAAATAAGGCTAAGGCAAAAGATTGTATTTTTGAAGGTGTGTGAAGAGTAAAATTGAAATGAACTTGTAGAGTTTCCTCGGGGAGGCTTACTGATGGAGGCTACTATGGGACTTCTCAGGGAGACGCAGGAATTTGAGTGTAAAGAAAGTCTCTTGTCAGGGAGAGTAAAGAGTTCACTTGGTTGACTAGTTTATACTTGCAGAAAAGCAAAGACTTGGGGGGAATAGATTTTCCTAGTACTTCTTGAAGTGAAGATCAATTAGACTCACCATCTTCAGTTAGGTTCCATTGCATTAGAGGATTGAAGAAAGGAAAAATTTCAAAGTAGCAAACTATATGTTCATAAAATACATTAGAGGTAGATTTGAGTAAAATTTTATATCTATTATCAAAAGCTAAAAAACACCAACTTCATAGAGGTTGACATTATGTCTGGGACTAATGGGAAGGGCAAGCTCTGAAGCTGCCCTTGATATTGACCCATTCTGAACCACACACTTGAGTCACAGACCATGAGTGCAGATACAGATGACTCAACCAGTTCATACTGACAAAAGAGTCTGTCCTTGTCTAAACTCTAGGCAGGCTCTTCTGAGTCATTTTTCAACTAAACTTTGACTTTTGGGTTTTTGTGTTCCTCTCTGCATTGTCCAACTTTAGCAAGATTTTTGTTAAGTTGTTTTAGCCAGAATCTCCCATACTTGATATCTGATCATGTGACTTCAATATCTAATCAGATTTCTTATCCTCTGATACCCACCTGCCAATGATATCTGATCACCCTTCACCAACAGCCCTACTAGGTCAGTTTAGCCAGAATTCCCTCTTACTGCTGATACTTTCCCTTAGTAATTTTCCAACCACCATACCTCAGCCTGTTCCTTGGGTAAAAATTCTCGCTTTCCCTCATTATACTCAGAATTGAGCCCAGTTCTATAGGTCTCTCCCCTATTGCAACAGTTTTTCTGAATAAAATCTGTTTTTACTGCTCTAAGTATTGTCCAAGTCTGGTTTTTCTTTGACAATACTACCTCTGGTAAGACCACCTAGTTAATGAGAAGGCTGTTCTATACTAGGTGTTTCTATTGTAGAACAGAAGTTATAAATAACTCTGAGTTGAACCTGATCAGGCTCCTCCTAAAGGTTGCTTGTCCGGCAGGGCTCAGCCAATGCTAACTCAATGCTGTGGTTCCCCTGCAGCATTTATGGTATTCATCATCTTTATATATTTGAGATCCAGGTAGCCATAAATAGAGCCACTGGAAGCTAGGCTCTTTAGCTATAGCTAGGTATCTTGTCAAACTTACTCAACTCAGATTACAGCAATATTCAAGTCCCATCTTGCCAGGACATCTAGGCCTTCACTAACTATATTTTAAACCACAGGAGGCTTTTTATAATGACTAAAATTATGAGACTTACAGAACTGTCATCAATTATTTGACTTGGCCAAGGGACATGCATAATTAATCCTTTCTTATTTCCTTTTTAGCTGTGCCAATAAATAAGTGGTGTGTGTAAAAGAGAGAGAAAAACAGAGATGGTTGTGGAGGGAAAGGGAGAGACTGGGGCGTGAAGGCACATCTATATATGTGTCTGTTTGTATGTTGATGGTATATCTGAAATTTATGCGTGGAAAGAGAGACAAAGCTATGTGGTTGGGGTAAGCAATAAAACTTAAAAAAATAAAAGTTTTGAAACTATAATAGTAGCTCACTAACTGTAGAGGTCGTGTCTTTGAAAATTCCTGTGGGGAAGAAATTAGTTGAGAAAAATAGGAGAACTGAAGTCAGGAATTAACCAATTAAAGCTGTTACACTTTTATGTTCACTCCACAAAGCAGAAAATAAACTCTTATCACTAAAGATGAGATCAATAATGATCCATAAAAACAAGTAATAATTTTTTCTCCACTATTATTTTTGATTTACCACCTAAGTCACTATGGAGGCTCCTTCCCTTTGCTGCAGCTTCAATAAGATATATGCACAGCTGTTGGATGTTTCTAGAGTCATAGCCCATGAGGTCCAGGCTCAGATCAGCGATATAGTCAGAATGCAACCAAAGAGATAATTTTTAAAAATTTAAGCCCTTCACAAATGCATTTCTTAAAGTCTATGAAGGAAGCATATTTCTAATGCAATATTTAAAATTCTTCCCTCACTCATCAGCTCCTCTCTCATATTCTGTGCTACTCTCTTTGAAATTCCTCTGAAAAACTTCCATGAAAGTTTTAATCCTCAAACCATTTTATATTCACATTCAGTCCACATTCCTTTGTCTAATAGTTCATCACAAAAGCCCCAAAGACAAGTGGAACAAGACAGGACCTTTTTTGGAGATCAGTGGGGATGTGGGGTGGGGGTGCGAGGAACTGACTAGATGAAGCCAGAATTTATTTTAGCAGATAAGGGGGAGGAGAAAGGCCAGCACCATTCACTGTTTAATAAATTGGCCATCTCACAACAAGAAGACATTTTTGCTTAACGCCTTTCTGATTTAATGACTTAAAGATGCTGACATCTACATGTCAACCCCTCCCCCTGCTTCCATGCCTCATCTTCCCAGTTCATCGCCATCAGCTTTATTTTGTACATGACCCAGCTCATTCAGGCTTCTTCTAAGGACAAAGTTTTCTTCCTTTTAACATTCTTTATCTTTTCCAAGCCTTAACTGCGAAAGAAAAGCGTTCTCCCTCTTGCTCGATTTACTTTCCTTTTCTACTCTTAAACTTAACTCTTTCTTCTTTAATAGACAAGAGTGATTGGAAAAATCACATGCGCTAAAATCCCAAGTTGGGTACTTTTTGACACAAATGTATACATACATAAATTAACAAATTCTCTAATTTTACCAAAGGAGGAATTTTTATTGGGAAATAGCTACTATATTTCCAAGTCTGCTTTAGCTTATACAAGTAAACTTAACCAAGAAGATTATGTTTTGTTCAAGACATTATTGCATTACTTGAACTTGGTTTGTACAATATGCTGTGTGTTTTTTCTGCTCAATGATTGCAAATACCCCTTTTCAGCTCACTGTAACAGCTGCTTCAACATCCTGTTCACAGTGGTGTTGGGTTGCATCAAGGATCATTGAAATGCCAGAAGACTGGCTATGGTCCAGGGCCTTGGTAGTGGTGATATTATCTGGTCGTGGTGATATTATCTGGTCATTTTGGATAAAGTATGACTCCAATTGATGGTGATGAAATATATTAAGAATAAGATATAGTAATTATGACAGATGAGATCCCACAAATATGCGATAGGCCACAATTTGCCACCGTTCTTTGAGCCTTTAGTTGGATTAGGAATCTAATCTAATATCATAGCCATATGATATTAGCCAATGTCATAGACTGCTCTTTCAACCCACTGGATTTTGATTGACTATTTAAGTTAGTACATTATTTCACAATGTGTGCCTAGGCATGTGTGTAGTGATAGCCTTAATTTTAATGTGGCTGATACAAATGTTCAGTGCATGCAATGTATTTGTGTATCCAATGCATGCTACACTAACCCTTCAAAATGGTTGTTTAATGCTCAATGATATAGCATGTATCACATGTGCCTGGAAACCTGGTCAACGCATTTTGGATGGTGAAAAGATCATTTCTTGATCCAAAAAAGACACGTGGCCCAGCAAATTCAAAGAACTCTTCTAATTAGAGAAGTTGTGATCATATGACTCCCTTTTCGAGAATATGAAGGTTAACAAAGAGGCTGCAGTTAGTAAAAAAACAGTACAAGGAAACATCTATGTAACAGAAGTAATGGGACAAAGCATTAGGGAGAATGAAATCACACACAGTAAGATTTCCATAAAGACCTTGCCGTTTACTAAGGCTACAAGTAGGAAGGAATAAGGAGGCAGCCACAAAGAGAAGTACCTTGACTGGTTTTCCTAGGGATTATTATTTATATTCACCAAAAAGATGATGGATTTTATGTCACAAAACATGCTGATCTTGGCACCATCTGTGATAGTGACTTATTAAAAGATTTTTCCAAACATAAAAAAAACTGAAAAACCCTTAAAGCTAAAATGAAATCTTTACATACTAATCATGCATTTTTATGGTAAACATCCATACCTAAAATTTACTATTTTAACCATTTTTAAGGGTACAATTTAGGACCATTAAGTGCATCCAAAATGTTATGTAAAATAAAGAGGAGCAGGACAGAAGGGTGTAAGGTTGGTTTGAATAATCTCCTGCCCATAATTTTTACTGTTTTATATACAAAGCTTTTGCTATTAGGCAAGATTTTAAACTGCCATTTTTAAAAAAATACTTGGATTAAAAAAAACTTATGATAATTAAATGACTCATTTATTATTTAGCATGTAGCCTGTTCTTATCAAACAAAAAATTAAATTTTATTTTTGAGGCTAAGACTATGCTGGAAAATATACTTCTTGATCAGTACAGTTTAATTCATATATATTTTAACTACATATAAATATATACATATGGTCATTTAAGAAAAATAATTCAAACTCAAGCTTTTTATATTTTTACCAGTAGGTGTTGCATTTTTAGAAATCAAGTACTTGGTTTTTGTTTTGTTTTTTCTTTTGTTTTGTTTTGTTTTGTTTTGTTTTGGTTTGGTTTTTGAGAGAGAGAGAGAGAGAGAGAGAGCGCGCGAGCGTGCGCGCATGTGCCTGTGGGTGCGCTTGGGGGAGGGTCAGTAGGAGAGGGAGAGGGAGAGGAGAATGTCAAGCAGGCTCCAAGCCAAGCACAGATTGGACACAGCGCTTAATCCCACCACCGGTGAGATCACAACCCCAGCTGAAATCAAGAGTTGTGTGTTTAACCAACTAAGTCACCCATGAGTCCCAAACATCAAGTATTTTTTAATTGTTTGATTGGAGGGCACCTTTTCAAACAATTAAATACAATTAGAGAATCTGAGATTTCTGAACATTTTAATTTAAAAAAATGTTTTTTAATGTTTATTTATTTTTCAGAAAGAGAGACAGAGTGCAAGCAGGGGAGGAGCAGAGAGAGAGAGAGAGAGGGAGACACAGAATCTGAAGCAGGGTCCAGGCTTTGAGCTGTCAGCACAGGGCCTGACGCAGGGCTCAAACCCATAAACTGTGAGATTATGACCTGAGCCGAAGTCAGATGCTCAACCAACTGAGCCACCCAGGCACCCCTGAACATTTTAATTTTTAAAACTATGGTTTAAGAATCCTACCGTGAAGGGGGCGCCTGGGTGGCCGAGTTGGTTAAGCCACCCAGGCTTTTGACTTTGGCCCACGTCATGATCTCATGGCCTGTGAGTTCGAGCCCTGCATTGGGCTCTGTGCTGATAGCTCACGTGCTCTCGCTCTCTCTCTCTCTCTCGCTCTCTCTCTCAAAAATAAACATTAAAATAAATTAAAAAAAAGAAGCATACTGTGTGGGTGCTCTTTTGAGAGAATAAGTCCTGCATCTATAAAATAAAGATAACTTTATGTGTTAAACCAGAATCTCTAACATTTATACATCTTCAAATGTCAGTGGCTATTCAATATTCCTGAGACTAGTTGGACTGGTATATACAGTATGGAGGCCCTCATTAAGAAAAATGTTAGAAATATAAAATTCAATACAAAAATCAGTATTTAATCATAATGAAAAAGAATCTCAAGTTTACATTCTTAAAAAAGTGACAAATATCACAAATAATACAAAATCCAAAAAGATGGGCTAATGTGTTCTATTGATCAGTCTGACTTGTCTCTGAATTATTTTTTCTCTGTATTTTTGGCTATATATGGTTCTAATTGACTTTTTACATGATGATAATTTTATAATGCTGTTTCCATAGAAAGATAGAAAGATAATTTAATCTTTTCTGGAATGGTTGAACAAAATTTGTTTTTTAAATAATAATAATATAGACAGGCATCTTATAGCTTCACAACGCTTTATTGCTAATGTCATATAAATGTTTAGGATTTTTGTAAAATTTGAGAAAACCTCTGTCAAGCTCATAATTTCATAAATGAGCTGATGATTTTAGGGAAGTTCACATTTTCCTGTGCAATTCCTAATTTTAAATGCTATTTATATTGACAATACTCATTAACCAGTTTGCCACTGATGTTTATACAAATTGTCTTTTTCATAATTCCTCAAATTGGTGTTTTAAGTTCCTATTTAAACATTTACTGTTTCTCATAATGTCTTTTCAATGTTGTTGCATATTTATTTTCCATATTTTCTTGGATTTTTCTGTTTCTTTTTCTTATCTTTGTGATTTCAAGCATCAGAATGTTTTTATTCCACTTAATTAATGTACAGTGTTGTATTAATTTCAGGTGTACCAGATAATGAATCTACAATTTTGTAATATCTCAGTGTTCATCAAGATAAGTGTGCTCTTAATCCCATTTATCTATCATCAGAATTTTTACTGTGAGACAATAAAAGAGTTTTTGGTATTTTGAAAACTTCTTCTATTCTCCTTTGTTTCAATTCACATTTATTATTTATATTTTTTTTTCAACTAGAATACTTCCTGACAATCATATTTGAATTTTGCTGGGATCAATAAATCTGGAAAACAATTTAACCTGAAATTAAATGAAATGCGCATTTTAAACTTGCCAGGTGCAGAGCTGTATAATACGTAATCAAATTACTCTAATGCTGCACACATGTATTTAATGTGACTTATTTAATACAATCTAATATGTTGGAAAGTATCAAATGGGTAACTTCACATATACTAATCGGTTATAGTGCTACTAAAATTGGGTGCTCTAAACACAGAGGAGTTCTGACAAGTAAAAGTTAGCTTAATTTCTATGTTGAAAAATATACATTGTGCATTTATAATTCTGTACTTTGTATTATTAAGTATATTCCTGATAAGAGAAAAAAATTTTTTGACAATGCCTTAATAAGAGCTAAATCTTTGGCCCATGATTTTATACACCAAATGATTGGAAGAAGTTTCCACATATTAACTTCTTGTTTCACAAATTTAAGACTCCACCTCTTTTATTTGACGTATATACTTCCACTGCTGGATGCTGTCAGACACATTCATATAATGCCTTACTTACGGCCCTGCGCCTTTGTACTATGATGCTATGTGAGTCACTATAGTGGGCTCAAAAGAATTCCCACAAGCCATCCCTACACCTGGATGCTGGCAATAACTTAACTGTACTTACAAGTGATAAAATGGGGCACCTGGGTGGCTCAGTCGGTTATGCGTCCCACTTCAGCTCAGGTCATGATCTCATGGTCGATGAGTTCAAGCCCCGCATCGGGCTCTGTGCTAACAGTCCAGAGCCTGGAGCCTGCTTTGGATTCTGTGTCTCCCCTTCTCCCTCTGCCCCTCCCCAGCTTCTGCTCTGTTTCTCTTTGTCTCTCAAAAATAAATAAATGTTTTAAAAAATTTTAAAAAACAAAAAAATAATCTAGTGACAAAAATACATAAGTATATCCTTCTAGATTCACATTAAATGTACCTCTAACTCAAATTCCCATCAGATCTTCGAATTAGTTACAACTCCAAAGCCACCTGACACATGAAAAAAATATGACAAAGAAAACATTGAAACGAAAGAGACATCAGTCTTAAGTGCATTTGAAACATCTTTTTTTTTTGCAAATTTTACAAAAAATGTATCACCGTAAGTAGTGGCTCCCCCAAAATATAGCTGTGTTCTAACCCCCAAACTTGTGAATATGACCTCATCTGGGGAGAAGTGTCTTTGCAGATGTAATTAAGGATCTTGGGAGATGAGATCATACTGGATTACTCCAATGGGCCCTAAAACAAATGACAAGCATCTTTATAAAGGAAGAGAAGACACAGACACAGAGAAGAAGACCATGTGAAGAGAGGGGCAGAGACTGGAAGGATGCAGCCACAGAGGAAGCTGACACCCACCAGAAGCCAGAGAGTCAGGAAATGTTCTCCCCTAGAGGGCCCAGAGGGAGTGTGGCCCTGCCAACACCTAGATTTCAGACTTCTGGCCACCAGAACTGTAAGACAATAAATTTCTCTGGTTTTAAGTCACTAAGATTATGGTAATTTGTTATGGCACACCATTTTCATCATGAGAGCCCTTTCTGGGGCCTTAGAAGAGGTCCCATAAGACAATAAATTCCCTCTGCCTTGAATAAAAATAGGACAGCCAAACTTTCTGTGTATAACTTTATATTTTGAAATATTTCAAATTGATCCTTCACTCAGACTCCCCAATTATTAATATTTGATGACATCTTACCACATATATACATATATATACCATATATAAACTTACCATATATATACTTTTTGAACAATTTAAAAGTAGTTACAGATATGAATCCCTCTGCCCCAATTACTTCAGCATATATTTATTTTCTGAAAAATATGTCACTCTTACATGCTATAGTACCATTATGAAAATCAGAAAATTAACAATGATTCAATATCATTATCTAAAGATCCTTTTCATTTTTCCCAATTGTCCTAAAAACATCTTTATGGAAAAAAATGCAAGTCAACAATGTAATCAAAGATCATATGTTGTGTGTAGCCATTATGTATTAGTCTCTTTTAATCTCAAAAAATTCATCTACCATTTGTCTTCTGTCTTGCATGATCTTGACAATTTTCAAAGACTATAGGCCAGTTATTTTGTAGAATATTCTTAATTTGGACTTGTCTGATATTCCCCCATGATAAGATTTAGGTTCTACATTTTTGGCAAGAATACTATAAAATTAATGTTGAGTTCTTCCAAAGCATCAGATCAGGAGACACATGATATTGGTTTGTCCCATTTCTGTTGATATTAACATTAATCACTTGTGTGTAAGTAATGTCTGCAAGATTTCTCCATTGTAAAATTATGTATTTTCCTTTTAACTAATAAGTACTATAGGGGAGATACTTTGAGAGTATGTAAGTACTGTATCTTATTTCTCATTACATTTGTACCCACTTGATGATTCTTGCCTGACCTGATTGTTGCCAAATGGCTACTTTAAAACTCCATCGTTACTTCAACATTTAATAGTTGATAGTCTACTTATTTTTCTACTATATTTTTTGGTAAATTTTTAAGTCTATTTTAGTTTCTTCATTTCATTTCATTCTATCTTATTGTATACATCTTTCTAAAATGTTTAACATTTTCTTACTATTTTTTCCTTTTTAAAATGTTCTTTTCTTTTCCTTTTTTCTCTATTCTTTCAAGCTTCTTCAAACAACCAGACCAAAACACACCTAGAGTCTGGCTTCCTTTATTTGATTTTTTTTGTTTTTAATTTTTTTATTTAGTTTTTTAATTTTTATTAATTATTTTTCTTCCTTCAAAATGATGAAACGAAGGAATCCACCCCAAAAGAACGAACAGGAAGAAATGACAGCCGGAGACTTAATCAACACAGATACAAGCAAGATGTCTGAACCAGAATTTAGAATCATGGTAATAAGAATACTAGCTGGAGTTGAAAAAAGCATAAAATACTTTTCTGCATAGATAAAAGAAGTAAAATCTAGTCAGGACAAAATTTAAACTGCTATAACTGAGATGCAATCTCGAATGGATGTCATGGTGGCAAAGATGGATAAAGTAGAGCAGTGAATCAGCAATATAGAAGACAAAATTATGGAGAATAATGAAGCAGAAAAAAAGATGGAAACGAATACAAAAAAAGCATGATATAAGAGTTAGAGAACTCAGTGACCTATTAAAAAGGAATAATATCCAAATCATAAGGGACTCAGAAGAAGGGAGAGAAAAAGGGGTAGAAGGTTTATGTCAGCAAATCAGTGCAGAAAACTTTCATAACCTGCCGAAAGACATAGACACCAAAATCCAGAAAGCACAGAGAACTCCCATTAGATTCAACAAAAACTGATCATCAACAAGGCATATCAAAGTCAAATTCACAAAATACACAGACAAGGAAAGAATTATGAAAGCAGCAAGGGGAAAAAAAGTCCTTAACCTAAAAGGGAGGACAGTTCAGGTTCGCAGCAGACCTATCCACAGAAACCTGGCAGGCTATAAAGGAGTGACAGGATATATTCCATGTGCTGAATCAGAAGAATATGAAGCCAAGAAATTCTTTATCCAGCAAGGCTGTCATTCAAAATAGAAAGAGATAAAGAGTTTCCCAGACAAACAAAAACTAAAGGAGTTCATAACCACTAAACCAGTCCTGCAAAAAAATTTCAGGGGTCTCTCTGAGGGGAGAAAAGACAAAACAAAACAAAAAAGATCAAAAGCAACAAAGACTAGAAAGAAAAAAAAAACCATCAGACTCTCCAACTTTATAGGCAACACAATGGCACGAAGTTCATATCTTTCAGTACTTACTCTAAATAACAATGGACTAAAAGCACCAATCCAAAATCATAGGGTGGGGCGCCTGGGTGGCTCAGTCAGTTGAGCATCCAACTTCAGCTCAGGTTGTGATCTCACAGTTTGTGGGTTCAAGTCCCGTGTCAGGCTCTGTGCTGACAGCCCAGAGCCTGGAGCCTGTTTTGGATTCTGTGTCTCCCTCCTTCTCTGCCCCTCCCCTGCTCATGCTCTGTCTCTGTATCTCAAAAATAAATAAACATTAAATTTTTTTTAAAAAAAAGTCACAGTGTAACAGAACTGATAAGAAAACAACATCCACCCATATGCTGTTTACAAGAGACCCATTTTAGACCTTAAGACACCTTCAGATTCAAAGTAAAGGGATGGAGAACAATCTATCATGCTAATGGTTGCCAAAAGAAAGCTGGAGTAGCCATACTTATATCAGACATCCTAGATTTTAAAATAAAGACTGTAACAAGAGACGAAGAAGGTCATTATATCATAATTAAGGGGTCTATCCACCAATATCTAAAAATTGTAAACATTTATGCCCCAAACGTGGAGATGCCCAAATATATAAATCAATTAATCACAAACATAAAGAAACTCATTGCCAATAATACCATAATAGTAGGGGACTTCAACGCCCCACTTACAGCATTGGACAGATCATCTAAACAAAAAATCAACAAGGAAACAATGGCTTTGACTGACACACTGGATTGGATGGACTTAAGAACATTTCATTCTAAAGCAGCAGAATACATATTCTTCTAGAGTGTACATGGAACATTCTCAGATCACATACTGGGACACAAATCAGCCCTCAACAAGTACAAAAAGATCAAGATCATACTGTGCATATTTTCAGACCACAACACTATGAAACTTGATATCAACTACAAGAAAAAACTTGGAAAGAACACCCTACTAAAGAAAGAATGGGTTAACCAAGAAGTTAAAGAGGAAATTAAAAAGTACATAGAAGCCAATGAAAATGATAACACCACAGCCCAAAACCTCTGGCACCTAGCAAAGGCAGTCCATAAGAGGGAAGTATATAGCAATCCAGCCCTTCCTAAAGAAGGAAGAAAGATCTCAGATACACAGCCTAACCTTACACCTTAAAGAGCTGGGGGAAAAAAACAACAAATAAAACCCCAAAACAGCAGAAGATGGGAAATAATAAAGATTAGAGTGAAAATAAATGCTATTGAAATAAAAGAAAAAAAAAACAGTAGAACAAATCAATAAAACCAGGAACTGGTTCTTTGGAAGAATTAACAAAATTGATAAACCCCTACTCAGTCTGATCAAAAAAAAAAAAAAGAGAGGACCCAAATAAATAAAATCAAGAGTGAAAGAGGAGAGATCACAACCAACACTGCAGAAATACAAACAATAATAAGAGAATATTATAAGCAATTATATGCCAATAAATTGGGCAATCTGGAAGAAATGGACAAATTCCTAAAAACATATAAACTACCAAAACTGAAACAGGAAGGAATAAAAAATTTGAACAGACCCATAACCAGTAAAGAAATTGAGGGGAGCCTAGGTGGCTCAGTAGGTTAAGTGTCTGACTCCAGCTGAGGTCATGATCTCGCCATTATGAGTTCAAGCCCCGCACTGGGCTCTGTGCTGACAGCTCAGAGCCCGGAACCTGCTTCTGATTCTGTGTCTCCCTCTATCTCTGCCCCTCCCCTGCTCACGCTCTGTGTCTCTCTCTCTGTCTCTCAAAAAATGAATAAATGTTAAAAAAAAATTAAATTAGTAATCAAAAAATCTCCCAAAAAACAAAGTCCAGGGCTGGATGGTTTTCCAGGTGAATTCTACCAAACATTTAAAGAGGAGTTAACACTTATTCTTTTGAAGCTATTATAAAAAAATAGAAATGGAAGGAAAACTTCCAAACTCATTCTATGAGGCCAGAATTACCTTGATTCCAAAACCAAAGACCCCACTAAAAAGGAGAACAACAGACCAATTTCCCTAATGAACATGGATGCAAAAATTCTTAACAAGATACTAGCCAACTGGATTCAGCAATGCATTAAAAGAATTATTCACCACTATCAAGTGGGATTTATACCTAGAATGGAGGACTGGTTTAATATCCACAAATCAATCAATGTGGTACATCACATTAATAAAAGAAAAAACAAGAACTACATGATCCTCTCAATAGATGCAGAGAAAGCATTTGACAAAATACGGCATCCTTTCTTCACAAAATCCCTCAAGAAAGTAGGGATAGAAGGATCATACTTCAAGATCAAAAAAGCCATACAAAAGACCCACCACTAATATCATCCTCAATGGGGAAAAACTGAGAGCTTTCCTCTTAAGGTCAGGAACACAACAGGGATGTCCACTCTCCCTACTGTTATTCAATATAGTATTAGAAGTCTTAGCTTCAGCAATCAGAAAACACAAAGGAATATAAGGCATCCAAATTGGCAAGGAGGCAGTCACAATTTCACTCTTCATAGGCGACACAATACTCTATATGGAAAATCCAAAAGATTACACAAAAATACCTGCTAGAACAGATCCATGAATTCAGCAAAGTTGCAGGATATAAAATCAATGTGGAGAAATAAGTTGCATTTCTATACACTAATAATGAAGCAACAGAAAGAGAAATCAAGGAATTGATCCCATTTACAATTGCATCAAACACCATAAAACACCTAGGAATAAACCTAACCAAAGAGGTGAAAAATCTATACACTGAAAACTATAAAAAGCTTATGAAAGAAATTGAAGAAGATACAAAAAATAAAAGAAATATTTCATGCTCATGGATTGGAAAAGCAAAAATTGTTAAAATGCTGATACTACCCAAAGAAATCTACATATTTAATATAATCCCTATCAAAATATCACCAGCATTCTTCACAGAGATAGAAGAAACAATCCTAAAATTTGTATGGAACCAGAAAAGACCCTGAATAGCCAAAGTGATTCTGAAAAAGAAAATCAAAGCTGGAGGCATCACAATCCTGGACTTCAATATGTATTACAAAGCTGTAATCATCAAGACAGTATGATATTGGCACAAAAACAGACACTTAGATCCATGGAACAGAATAGAGAACCCAGAAATGGACCCACAAATGTATGGCCAACTCATCTTTGACAAAACAGGAAAGAATATCCAATGGAGTAAAGACAGTCTCTTCAACAAATGGTTCTGGGAAAACTGGACAATGACATGCAGAAAAATGAACCTGTACCACTTTCTTACACCATACACAAAAATAAACTCAAAATGGATGAAGGACCTAAATGTAAGACAGGAAGTCATCAAAATCTTAGAGGAGAGAACAGGCAACAACCTCTTTGACTTCAGCTACAGCAACTTCTTACTCAACGTGTCTCTGGAGGCAAGGGTAACAAAAGTAAAAATGAACTACTGTGACTTCATCAAGATAAAAAACTTCTCTGCACAGCAAAGGAAACAATCAGCAAAACTAAAAGGCAACTGACAGAATGGGAGAAATATATATATTTGCAAATGACATATCAGATAAAGGGTTAGTATCCAAAATCTATAAAGAACTTATCAAGCTCAATACCCCAAAACAAATAATCCAGCGAAGAAATGGGTAAAAGACATGAATAAACACTTTTCAAAAGAAGACATCCAGATGGCTAAGAGACACATGAAAAAATGTTCAACATCACTCATTATTGGGGAAATACAAATTGAAACCACAATGAGAAACCACCTCACACTTGTGAGAATGGCTAAAATTAATAACTCAGGCAACAACAGATATTGCTGAGGATGCAGGGAAAGAGGATCTCTTTTGCACTGCTGACTGGAATGCAAACTGGTGCAGCCACTCTGGAAAAAAGTATGGAATTTCCCGAAAAAATTAAAAATAGAACTACCCTATGACCCCGCAATTGCACTACCAGCTATTTATCCAAAGGATACAGGTGTGCTGTTTCAAAGGGACACATGCACCCCAATGTTTATGGCAGTGCTATCGACAACAGCCAAAGTATGGAAAAAGCCCAAATGTCCACTGATGGATGAATGGATAAAGAAGATGTGGTATATATATACAATGGAGTATTACTTGGCAATCAAAAAGAATGAAATCTTGCCATTTCCAACAATGTGGATGGAACTAGAGGATATTATGCTAAGGAAAATTAGTCAGTCAGAGAAAGACAAATATCATATGACCTCACTCATATGTGGAATTTATGATACAAAACAGATGAGCATAGGGGAAAGGAAACAACAATAATATAAAAAAAAAAGGAAAAAATATATAAAAATTCCACATCCTCACTCATATGTGGAATTTATGATACCAAACAGATGAGCATAGGGGAAAGGAAACAACAATAATATAAAGAGTTAAGAAACTCTTTAATATATAGAACAAACGATGAGTTGCTGGAGGGTTTGTGGGTGGGAGGAAAACACCTGGGATGAGCACTGGGTATTATAGGTAGGGGATGAATCACTGGATTCTACTCCTGAAATCATTATTGCACCATATGCTAACTAACTTGGATTTAAATTAAAATAAATAAATAAACAAACAAACACATACATGTGTATTCTCTCTCTCTCTCTCTCTCTCTCTCTTTTTCTTGCCCTCTCAAAATAAATAAACTTAAAAAAAATCTAGAGGGTTGCTGGACGGGTGTGGGGTGGGGTAATGGGCTAAATGGGTGATGGGCATTAAGGAGGCCACTTGTTGGGATGAGCTCTGGGTGTTATACGTAAGTGATAAATCACTAAATTCTACTCCTGAAACTAATATTGCACTATATGTTAACTAACTGGATTTAAATAAAATTATATAAAAAAAATTTTTTTAAGTTTTCCTTTTCTGTCATTTTTCTTTTCCTGCTTTGGCTAGGAAACTTTAAATTGAATAAGAAACAGATCTTAGATGAAAATAGCTTCAACAACCCAGGATAATAAAGGGGAAGCTAGGAGGTGGAAATGAAAGTGAAAAAGCAGGGATTCTTACCTTTCATACTGATCTTCAACCTGAGGTTCCCTCTGCTTTTCTCAGGATCTGATGATCCTCCCAAGCCTTCACCAAATTGTCAGGGAAAATAAGATAACGGACTCAAGTTTTACAGCTGGACTTTGTCACTTACAAGGATGCAAGAATTACAGAGACACACACAAGTTCGATGCGACTCTCTAGAGACCTCACTTCCCTAATTGGACTTGCTAGATGTGCAGTTTATATTCAAGAAAGAATCAAGGGTTTTTCTTTAGGTACATCAAGTCATAAAGCAAACTGATCATGGCATTTGTGCTAACTTACGATGGGTTGGCCAACTGAGAGAGTTATTTAAAGGAGTGGCAGTGAGTGATGATGGTGCATTTTAAAAGTGGCCACGGTATGTTTATCCAGGGAAAGTAAAACACACGAATCTTATTAGTTCATTGAGCTCATAACTACATATGTGTTTATGTAGTTTGGACTGTTATGGAGATTGATTCTTCTTCTAGAGAAAAGAAGGGAGGTTGAGTCTCAGAATGAATGACGCTACACAAATGGAATAATTTCTAAGGGTAAAATTACTGTGGTTGTTATTAAGATATAACATCCTCTAGGGAATGTCTTTTTTTAAAAAATGTTTATTTATTTTTGAGACAGAGAGAGACAGAGTGCGAACAAGGGAGGGGCAGAGAGAGAGAGGGAGACACAGAATCTGAAGCAGGCTCCAGGCTCAGGAGCTGTCAGCACAGAACCCCATGCGGCGCTCACTGAGAGATCATGACTCGAGCAGAAGTCCGACGATTAACCGACTGAGCCACCCAAGCACCCCAAGGGAAAGTGTCTTGGAATGGTGTGGATAAGCGTTTTCCTGTAATCCCCAAATCTCCTGTTGCCAGAGTGACAGCCACACCCTTGCTTCATTATAGGTTTATGCTAAGTCAATAGGCTTACTAGATTAAATGATGCCACTTTGGTTGATTAAGGTTAAGGGTATCTTACTGGTTGGTGTATTCTCCTTTTTTCTACCCTGTTCCATTCATACCAGACTCCTTTCTGTTTCTATAACACACCAGGCATGCTTTCCCTCAGGGATTTTTACTATTTGTTTCCTCTGCCTAGAACATTCTTCCCTGAGATATCTGCCTATATCAGTCAGTGCTGGCTACTATATCACAAATACCATAGACTCAGGGTCTTAAACAACAAACATTTATTTCTCACAGTTCTGGAGCCTGGAAGGTCCAAGATGAAGTGCCTATAGATTCTTCGTCTGGTGAGAGCTCTGTTATTAATATGCAGATAGCTACTTTCTTGCTGTGTTCTTCGCATATGGTGGAGAGAGAGAGGGTTCTGGTCTCCTCCTCTTCTTCTTCTTTTTTTTTAACATAAGTATTTTTTTTAATGTTTCTTTTTGAGAGAAAGAGAGAGAGCAGGCAAGGGTGAGCAGGGGAGGAGCAGAGAGAAAGGAGGACGAAGGATCTAAAGCAGGCTCTGTGCTGATAGCAGAAAGCCCAACGCAGGGCTCCAACCCACAAACCATGAAATCATGACCTGAGCCGAAATCAGACGTTTAACCAACTGAGCCACCCAGGCTCATCTGTTCTCCTCTTCTTATAAAGGTATTAATCCTATCATGGGGTCCCACTCTCATTACCTCATCTAAATCTGAGTACCTCCCCAAAGCTCCATCTCCAAATATCACATTGGGGAATAAAATGTCATCATATGAATTTTGAAGGGACACAAACATTCAATCAACAGCACAGCTTCTAAGCATGTCCTAATTGCTGTAAGTGAGACTCTTGACTTCTCTTTCTTCACTTCCTTTTATTGTTCACCTTTTCATATAATTTTGTTGTTGTTGTTGTTTATCCCTTCTTAACTGTAAAGGGTAAATGGGTAAAAGATCAGCAGGATGCGAGCTGAAAGCTTAGGACCTGTGGAAGGAAAGGGAAAAGTATTTCAGTTCCTTTCCCCCAGCATTTTCAATTTTTAATTCTGAGTTTCAAGAATACTTTCTAAAAATTACCAGAAGTTAAGTCATATAGCTTGCTCAATGAGCTGTTTCAGGAATTTTTAATGGGAAATGCTATCTCCTGTGAATTTCACTGAGTCACTGATATATAGTTTAATAATATCTTCTAAGGTTTCCAACTTGAAAGCAAGGACCTACTTCCTAGAGAAATTTGTTTTGCTACATTGTAATGTGTAGTAATAGATTTTAGTTGAAATTACGGTAAATAAAATTAATTATAAGAATCAATTAACTTAAACTAGTTGTCATACACTTATTCTAAAATACACATTTAGAAAGATTTTAGGCCATTGATTACTGTTTTGTCAGGTTTTAGAATTTAATATCTGCTCAATAAATCTACAAATCTAAATCCAATATAATTAGTTTACATAACCTGCATTGCATTGTAATTCTTGTTTTAGAGAATTAAACAAGATGAAGCAATGTTTTGTTCTAAAGGTAGTGTACGAGTTATCAAATTCTCTATATAAATATCTTTGCTTTTATAGAATTCATTAATAATGACACCCTTTGATTAAATTAGCTCTAGAATTATCATTTTGTCACATTCTTGTATAAGTGCCTTGATTTACAGAGCTACGTGTCATTAATCATTCTAGTGTTAGGTAAAATTGTTTCTTATTAAGGAAAAATTATACTTGAATCAATGGGTACTAGAAAACTAAAATTTAACGAAAGCAAGCAATAACTTCCACCATGAAAGTCTTATTCTCCAGAGTAAACCTGGGATAGAGAGTC
Organism: Cryptoprocta ferox; assembly: GCA_028646485.1. Classification (NCBI taxonomy): domain Eukaryota; kingdom Metazoa; phylum Chordata; class Mammalia; order Carnivora; family Eupleridae; genus Cryptoprocta; species Cryptoprocta ferox. Next base: position 72,178,878 of record CM053559.1, read on the forward strand.
ACAATCTATAATCCAAACAAATAATAATTTTCAGGAAAACAAGTGCAGTAGTACAGTTTGGAAAAACAAAAAGTTCCATATGTATGGTTAACTAGACAATGTACGCTTCAATGAAGTTAATATTCTTTCTCCTATTTCCATACATACTTTATTCAAGAGAAGGAAATTGTGTAGAACTCCAGCTGACCAAAAAAAAAAAAAAAGCTTAGCCTGTCTAGTGTAATGCTATTAAGCCAAGAAAGGAAAAGATACCCAAAGTCTATTGGCTAATGGTTTGCTGGGAGTGAAAATGGTTACTAATGCCTGGATAATTTAATTGTGAAGTGTATATCTAGTAGGACTTGAATTTCTTGGATCCTAGTTCAGCTGAATTGTGAAGATTGATGTTGGGTCATAAAAGGCCCTGTGGCTTCTGCCTTTGCTCTCTTGGATTAGTTGTGCTGAGGGAAGCTAACCACCGGGCAGTGTGGACTTTCAAGCAGCTTTATGGAAAGATCTATGTGGAGAGGAATGGAGGCTTGCTGCTAAAAGCTGGTACCAATTTACTATCCTCATGAAAGAGCTGCCTGGGAAGCAGATATTCCGGTCCCAGTCAAGCCTTCAGATGACTGTAGTCCTGGCAGGCATTTTGACTACATCCTCTTGTGAGACCCTGAGCCAGGATTGCTGGCCAGCCATGCAGCTCCCGAATTCTGACACAGAAACTGTGAGAGATAATAAATGTTTATTGGTGTTTTAAGTCACTAAGTTTTAATTTGTTATGACACAACAGATAAATAATGCATATTGCAATCATTATTAAGACAGTAAAGAGGCAGGCAGAACAATAACAATAAATCAGGAACACTCAATATTCAAAGCACAAGGGTTGCCATGACAGTGACTCAGATCTGTGGCTCAGTAGTGTCAGAGTTCGATTAGCAGCAAGGTCTTTGAGAAAGATATGCCTAAATACATCCCACATAAAATGTGCTCCAACTAAGGCGCTACAGGGGACTATATGATTGAAAGATGAGCGACCCAATTTGTGAAGAGAGAAGAAGTCTAATGCTCTGAATTAGTCTTACTGTATCTAATATGTGCATAGCATAAATATAAATACAAATTATTCCTCTTGTTTTTTCAGATGGAACATTAATGTGATTTCTGTGAGTCATGGTCCTATTTGTACTGACCTCTAGTCCTGAATGTGGGCTTTTTTTCCCCAGTAGGTTATTTTTAGCCATTGTAAAATGGGAACTATTTTAAAGTTATGATTTCTTGATCTATAAATTAACAAAAATTTATAATAATTCTAAAAGGGTGTTTAATTGCATTTTTCCTGTGCTTCCCAGGGCCTGATAAACAGGTAATACACTCCAGAAAATCAACTGGATTTTTAAAATAGTCTTCATCAAAAAAAAAAAAAAAGAAAAAAATAGTTTTCATCATGTACCTCATTCAAACTTTATTCTATAGTGCCCTACTCCTCACTTAGCTGTTAAAAGATAATAAGTAAGCCAATTCACAAAATAGAATCCTTTATGACAACTCCCAAGGAATAGGCATTTTTATAAAGAACAATACTTTCAATGGTGGCTTGTCTGTTGCAGAAATTACTCTGGGGAAGTTGCATATCCCCACACAGACATTTGTTAATCTTGCGAGAACTCAGGATCAGCATGGAATTTGCATGTGGATAAATGAGGAGATGGGCTAAATAGGCTTTGAAGTAAGGAAAGAGGAACACAGAGTTATATTAACTAGAGTCAAAGGGATTGTCATTTTGTCTGCCTCCACAGACTGGCAGCTAAGGGAATAATATTCTTTATACACCTAAAAATAGCATGGAATATAAATTTTTTCTTTTCTTTTCTTTTCTTTACTTTACTTTTCTTTACTTTTCCTTTTCTCTCTTCCTCCCTCCCTGACCCCTTTCTTTCTTTTTGTTCTTTTTGGCCTCTCTTTACCTTAACATTAAAAATTGCTCTTTGGTTTCTGTTAGAAAAAAAATATGTAAAAGACTTTCTAACACATATTGGGAATTTCTGGGCCATTAATTGAGTGCTTACCTCATGGTAGGTATTATGCTTATGCTTTCTTCTACTGTGGCAAGTATGTATTATTACCCTCAAGACGCAAGCGTGAAGGAGAGAACAAATAAATGGACTGCTAGGGTTACCCTGACATGTGGTAACACTGGGCTTGGCCCCCAGGTTCCAGCTCCGGTGCCCATGATTTTAATTACTAAACTATATAGTGGGGGAAAATATAATTAACATTACTGTAGTGCTTATAAATGTCAGGTCTTCATTTAAGAACTTTACATGCATTTATTCTTTTAGTTATTACAATAACCCTATGAAGTAGGAACTGCTATTATCCCCATTTTATAAATAAGTAAACTGAGGTAAGAAAAGTTTAAGTAATGGCTGTTAAGTTATGAAGAAGACATTTAATTCCATGGTGTCCAACTCCTAAGCACATGCTACTAATCGATACATTAACAATTTATTTTTAAAAAGCACAGTATATTTTTAAGACAATGCAATATAAAAAGTTTAAGAAAAATTAAAGTCAAAATGTATTTCTAATATTGCCATAACATTAAAAGCAGTAAACCATCTCTAATCTACCACTTTGAATAAGAGTCAGTCTTTGGAGACGTTTCACTCTTTTGATGACCTAAAAGCAAACTTTCAAAATTCTAGTATATCTTAATTTATAAAAAACAATTACAAAGATGGGTCTTCAGAATCTGTAGTTTCTACTGCACACACAAATAAAATGTTCAGTTAAAGTAGATTTTTTTAACTTTCATTTGTCTAAGGATTAATCATTATTAAAGACGTAAGATCTTTGTGCTGACAGAGGAGTAGGTAATGAGGACATAAATTAATTCAAATAAATTTTTGGCAAAATGGAAATAAAATGGTTAATAGCTGCTGATGTTTTTGCAGACTGTGAGGAAGCTGTGACTAATTCAGCTGTAAATGAAATGAACTAAAAAGAGAAGGTGTGTATTTGTCCAAATCTGGGCTAAAAGTCAAGTTTGAAGATATACGGAAATTCCACTTTCCTGTTGATAAATCAAGCAATTAATCATCTTGATCTTGAAATAGATAAGTTCTCACCCCAAATTTATTTCTTCAGTTATAAATATACACATAATTTAAAGAAAATTCTTTTTCACGAGAATGACCTGAGTGTGGCACAGCACTATTTATTCAATATTTATCATCATCAAATGGTAGTTACTGACATCGCTATCTCTAAGAGTTTACAATGAAGAGCGTAACACTCATGCTTACTATTGAGAGAAGAATGTATGATTGTGTAATCCTAAAAACCAAGTTGCGTAGGAGTGTGTGTTTATAACATAGACTGGAAAGGGAATGTGGGGAGAGAAAAAAAAGTCACAGTCTCTATTAGAGGTAAGCTTATGTAAGCGGTAAGACTTTAGAGAAGTGAAGATTTTCCTAAATAATTCAATAAATCTTGACTTTAAGTTCAGAGCTTTAAAAGAATGGGAGGTGGAGTGCCTGGGTGGCTTAGTCGGTTAGGCGGTTGACTTCGGTTGAGGTCATAATCTCATGGTTCATGAATTCGGGCCCCATATCGACAGCTCAGAGCCTGGAGCCTGCTTCGGATTTTGTGTCTCCCCCCTCCCCCTCCCCATCCCTCTCTCTTTTTCTCTCTCTCTCTTCCCCTCTCTCTCAAATAAATAAACATTAAAATTTAAAAAAAAAATAAAAGAACGGTGGAAAGATCCATTTAAGCAAGTGACTCTTAAAAAAAAACTAGGAAGAGATAGCTCTAAAAATTAGGGACACATATAGATTATCATAAACTCTTTTTCTAACAAATTCTAAGTGTAATAGAATACATTAATCTAATTAGATTGGCTGTAAAATAATAACCAACCAGATGTCAATGACTTATTTAAAATAAAAAGATACAGGGAAGGTTGAAAGCAAAAGAGCAAACAAATACAAATCATGTTGGGAAAAGTAAGATTTGCAATATTAGAACTAAGCAATTATTAAGGCAAAGCAAAAGGTGTTAAAAAATTGAACACTTTCAAACAATTAAGAACACAATCCATTGTAAGTATCTCTCAAGGATTTTTACGCACCAAATAACAGGTTCTAAATTCAAAAAACCAAAGCTGCAGAAAATACAAGTAGACATAGAAAAACAGTAATACCTAACTCAGCACTTGATAGATCAAGTAGATAGAAAAACAAGTAAGGCTATAAAGGCCCTAAATAACAATACCGCAGAACCTATAGGCAGATATTGTGTTCAATATCCTCAAAACAAAAACAGCTTTTTAAAAATCCCTGTAAGCAGTTATAAAAATTTATCATATATTAAGCCACAAAAATTCAATAAATTCTAAAATACAGAAACAACAGAGAACACATTATGTGTTCAGAAGGCAGTCAAGTAAGAAGTCAACAAAAATCCAAAACAAAAACATAAAAAAAGTCCAAGAGTTTGAGATGAGCCATTTTTCAATATTCAATGCTATTATTCTTCCCCTTGCTAATAATAATAATACTTATTATATTGATAATAATAACAAAAGTCATGACAGATAAACCAGGAAAAGATAGCTCTAAATATTGTGGACCCACATAGACATCATGAACTATTTCTACCAGATGACATTGCATGGCTTTGAAGTAGAAAGCATTGTGAATGGGAGAGAGAAAATCCTCACAACAAGCTAGAAAGCAGTTTCTTCCATGCAGAAAATTTAGTTGGGAGTACTCATAGGGAACATCATGTCTTGTATTTGATATGTCAGCAGAAGACCATCCAAAATGCTAAATCAAATGCTAGACCAGGGACCTCCAGGTGGCTCTGCTCGTTAAGCGTCTGGCTTAAGCTCAGGTCATGATCTCGTGGTCTCTGAGTTTGAGCCCCACGTCGAGCTCTGTGCTGACAGCTCAGAGCCTGGAGCCTGCTTTGGATTCTGTGTCTCCCTCTCTCTCAGCCTCTCCCCTGCTTGAGCTCTGTCTCTTTCTCTCTCTCAAAATAAATAAGCATTAAAAAAAAAAAAAAAAGCTAGAACTATTGTTTAAGCCGTTCAGCTGGGGAGCTGTTATAGAAGCCCTAACAAATTGAAATGGACAATTTTACTGCTTCTTTTCTATTTTGTATCCAATTACACTGGGTAGAACCTCTAAAATAATGTTGAAAAGTGGTAGTAAGGAAAATGTTCCAGTTTTATTCCTAGTCCTAGGGAGAAAGTGGTCAATAGTTCATCATTAAATATGATGATAGCTATGAGATTGTTGAAGACAGCATTTATCCAGTTGAGAAAGATCTCTTTTATTCAAATTTGTTGAAAGTTGTTTTTCAAAATTCTGAATTGGTATTGAATTTTGTGGAATGCTTTATCTAACTTGTGATATTAGGTATGATTTTTCTCCTCTATTCTGATAAATGGTGAATTTCATCTATTGATTTTTGAAGATTCAACTAATTTTGCATTCCTGGGATAAACCTCACCTGGTTATACTATAGGAATAATTTTCATATATTGGTGGATTTGATTTACTAATATTTTAAGGACTCTTTGTGTTTATGTTCATGAGGTTTATTGGTCTGTAGTTTTTCTTTTTTTCTTATTGAAGTATAATTAGCATATGCCATTATATTAGTTTCAGGGTACAACAATGATTCAATTTTTGTATCTATTGCTAAATGATCATTATGATAAGTGTAGTGAACATCTGTCACTGCACACAGTTACAGATTTTTTTTCTTGTGATGAGAGCTTTTAAGATCTACTCAGCAATTTTCAAATGTGCAATGCAGTATTATTAACTATAGTCACCATTTATATCCCCATGATTATTTATTTAGTTTGGAAAAAGGCTAAGAATATATTTTGAAAGTTCTTTGAGCAGGTAGAGTTTGATGTAAGGACAGAAAGTGTCGCTGAGTTTCATTAAATTAACTATAAAAGAACATCTATTTATAGTAAAGAGCACTGGTTCAGCAGTTCACTGAAATAAGAGTTATTAAATAATAGAATAGCATACTGAAAAAGTACAATCAAGTCTACATTGGTATTCAGTGATATATTTTATTTACTAATATTTAGATGTGATTGACAATTTTTTTCAGAGAGAAAGAGAGTGCACACGTGATTGGGGAAGGGGAAGAGGGAGAGGGAGAGAGACTATCCGAGCTGGGCTCAGAGCCTGAGGCGAAGCTCGCTCTCAAGACTGTGAGGTCAGGACCTGAGCAGAAAGCAGGAGGCAGGGGTTTTAACAGACGGAGCCACCCAGGCGTCTCTGTAATTTGTTTAAATGAGTAAAAGTTGCAGATTCAGTGCCCAGGGTACACACTAAGAAAATTTAAGTCATGGTTCCCGTCTGCGGAACTTCTATTTTAAAATTTCTAGTACACCTCTGCATAAAATGTGGTGATTTTTTTTCCTCAAAAAATACAAACTTACTTTCTTTGGTTTTAGTCTGCTTCTATTATCATTTTTGATTTAAGGATTAGAAAAGCAGGAAAATAAAGAAAACTATTGGAGGACAAACGATAATATAACCTAAAAATGTGTTTATCACTGCCCTCTGCTGTACAGTTTTCTTAGGCCAACACTACTTGGTTAAGGGGGACAATGTCACTAACAGACATGGAACACTGACCCAGGAATGTAAGGTACTCTTCAACTACAATGTTGGTCTGCAACAGGTGTCCTCAACCTTGGTATTATTGACATTTTGGATCCAATAACTATTTGCTGCAGGGGGCTGTCCTGTGTACCACAGAATGTTTAGAGGCAGCCCTGGCTTCTATCCACTAGATGCCAGTAGTATTTATCCAAGTCGTGACAACTAAAAATGTCTCCAGGTATTTCCAAATACCCCCAAGGGGGCAAAATCACTCCTGGTTGAGAACCACTGATGTCTAGGTTAGCAATCATGTCTGTAATGGCGTCTCATTAGGATTCAAGGCCTGAGGTATCGAATGATGAATATTACCTGTTCCCCAGGATCGATTTATAATCTGTGTCTGAACAGCATATAGACTTACTTGTTTACTGCATCATTTCAGTCCTAAAAACACACCCACACGTTGAGCTAGATGAGAAAGCAAGTCAATGATACCAAGGCACTGATGGTACTTTTCCTCTGTACTGGATCCCTTCCAGCCATCAGCACAGCAAAAACAAGTGCAGAAGCAGGACTTAGGTTGCCATTCAGAACAGACTCTTTATTATTAGTTAGTTACAAAACGTGCATCATGTCATTTCTACTCCCTCAGCTGACCTCAACTTAGCATGTTGTCCTGTGTTCTGGGATTTGACTTGGCAAATAATCCTTTCCTCCTTGTGTTCTTAACCTCATTTCCTATTCGTGTATCTGCTTCCCCCAGATCCTGACCTTTATGTATCTGACCCACAGCCAATAAAGGGACTAGGTAATGAGACTTAGAATCCTGAATGCTTCTTTTGCTTAATGACTTGGCTTGGTATTTTGAAACTTGGATACCACTTTGATACTGATAGCAATATTAGCTCAGCATGAAAGACTTTTGAGAATAAAATTGATTATTCTAAGAAAAGTTATGACATATTCGCCCAATTTTATAGAACTTGAAAAAGTTTTGGGGCACAGACACAAGTTATTACATAGGTAACCAATCTGATTGCTTTCATTTCTCATTCTCTCTTTCTCTGTCTTCCCACAGATATATTTCTGATTATAAAATAATTTTGAAGCTTGGGAAAGATAGAAATTTGTAAGGAAATATAGTCACCTATAATTCCATTATCATAATGAATTCCATAGAAATAACTATGGTTAACTATCTATATAGATTCCAGTCTAAATAGAAATATACCTGTACGTAAATATGTATCTATCCACATACGCATTTTTTTACAAAGTGCTATCATATTCCAAACAGTATTTGTAAACTGTCTTTTTTTTTTTTTTACTTTATAATGCATACAGAAGTGATATTTGAAATAATTAATAACCCAGAGGCTGACATTACTGGAGCAGGATCCTGGTGCTCTGTGTCAACTCCATAGTAGCTACATGGTGAAAGAGCCCCAGAGAATTCCATAGAAAGGACCAGGGAAGCCAGGGTGGTATGGGACTCTCTGGTTACTCAGAGAAGCTTCTATATATCAATGAGTAGAACGTGTCTCAGTTTTTTTGTTTTATCTTTTATGAAGACTTTATTTTTTAGAGCAATCATAAATTCACAGTAAAATTGAGGGGAAGATCAGAGATTCTCCATAATCTCTGCCTCCACACATGTACAGCCTCTCCCATTATTAATCACTTCCACTGATAGGTACTTTTGTCACGGTTGATGAACTTACATTGACACACCATCATCACCCTAAGTCCGTAGTTAAAATATGGTTCACGTTTGGTGGTGTACACACTATGGATTTGGACAAATATATAATGACATGAATCCACCATTACAACATCATACAGAGTATTTTCACTGCTCTAAAATCCCTCCAATCCCCCTCCCCACCCCTGGCAACCACTGATCTCGTTATTGCCTCCACAGTTTTCTCTTTTCTAGAATGTCATGTAGTTGGAATTAACTATGCAGCCTTTTCAGATCGACCTCTTTCACTTAGTAGTATGCATTTAAAGTTCCTCCATGTCTTTTTATGCCTTTATAGCCCATTTCTTTTTAGCATTGAGTAGTATTCCATTGTCCAAAGTGGCTGTATCGTTTTGCATTACCACCAACAATGAATGAGGGTTCTTATTCTATGTCCTCGCCAGCATTTGGTGTTCTCAGTGTTCCAGATTGTGGCCATTCTGTTAGGTGTATAGTGGCATCCCCTTTCAATTTCCATTTTCCTGATGACATAGGATGTAGAACATTTTATCTAAAAATTTTAATAACAATTAGGGTTGTATCAGTGAAAATCAGCTGATCAGCATTCTTGAATATATTGCTTTAATATCTTTAATATCTACTTAGATAGTAATATCTACTTAGATAGTAATCAAAAGCCTAATATTTAATGGCTGCAAAGCACTTAAATATGTGGATATTTTATTCACTGTATCTTTATATTGGTCTCCAGCACTTTATATTTTTGGTGAATCTGTATGTTCACTATTCATCAAAGAAATCATCATGTCTTTTTTTTAAATGTTTGTTTATTTTTGAGAGAAAGAGAGACAGAGTGCGAGCAGGGGAGGGGCAGAGAGAGAAGGAGACACAGAACCCGAAGCAGGCTCCAGGCTCTAAGCTGTCATCACAGAGCCCGACGCGGGGCTCAAACTCATGAGCTATGAGATGATGACCTGGGCTGAAGTTTGACGCTCAACCGACTGAGCCACCCAGGAGCCCCATGAAATCAACATTTCTTAATTAAATTTATATAAATTCCTCCTAGTCCCTTCCTCAAAATTTGATCATGTTATATAGCATGTACTACATTGTATTTAAATAATATCTCTAACCTTCTGCCTCTCTTATCAAGCTGTGCATCCTGCAAGAATAGGGACGGTGTCTTGGTCATGTTTGAATTGGTGGTATTTGTTGTTCAATAAATGTTTACTGAAATGAACTGTAGTAATATTCTTTCTCATCTTCCCTAGGAGCCTATGTATTGGCCTCGATTAACATCTAGCTTTCAAAGCATTTTTAAAAATATAAACCACCATGAATTATCATATTACTTTCATTTTCCCCCTGCTTCCTCCTCTAGGCAAGCCTAATTAAAAACCACTTTGAAAGTCAATCTACTCCTGTAGTTTAGAGTTTTTCAAAGGCTTCTGTTTAGAAAATTCTTCTCAGCATTCCAGTCCAGTTATTTGAATGACCACTGGAAACCTATTTTATTCACAGAGCTCAATAGTTAAGAATCAGGATATCTTCATCTTGCCCCCTCTGATCTGAACTTAGAAACTTATGAACTTGTGCTTGATGTTCATGCATTCGTTCATTCAATAATTCATTATATCTTTATTGAACTTATATTACCTGCCAGATCTGTGGATCAACAGATAAATAAAACATAGTCTCTACCTTTGAGGAATTCCAAATTAGTGGGGGAGGCAGGTTCTATTCTACAATATAGTACGTCTCATAAGATATTTATGCACAGAGTGTAAAAATGCACTGTATTGTCATATTTTCACACTCTTATGTCCTCAACCAAGTTTAGGAAAGCACTTTACCTCTACTAGCAAAATAAACCTTCCTTGGTCCTTAATGATTTGGATTTATTAAAAAAGGAAGTTTTCAATAAAAAATTTTTAAAAGTTTGAATTTTCCAAATATCACTTCTTGTCAATATCATCAAGCACCTGACTGATTAAAGGAGAAAAGAAAAAGAAAAGTTGAACCTTTATATGTTTTCCAGAAATGTTAACATTCCTCCAAGTCACTGAAATATTTTCATATTGCATCACAAAACGAAGACAATTTATCTTTAATTTTTTTATCTTTTTATTAAAAGATAATTTATCTTTAATTACTAGTCTTATGAAGATCAATGTTAGTGAGCCTAAGGCTTTCAAAATCAAACACAGGAAGTAGTTACACAATGATACCATTGTATACAAATAAACTTACACTTGTCTTCTGCCAGAAGACTTTAATAAGCATACCTAACACATCTGACACAGGAAGCAAATCATTTTAATACACCCTTTTCTTTTTTTTAAATTTTCTCTTTTTTTAAATGTTTTTAACATTTATTTAGTTTTGAGAGACAGAGAGAGCATGAGCGAGGGAGGGGCAGAGAGTGAGGGAGACACAGAATCTGAAGCAGGCTCCAGGTTCTGAGCTGTCAGCACAGAGCTGGACATGGGGCTCGAACTCAGGAAGCATGAGATCATGACCTGAGCTGAAGTTGAACAGTTAATTGACTGACTGAGCCACCTGGGTGCCCAATATACCAATATACCCCTTTCCTTTACAAGCAAGTTATTTAAAAAAGAATCATTACATGAAATAAATAATGATAATGGCCAGAAAAGAAACTCAGACAGTATAACATTTCTTTCATTAAACCTCATTATATAATCATGCTTACAATGCATAATTAATTAATTAATTTTACAGTGAAAAGGGAAAAAGTAATAGATTAATTCCTTTTAATTATATTTAAGCATTTTTTTGAAAAGGGAAAAACATATGGGCTTGTTGCACTAATAACTATATTAAAATGTAATAGCAATTAAATACCAATTAAACAAGAATAACAATTTTAAAATAATACATTTTTTGGGGCACCTGGGTGGCTCAGTCGGTTAAGTGTTCGACTTCGCCTCAGGTCATGATCTCACGGTCAGGTCACGGGTTCCGGCTTTGCCTCAGGCTCTGTGCTGAATGCTTGCTCAGAGCCTGGAGCCTGCTTCGGATTCTTGTCTCCTTCTCTCTGCCCCTCCCCCGCTCACACTCTGTCTTACTCTGTCTCTCAAAAATAAATAAATGTAAAAAAAAAATTAAAATAATTATTTTTTATTTTCCAGATATTATTTAAACTCAATAATGCTTCATGTATGAACTAAAATTTGCATCTGATGAGCAAAAATATCATACCTAGTAGTTTATAATGAGTTTCACTGTTTGAAATTTTAAATACGAAGAAAAACTCCCAGTGATCATACAGCATTCTATAATTGAAATAACTCAAGTTCTGTGTCTTTGTCTTTCTAATCACTGTGCTTTCAACGTTTATGTCCAACCCACAATTTAACAGGAATATGTAGTGCCACTTATTATATTCGACTATAACTTCAGAGATGGTTTAGAACTTGAACCAACAAAGTATTTTTTTTTCAGGGAGAAATATTTTACCATTGTCATTATTTACAATTGCTGGCACACAGTAAAAATACAAGGCAGACTGTAGAAGTCAGTTTTATTATTGTTTTTAAATCCTCAAGACAATGAGTTCCCTTATTTGCCTGCTCTGGGGCAAACATTCCCATCTCGATGCCCTTGGAACGGCACTTACTAGACCATTTACCTAATGGTGCTGTCACTTCTACAAATAATATTGTTTCATGATTACATTTATGCCCAGGTCACAGTGCTAGGTACTCTTATTCATTATTTCCTTTGAGCCTCCCCCATATTCTGAGAGTGCAAATTACCCTTCCTTACTCTCATTTCATGGATGAAGAAACAATCTTAGGGACATTAAGTAACTTGGTTCAGGTCACATGAACAAATAACAGAGATGGTGTTCAAACTTAGGTTTGTCTGATTTGAAAGCCCTCATGTAGCCAATCCTGCTTCTATTTATTCATGCAACAGGTAGGAATTGAGGGCTTTCTGCCAGCTATTAATAGAGCAGAGCATAAGAAACAGCTCTTGTCAGCAAGGGTTCTAAGATTAGTCAAGCACCCGATTTCCCCAGAGGTGGCCATTCTCCTGTATCTATCACCATAGATTAGTTTTATCTATTCAGAAACTCATCTCAATGTCATCATAGAACATATAGTCTTCAGTGTCTCTATTTTTTTTCTGTTCTCTCTTTCTGGAACTCTGATTAATCAGGTATTGGAACTTCAAGATTGACCCTCCAATTGTGATATCTTTTTGATTTTCCCTTTGCTCGTTTGTTCTACTTTCTGGGTTGATTTCATCAGTGATAACTTCCGATACTTGCATTTTTAAAAGTCCCCTGTTTATTCTATCTGCTAAAGTCTCTCAGAGTCTTTGTTTCCTTAAGTGATTTGTAATATTTGAATGTGCTTATTTCCAACACAAGTTGTTGCTCTTAGTGTCCTAGCTTGAGGCACAATTCTAATGGGTACATGTTTGTCTCCTATATGGGTCTGCTCATGGTTCAACCGGGCCAGACCAACGTTTACTATCTCGGTAAAGGGGCTGTGTACCTTGTGAGGAGTATGAATTTGTACTTCACACTCAGGCATGGTGCAGGTCTGACGTCTAAATTCCTCTGGGCTGCCTGCTCTCCCATGATTTTAGGTGGGTGGATGGCTTCTTTGATGTTTCCCCAGTCAGTTTCACTGAAGCAGTCCTTTGAGATTGCTGGCTTTTTACAAGATGGTTATCTTCAGTTCCCTACCAGTATATGACGGAGGCTTGTGTTTACAGAAAGATTAAAGAAGGCAATTTAGATGATACAAAAAAAAAAAAAAAAACTTTAACACTTCAATGAAGTGGACAGTCTCCTTTTTAGAGAACTGCAAAATGGGGTAGAAAGCAGGAAGCTTTTATAGGATAAAGAATAAAGAACAAGGAAGAAAAAAAACAGAAAATAGCTGAGTCAACCTTCCTTCACATGAGAAAGAATAAGAAAGTAAGTATAAAGCCCATAGTTAACTTGGCATCTGGGGATTGGCTGATTGGAAGATAATGGATTTCTGATCAAGCGGAATATTTACAGGGATGTGAGAATTACCATCTGAGTTTCAGTTTGCTAACATGGCACCCCAGCTCCACCCTGGGTCTAGAAGTTCATTTCAAAATTTTCAGTCTTCATTCTGCTACAGTCAGAACCCAAGACCCAACAGTTAAGGCCTATAAACCCTCTACTCCTTCAGCTCAACTCCTGTTCACTACGGTGACTTTGAGTTTACTTTTCACTTCTGGCACCTGAGGATTTCATTCTCTCAGTTTCAAGTTTTTTCTTGTTTTTTTTTATCCCGAATTTCCCCTTGTTTGAAGGGAATGGTTTTATAACAGCTTCATATCTATCTCTCCGCCATCCTGTTCAATATCCTCCTTCTCCAATCCACTGAACCCCCACTCTCCCATTAATCTCCTGTTGTCTTCTTCCCTTCTCCCTTCTCCCTTCTCCAGATTCTCTATCACAAACACCCAGAAACAAGGCCAGGAAACTAGAACCTTCCTTAGAAGGGTCTTTTTAAGTGGGTATTTGGAGTAGGAAAGGCTGGAAACATCCAGAGATGTGCAAAGTGAAGGTCATTATCTTGCTGCTTATAATTGATCTGTGAGTGACTCAATGGATTTTAACAGATGTAAAATTAGAGTCATTCATGTAAAGACAGAATGACTTGCTTTCTTCCCATATTACAGAAGTCTGTCGGGGAGGATCCATTACTTGGCCCAAAGCTAAGAAAATATTTTATTTCAAAGTTTTACTAGCAAGATTTCAGGATGGTGGTTTTCTTTATGAGATACGGAAGCAGCAGAATCTTAAGACATAAAGCAAAGGTCTGCCTGAAAACTTGCTATATGGAGGCTTTAAAATTGCCTTTCTCTTAGACTCTTGATAAGTCATTTTGCATCCATTTTTAAGCAGTACTCTGATATAACCTTCCCCACATCGCTTCTTTGAGTTTCACATGACGGTGGCAATACAACAGTTGGAGGTGAGATTTCCTAGAGTTCTAGGTGGTGCCCAGCCACAAAATCAACAGGGGCACAAGGCAAAATTAAGAGAAGCACAAAGGAACATCTGCAAAATGAGTAACTTAGGAGGGGACTCAATGATGACGGTCATAGAAGCTGGCACTTACTGCATCATATCATTTACCAGGCACCAACCTAAGTGCTTTGCATAGACAATATTATTTTGCTCAAATACTAACTACTATTGCTATTTCCAGTTTACAAACCAGGAATTGGAGACAGAATGTTAAAATTACTTTCTCAAGGTCATACAACTAGTGACTAGTGAGAAAGTTAAAGAGAAGGGTGGCGGGGGGAGGGAGCAAGGAGAAAACTAGAGCTGCTCGGGGTCCCTGCAATGGGAGCTTGTGGACCATGAATTTATTGTGCTGCAGATCTGCTGTGATGCCTTCAGGGTCCAAGTCTCTCCATTCCCAATTTCAAATGCCAAGAGAGTGTATCCAACAGGCCCAGCTTTGGTCTGTCCCTGGTAAATTAATGAGCGAGGGTCAGAAAGCACAATAATGTAGTAGTGAAAGCATCACCCCCGTACATAAGAGGCACTGCCTAGAAATTCGGTAGTGGTTATGAGTGGGCAGGCACACCAAGTAGCACGTACCATACAACCTAATGATGTAAGAAACTATCATATGTGTGTACATGTACAATTTTCTTCATCTGATACATGGTGCATGAATGAGGATTACATTCGTTAACTAAAGTACATAGCATGTAAGTTTTATTATGTTTTGGTTTCTCTGAAGTGTATGTATAGTGAATGAACTGGGATCCACTCATTATTTCATTTTCTCTAATATGGAAAACTCCCTGAAAAATCTCAGTTTTCATTAAAATGACAGACTTCAATTTCTATTTCTCTTATTTCTCATAGCATGCTTTTTAAACTATTCTGAATAACCACCTGATGAAAACAATGAAAACTGCTAGGTAAAAAAAAAAAAATCAAATACATCGATGAACTGGTAGGAAATGAAGGAATTGTCAGAGAGGAACAAAAGAAAGAAAGGAAGAAAAATGAGAGGATCCTGAGAAATAAGTGAGGGCCAAAGTGTGATTTTGCCAAGAGATTATCTGTCAAACTCTGGACATCTACAGCTCCTGCCTTTGTAGCTGTGCAGCATGTCAAAGTCAGGAAATAAAGCCAGGAACCCATCTAAAAAGGAGGAGTCTAATGGGAAAAATTTGAAGCCTTAAAGGGCTACATTCCCAGTGTAAGGGTGAATAAGAAAGAAATCTGATGCACAAGTCAGTAAAGAAACAGGGCTGACTTGACCTCGGAATCCAGGAAAGAAAGAAAAAGTCTCTTCTGAGAACGTCCTCTGAGAATCAAATCCAAGCCACTTGGATCTGAGGCCAAATGAAATCTATCTGTGTAGTCCAAAACACTTTAAGTGAAAAATTTAAACTGGTCTAGGTTTAATGGTGCCTGCATGTAACTTGCCGAAGCAAATTCTAATACTGTCTAGGAATTCAGTTTTAACTCTGGTCTCAGATAATCCGGACATTTATAACCCCAGAAATATGAGTGCAGAATCCAGAATCACAACTCACAAAAAAAATAGGCACCATGAGCAAAAGCTAGAAGAAACAACATACAGCACAGATGTAAAAAGATCCACAAAACGGTGTTAAACAGCAAAGATCCATAAAACTTCCAGTTTTGGATGTAACAGACCCAGAATATAGACTGTTTGATGTTCATGTTATGTTTAATTTGTATAAGAAATTACAAAATGGCTCAAAAAGTCAAACAGAGTTTGTAAAAATGAAAAGTTATCTGAAAATATTGAGATGGACCATATAAAAGAAAGACCAAAAAATGGAGAATAAAGTGAGAAAGTCTTAGAGGTATCTCATAGATGTTCTAAGAGACTATGGAGAACATGGAAAACAAGCGACACGTAAGAGATAATGGTTGAGATTTTTCTACAATTGTTGTAGGGCATTAATCTTGAGATTCAGCAATCTTTTCAAATCCTAAGCATGGTTTAAAAATTAAAAAAAATTTTTTTTGAACAGTAAGAAGGAAAGAAAGAAAGAAAGAAAAAGAAAGAAAGAAAGAAAGAAAGATGACTACATACCTAGATTGACCCCTGAGAAACTGCAAAAATATCTAAGAGATCTTAAAACCAGCCAGAAGGAAGGAAGGAAGGAAGGAAGGAAGGAAGGAAGGAAGGAAGGAAGGAAGGAAGGAAGGAAGGAAGTGTGGGCGGAAGACTGAAAGCACTAGATTTTAGACAAAAGTACAGAAAGTAAACTAGATAATTATTAGAATTGAGGTAAGTTTCCTTGGACATTCATCAGCATTACAGGTAAGTATCCTGATTAAGAGTGGTGAAGAAAATCCTGAGTATAAGAAAATGTAAAGGAGGGGGGAAAGCAGGAAACTTAAACGCACAAAATGTTTCAACTCCAATCTGAAAAACATATAAAGAGAACATTAAAATCATAAACTAAAGACAAATTTCACTGAAAAACGGAGAGAGCTAAGGCAGGTGGAAAAGAACAAAACCCAACCTTTATTGAGTGCGAACGTTTTTAAGAAAAAGAAAATTGAGCAGTGAAGCACTAAACACAACACGGTGGAGCATGTGCGGGAGGAGTCAAAAGGTAGAAATAGACACCGCTCAGAACTATAGACATCTAACACAGGCTGTTTACTCAACATAATCTAAAGTTATTATTAAAACGGTCCCTTAGATATTAAGTTTTCATCCGTTATTTCTACTTGCTCACTATTTCTTTTCTGTGGGTGCAGGTTCTATGTATAGCTCAATTACATTACAAAGACGGTGAGACAGACCGCACAATAAAATATGTAAGAGGTTATAGAGGGCTATTTTTGCATCTTTTAATATGGGAAATTAATATTCACCCCATATTCTTAGTGTACACTATTTTAGTTACATGGAAGCCAACCAGAAGTCCCATTTATATTTTTAGCAGTGGATGCTAAGGACAAATTCCAACATAGAGTTCTGTTTTAAACAATCCAAGCCGCCCGAACTTTGCTGATTATTCTAGCGTTGGAACATTTTCTATTTGCCTAGCACTACTGAAATCTATGACTCACAAACGCTAGGGTATGGAATCATAGCAGTAAAGAACAGGTGAAAAGTTGTTCCTACTTGTGTTCTGCAGGCGCATACAACTCCCGTCATTCCCTGTGCAAAAATCAACAAATAAACAGAGGCACCGCATTTCAGATTCGGTTGCGCACCGTTCGCAAGGACGCCTGGTTTTTGTAGTTTCTACATGAGGAACTGCCAGCACGTTCATATTTGCTGAGAGTGAATGAAACTACACTTCCCACAATGGCACGGGGGCGGCCTCCGGGCGGCTTACGTCATTGCTTCCGCCAACCAATGACAGCTCCGGGCGGCAGTGAGGCAGGCGCCGTCAGGCGCCAAAGTGGTTTTTTTTTTTCTTTTTTTTTTTTTTTTTTCCGCCGAAGCTGAGCGGGTGCTGCTAGCGGAGGCGCCATATTGGAAGGGACAAAACTCCGGCGACAGCGAGTGACACAAATAAACCCCTGGACCCCCTCGTTCCCCCAGCTCTAAGGGCCGCGATGTTGTACCTAGAGGACTATCTGGAAAGTGAGTGGGCGGCGCTGGCGGGGGCCGTCTGTGGGACCTGCGGGCGGGCAAGAGCGCGAGTGGACGGGCAGGCGGGATGGCGGGAGGGAGGGGGAGGCGGGGGATGTTTCTTTCTCACGGTAACTGGCAGCCTCGCTGTGGGCTGCCGGCTCCTTCGACCCCCCCCGACGCACGCACGCACGCAGCGACGTAAGCGCGTACTTTCACCGTTGGCCCCGCCCCTCTGACGGACTCTGCCTTTGACAGTGATTGAACAGCTTCCAATGGATCTGCGAGACCGCTTCACGGAGATGCGCGAGATGGACCTGCAGGTGCAGAGTAAGTCGGCGCGTTTGCCCTTCTTCGCCGCGCGCGTTCAGTCCAGACTTCCCTGCCATCGACTTCATCGCCTCCGCTATTTGACTCTCCTCCGGCTCACTGGCTAGTGCATAAGGAGTTGTGAAAAAGAAAAGCCAGTGCCTAATCTTGCATCTTGCTTTCCACGCTACTTTTCTCCTTGCTTTTACAAGAGAAGGAGGCATTAGGGCACGTGTATTTGTTTCTTCTCAGTTCGAGACTCTGCAATAAAAGCTTCTGTACCTTCAGTGAGGACGTAGATACCTGTTTTAACGCACATCGGTGTAAATGTTGAGAAGATTTTGACTTGAGCCCTTATGTATGGAACATAGATTTCAGCATTTATACTTTTGTTAAAGTTCGTTCTATTCAAAAATTTACAAGAGCGGAAAACACAGAAGCATAGGTGATATGTGTTTCTTTAGTGACCCTGGTGAACTTGGAATGGCAAATTTTGGAAAGTTACACATTATAGGATACATTCTCAATTGTCAACAGGATGATATTTTCTCAAAGTGAGGGAAATAAGATTTTACTGTAAAGCTTCTTATCTGCTGTAATAAAAATTTTGACTTTTTTTCTATCAGTGGTAGCTTGGTAGTCTGGTTGCTTTTTTCCCAAAATTAACCTTGTTCTTTCACAGAGCAGTATGTGGTTTATATGATCATTTTTTCTGTGGAGTTTCTAAAAAAGGGTTTATGATGCAAAGAAAGTAAAGAATCAGTATCTTTGGAGATAAGGTAAATACGTAGAGCAACATTACACTTAAGTATAAATTTATGTCCATCATGCTCTGAATGAACCTCATGAACTTTCCCCTTTTATGAAATGCATATAATAGAGCTGTTCCAACTATCTTATAGAGATACTATATTAAAAATTAAGAATGTGGAATGAATTATATATTACATAATTAAAGTGTATAATTAGGTGTACCTTTATGGCTTTCCCCCTTTGAGGAAATTCAGGTACTCCTTAATTGTGTAATTGATAATAACGGCTGGCCTTCACGGGGTGTATCCTCAAAAAATACGTGTCTTGATCCCAACAGCGATGTTTAGGCCATACACATGAAATGTTTCTCATGCTGCCAGTTTTTTTGTTTTTGTTTTTGTTTTAGAAAAACAGAGGTGCAGGAAGACCTGGGTTTTGGGATATGATTGGGAGAAAAGGGGGATTGTGGAAAGAGATCAGAGAACCAACATTCCTTGAGGTAGCTAAGGACCTGGACTTTTCCTCACTTGTTTCTCTGCCCCTCCCTGCCTTCCATACCATCGTTCATGAATATACTTTTCTCAGCCTCTTGTCGGCTTCATGTGGCCCCACTTAATACAAGGTGATAAGATATGGAAGCTTTCTTTTATTTGGTGGATTGTAGGGTAGAAGTCTGATTTGTGTATTTCTTTAGCTTGCTCACAAAATTCATTTTAACTTTAATGTAGTGAAGTAGCTAAAATAATGTTTTCTACAGGATTAAGCACAGATTTTGATGGCTGAGTTCATGTTAGAGTTTTACTAACTTATTCTTACTTCTATAAGATGAAAATCTTGTGAGAATTTAAATTAACAGGTAAATGAGAACATATAGTATCTGATACAAAGTAGAAAATCAATAAAAGGTAGCTGTTATTTTATACTTCTTCATTATCATTACAAATTTTAAATTCTCTTGTAATTTGTACTTATATAAATGCGAGGTTTTATAGACTTTCATTTTTAATAAAATTTTTTAAGTTAATAGATTAATAAAAGAGACATCTTTGTAAGATAAGTTAGAAAGTGCTTATTTAAACAAAGGAAAATTATTTTAAAAAATTAACCGTAAGACTTCTTAGAATCTTTAAAAACCTATTATGTCCTGAAAATCTCTAAAAAGTTTTCCTTAACTTACATAGCAACAGACTCCCCCATTTTTTTTTTTTTACTTTTCCTTTTTTAGCAGACATGGAATGAGATGACTCTTCTTGACATAGGCTTAGAGAAAACTTATCTAGAATAAATAATATAGTGTATTAAGTGAATAAATGACCATACCCTCTACTTTCAGTCATGATGTGAGACGATGGGGTGCTTAATGGCATATAGTGAGAGGTTAAAATCTTTTTATTATTTTTCTTATTAAAAGAAATGTGGGGGTGCCTGAGTGGCTCAGTTGGTTAAGCCTCCAACTCTTGGTTTTGGCTCAGGTTATGATCTCACAGTTTGTGAGTTCGAGCCGCACATCCGGCTTTGCGTTGACAGTGTGGGGCCTGCTTGAAATTCTCTCTCTCTCTCTCTCTCTCTCTCTCTCTCTCTCTGTCCTTCCCCCATGTGCACACTCACTCTCTCTCAAAATAAATAAACTTTAAAAGGAAGTAACGTGAGGATTATCTACTGGTGCTTTTTTTTATTTTAATTTTTTAATGTTTATTTTTGAGAGAGATAGAGACAGAGTGCAGGCAGACAGGGAAGGATAGAGAGAGGGAGACACAGAATCTGAAGCAGGCTCCAGGCTCTGAGCTGTCAGCACAGCTCGAACCCATAAACCCGTGAGATAGTGACCTGAGCCAAAGTCAGACGCTTAACCACCTGAGCCACCCAGGAGCCCCTCTAGTGGTACTTTCAATGAGAAATTCTGGCAAATGAGAAATTTGGCTGATTTAATGCGATTAGCTTTGGACCCAAAGGCTGTACTATTGAAATACTATGGTACAGAACTTATATACATAGTTGACTCCTTTGGTGACTGGAAAATTTTTGAAATAACAAATAAATTGTCAGTAGAGAAAATTGTAATTTTTTTCTAAAGTAATTAAAGCATTTACATAATCAAAGCATGACATATTTAAGTTATTGGCCAAGTGAAAGAGTGTATGTTGTCAGATATTTTTTCTTTCCCCAAATCAAAGCATGTATATTCAGTGTATGAATTTGGTCATCTAAATATGAAATGTTTTTATTATGTCATAGATGCAATGGATCAACTAGAACAAAGAGTCAGTGAATTCTTTATGAATGCAAAGAAAAATAAACCGGAGTGGAGAGAAGAACAAATGGCATCCATCAAAAAAGTATGTTCAACACTCTGGATGATTTATCAGTGAATATTGGGACTTTCTGAGAAAGATATTTTAAATGAAACAGTTTTCTGGATCTCAGAATGAGGGAAAGTTACCAATGGCTCTTTAAAATTTACATAATTTGTTGTGGTTTAGAGCTTTAGGTGTAGGTATTTTTAATCATTTTTTGGTAATCAAAATTAGCAACTTTTATTAGAGGGGTACAGAGTCATTAAAAAGTACAATTTTTTTCTTTTAATTTGCTTTATTCTGGTTACAGCTCATTAAAGTTGCTTTGTCTTTAGAGATAAAATACTGTCTTCTAATTTTGGCCACAAACTGGTATGAAAAATAGCACACCTTGAAGTGTATTTTATATATTGCTAGGTACCGACGTTGGTAGAATCACAGGAGAACAGATTTTAAGAGTTGAGTGGATCCTTAAAAAGACTTTTAGTTAAAACTCTAAGTTTTTATTAATTTTATAGTACTTACAGGTCTCTTCCATATTAGAACGAGTATCAGATCTCCTCCCAAGGCTTGCTTTAAATGTATGATCTAGTGTATTTAGGATACATTGGAAGAACTACATAAAAGACCTGCGTTCTGTCATGACCTCCATTTAGCTGTGTGACATTGGACAGGGTTTTAATATCTCTGAGTAATAATGGCTCCCTCATCCCATCCTTCATAGAATTGATCAAAGGCCAACTGAGAAAGAAATTTGAAAACTACAAATTTTGTGTGTTGTGTTATTTATTTTGCCACACGGGAGGAAGATTATTTCTGTTAGGAGAAAAATGTTTTAGACTCTGTAACAGAATTGGTCCTGACTTGGAGGATACCTGGAGACCCAGGTGTATATGAGTACAGACATCACATATACAATTGATCCTTGAACAACATGGGTTTGTACTGATGAGTCCACTTTATATGTGGATTTTTTTTTTTTTGATAAATACAGTACAGTACTGTAAAAGTATTTTCTCAATAACATTTTTTCCTCTAGTTTACTTTATTGTAAGAATACAGAGTATAATACTTGTGTAAAATATGCATTAATCTGTTTCTGTTATCAGTAAATGCTTTCAGTCAACAGTTGACTATTAGTAGTTAAGCTTTTGGGGAGTCAGAAGTTCTATGTGGATTTTCAACTGCACGGGGGTTGGGATGCCATGTTCAAGGGTCAACTGTACAACACCAAGTCAGTTATTATCCCTTTAACCTATTGAGTTTTTGGTGCACTGCAGCTTAGATAAACCGTTAAAAGTCTAAACCTCCATGGAAATCGATAGAATCGTGTTTCTGTTTTTTAAATGATTTGCTTTATACTGAGGAGAAATCTAAAGTATAGGTTGACATTGTAGGAATTAATACTTAGTTTAAGAGAGTTCTGGGGCACCTGGGTGGCTCAGTCGGTTAAGCGTCCTACTCTCAGTTTCTGCTCAGGTCATGATTCCAGGGTGGTGGAATCAAGCCCCTTGTCAGGCTCCACCCTGAGCTGTTTAAGATTCTCTCTTTTTCTTCCTATGCCCTTTTCCCTAACTCGTGCACTCTCACTCTCTCTCTCAAGTTAAAAACAAACAAAACCTTAGAGTTCCAGAACAGTTGGAAAATAGAGACATGCAGGTCAGAATATTCTCAATATTTATACTTCTATTAAAAAATTTTAAAAGTGGAGAGTATAAATGTTCTTTATAAATTAGATAAATTGTAACATTTTCTTTGAAAGAAAAAGACTATTCAATAGTTCACATAACTTTTACTAGTTTAGAGGCTAGACCTGAAATGGTATTTAATTTTACTTGTATCTTTTTTAGGGATGCTGAACATCTTCCTTTGATTCTCGGCCATTGTACATAGTTTCTAATCCCACCCCATCCCCATCCTATCCTTAACTGGGTTTTTATTGCTAATGTAGGATGACTGACATTGAATACAAGGTATGATCATAAAAATGCAGTTTTATGTCCTAAATGCACATATTTTTAAATTATTAATTTGTTCTTGAAATGAAAATGTTTTTATTCAGGATTACTATAAAGCTTTGGAAGATGCAGATGAGAAGGTACAATTGGCAAACCAGATATATGACTTGGTAAGTAAAATTAATGTGAATGCTATCCCATAAGTACTTACATTATGGATTATGTTTTAAGCTTAAATGTTAATAGGAAGAACAGACTAAATTTGAAGTATTGCTTTCTTGATCCCATTTAATTTGAGGTTTTAGTGTCTGTTTTTGGTTTCTTTATGGAAAAGGGAGCCCGCAGTTTTAGTTAACAGGTCTAGAACCTTACATTTTAGCCAAATTTATATTGCTATAGGATTTTATCTGATATTAAACCTTTTTTTTTTAACAAGAATTAATGTTTAAATTTGTTTTACTAATCCTTATCTTAAGGTAGTATATTTACTTCCTTCTAAATCCTCTTGAGATTGTTTCTGTGGTAAAATACACGTAAGACTACTGTGCTGACGAGACTTTTTGGTAGCCTGATTAAATGAAGAAGAGAATCATTTGAAGTCCGTGTTAATAGATAGTACTTAACTATCTATTAAGTGATGTCAGTAGATAGCACTCAACAACTGGCTCAGGTGGCAAAAATGGGAAACACTCAATTAAACTTTAAAAAAAGGTTCTTTTTTGCAGTAGCAGCACTTGTAAAAGATTGAAATCACTAAGAAGACAGTGGCAGTATTTCTCAAACTGGTATAATTATGGTGCTTTCTTTTATGTAAAGCAGTTTCTAAAATACCTCGTTTAGGAAATAGTCATTTCTGGTTTTGCCTCAAAGCAAGTTAAAGCTAAAAAGAAAGAAATGGTCACTGATGGTCTACTTTAGCATATAGATTTCATGTTTTATTTCTGTAAACTTATCTGGATACAGTCTTATGCCTGAACACGTGTGTGTAGACATCAGTGTTATGGTGAGCAAGACACAAGAGAAAAGGAACATACCACATATGGTGTACATTGTAAATGGTTATACAAAACTAAAAAACGTTGGTCATGTGAAGCTATAGAAAATGTTGTGTTGTTCTCATATAGTGGAAAATTTTAATGGTTTAAATAACCTAGGCTCTTTTGTTCATACAGTTATTCTGAAAATAATTTCATAAAAGATATACTGCCTAAAGAAAGGTAGAGCAAACAGTAGCTTGATTTCCTGTGTAATCGAAAAAAAAAGTTCTTCATTGTTTTGGTCTTGAATTATATCTATAAACATGGAAAAAGACATTTATATTTGAATCCAAAAGGGATTTGTTCAGTAACATCGTTCCTCATATTTAATGATTTTATGTGTCAGTCTTTATTTAGAGACTACCTTCTTTTTAAATCATATAGCTCTTTGGCTGTACTCTTGGTTTATATTTTGTTATCTTAGTACTTTTTATACATTTAAAAAATACTTCATACATTTAGAAAAATATGTACAGTATAAATATGTTCTTCTTAAATATGTGTTTTTCTGTGCTTGTATTTATATATTACTTATGAACCACACTGTTTATCCACTCTTGTGCTTTGTATAATGGAGGTTTACCTGGAGTTTTATAATGAAGGAGTAAAAAGTAAATACTATAAATGGCTTGTGTCCTCAAGGTGTTGGTATACTAGTTGGGAGGACATGCCGAGAAACTAAAGTGAAGAGCCTGTATAGAAACAATGTGACAAATAAAGATTAATGCAGTTAAGGATTACGTATCTGATAAAAGACTGAACTAACTCACAGTAGAGTTATTGTTAATTTCTTAGAGGGTATGAGATGAGTGTTGAACAGAATTTATTTAGATGCTGAGGGGCATGGGTTAGGTGTGGTATTGAGGGAAAAGCATTTCACTCAGAGATAATGGATAAACATAGAATGAAAATAAAACTTAGTAAATTCTTTGAGGGGGATAGATTATTTATGCTAGGGAGTGAGGTAATAAAAGGTGATGTGATAAACTGAACAAAGTATAATAAAAAGCAAGTGCCCATAATGGATCCGTACAGACGTGAGTTCAGCCACTTCACTGACAGCAGGGCTTTGGAAAAATTATTTAATCCCAGAACCTTGGTTTCCTTCTCTGTAAAGTAGCAGTCTTAATTTGTGCCTTAGTGGATTTGCGCATAGGTATGTAAATGCTGTTAGCTGGGCAGATAGTAGCCACTCACTTATTTGAAGATTCACTCCATCTTATTCCTAGAACTGGAACTGTCCACTTTCTTAGAGCCACTGTTTCCCTTTCAGCTCTGCCAAGTTGCACCTGGTTTTTCTCCATTCTCCCAATATTTCCAGAACTGCCTTTGTCTTTCTTTTAATTTTCCTCTTTCCTTCCTCTCCCCTTCCTTTGTCTGTCCTCCTTCTCCCTTTTCTTTTTGTGACTTTTCTTTTCCTCTCCCTCCTTTGCTTCCTTCCTGTTTTAGCACTCCATATTAAATTGCTGTTTCAGACGATCATGACATCTCTAATATAAAAATTCATTCTTCTTTGAGACTTAATTGTCTATGTCGTCTTCCATCTTTCTGACCTTCCTCAGTCTCCATGGATATTACTTATAATGGTTGCTGTTCTTCAGGGCTCTGTCCTTGACCTGATTTGTTTCTCACTGTATTCGAGTGGTTCTCACATAGAGGTTACTCTCTTCCCTTCTGCCCAACTCCAGAGGCCAGGAAGACCAAATGCCATGTGGTGAAGAACTGATCTCTCCAGTGCCAGTTTTATCCCCGGCCCCACACACAACCCAAGTTGAGAAACATCTCTCCGTTAATTTTCTGTGTGTTTTCTTAGTTTTAGCAATCATGCATGAATGATTCCTCAAGCTCAGACTTCTCTTCTGAGCCTATTCATCTTACCAGAGAATTCCAGGCCCTTACCAGATCATTTAATCAGTGGATTAAAACTTAACTCTTAGTCTCCCCTTTAACTTCTCTCGGAACCACTGATCTTCCAGTCATTCAGATTGGAGTACTGAAAGTCCTCCAAGCCTCCTCCTCATCCCTGGCCTCCCCACATTTAGTTAATTGCTGTGTCGTGTTCATTTAATCTTCAAGGTATCTCTTATTACCCCTTCCTCTCCACTTCTGCAGCCTGCCGTCATTCAGGAACTTTAACAACAACAAATGACTGGCATGCTTTTCCTTTCATCTTTGCTTGAGAAGCTTTCTCCATCTTTCATAATCCTTCACCTTCAGTCTCTTTTTTATAACCACCTATGTCATTTATATCGAGGAGAAGAGATTTGACCACTTAGGAAAGTCAACAAGAATGATGTAAACAAAAGATTTATTTTCCTCTCCTGTAAAATAACTGTTGGAGGAGGCAGACCAGGGCCTGTGTGGCAAACCCAACATCATTATTGTCCCAGGCTGCTTCTAAGGTGTTCTTCCTCTTTTCTGGACAAGTAGGAGAAGAATTGCCATAGGGGATCACTCAAAAGGGCATATTTTGCAATTCAGTCAGCTCCTTTAAAAGAGCCTGGAAATCTTACCTACTGATTCCTGCTTATATCATCTTGCTCCTTCTAGCTGCAAGGGCGGCTGAGAAATGTTGTTTAACAGGGTACATTGCAACCCCAAGTATGTGGGGTTCTATCAGTAAGGGAGGAGGCTACTGAGTAGGTAATTAGCAGTTCGTGCCTTACCCTACCCTCAACAGAATCACAGCGGCCTCCAAATACTGTTATTCCCATGATTTTATTATTACTTGAATTAAATGATAATTATTTACTTACCTTTTAGTTGTATGTGTACCTTTCCTACTATAAATGTCAAGAACTATGTCTTTAAAATTTTTTTAGTGTTTTCAGACTCTAGCATAGTTATTTTTCAGTAAATATTTGTTGAACAAAATCTCCTAAATAAGTTAATGGAGAAGAAGAGGCACTAACAGAACTCCCAAGTTATGAGTTATGATAGAGTTTAGTGGGGTCCAATTCTTTGCATCAGATATGGCGGTTGAGTGACATTTTCTCAAAAGATAACAGAGTCACATTTTGGTACGCTAAGATTGGCTTGGTTTTGACGGACAAACACAAGTGGGCTGCCTTGCAAATAGCCACTTGTTTTCAAAGTAGGACTTTAAACCAAGAGAAGTGAAAGTAATATAATTCAAGTGAGTTTAGTTTCCTTTATAGAATTGCTTTAGGAGACCAAACATTCAATCTCATAATCTATGTCTTTGCTCTAATCTTTTCAGTATCCCTCTTTTTAAATTACTCTCGATTTTTTTAGTTTTTTCAGTTTAGATAGATTTCTTTCTCTGATACATAAGCTCATTTTGGAAGTTCTAAAACAGGATTTATAGATAAATGTCTTCAGCAAAAGGAGCATTTTTTTAAATATAAAAAACTTATTTTGAGTACCTGTTTTACTTAAATACCTTTCACATTAATATTTTTTGACTATTTTCAGTTCCTTTGCTTTTAAAGAGATTCCTTTTAAAGTATGAAAACATTTATTAAACACTATTAGGTCTTACCATACAAAATTATGACAATATTATTTTCATAAAATAAAAATATTAGATATCCTAGCCAGGGCCCTTGAGGGTACATGAGGTTCATAGTCATTCTGTACCCTCAGAGCCTGGCACAACACATTCATTGAATGGTGAGCAGAAGGACGAAGACTTCTGAGGTGATGTAATCTAGTGTTTCCCAGACCTTAATATTTGCATCCTACCCTCCAGGCTTTTAGAGTGTTCGTATCATCTGTACATCTATTTACTAAGTAAATTTTTAAATGAAATTTATGTAAGAGGAAAATTTATTTGGTAATCTGATATTATTAATATAAATGAAAAATGAGCAACACATCACACATAAGTCATTATAGAATGTTACAAAGCAATAGACAGACTCCTTGGAATACTTGTGCTCTGAGTGCTGCACCACTTTGCCAGAGTGACTTGTGGTATCTGAGCACTTTACGCTTGAGGGTAAGTTTACTTTTGCAGGTAATTACAGTTGATCATAAGGGAATTACTGCCTTGTTCGTAAGGAGGTTACTAAGTGAATTTACCATCTTAAATTGGTTATATTCCCCAAAATATCAACAGTAATTATCCAAGTGAAAGTCTTTATAAATAGGAAAGAGAAAAAAAAAGGAAAGAGAAATTAAATTCCTATAACATATAATGTTTGAGAGCTTAGGAAGCTCAGTACTTCACAGGTGAGTGGATAGGACATAGTATAAATGTAAACTTACAGTAATCTTCATTCATAGATCATTTATCCAATAAATAGTGGTACCTCTGTACCCTTCTGCATCGTGGGAGAGTATAACTTTCATTCAGCAAATATTTATAGAGCTCTAGCTATGAGCAGTCATTGGTATAAGTGGGCAGTAATGACACAGACAAGCAATGAATATAGGCATACTATCAAATAAAGATTAGTTTAGATTTTTGTAAGTGCTGTGAAGGAAATAAACATTGTGGAAAGAGGGACAAAGAATGAATTAGTAGGAGAGGCTGTTAAGAATGTCGTTAGGATGCGTGTAGTCCCAGTAGGTGACATTCGAGGTAGTACTTGGAAAATGAGAAAGAGCCAGCCGTGGGAAGAGAGCTTCAGAAAGAACATTTCAGGCAGATAATGTAGATGATGTACCACGTGCCATGTCTCAGGTGGAAAAGGGCAGGTTGAATCAGAAAGAGGCCAGCGTAGTTGGTGTATGTAAAAAAGGTATTGAGAGGAGGCAGGTGGGAGCCGCCACAGACAGGGTCCTCCTGTAAGCCAGTGCACGTAGTGGTTTTTCTTGGGAAAGCAGTAAGAGGCCACCTTAAAGGGGAGTGAAGTACACCTGAGAGGAGATTGTCTGCATGCCTTTGCTTAAACATGATGTTATTATGGTAATTTCAAGTAAGCATATATTTGCACATTTTAATGTACAATAATTTAGTATATAATTGTATTTGATTTGCCCCTCAGTGTTTTATATAGCATGGTATTTGATAGTATTACTAATTTTTGAAATACTTTATTTACTTTTAAAATCAGTAGTCAACTTTTAATACCTGTAACTAGCACTAAACTGTTACTTCATTTATTAAGGAAAGAAACGAGACTGCATAAATACCCACAAATAAAGAGATTGGTGGAATTAGAGGTTCCACAGAACAAACTGAAAATTTATTTCAGTAGTTGTTTTAGTGGAAATGAACAACAGCAAAAGGCTATCCTATTAAAATAGTTTCCTTCTAGAATCCTGATACTCAAAGTCATTAAACACTTATTTGTGTCTCCCTGTCAGATGTCACTGTCATAAGGTTGTATTCCATTACAATACCTAATAAAGTTGATTTGTGTATACTCTGATAAAATTTGAGCTTTTAGTTAATGCTTGAATGATTTTAGCACTCTCTTACATTGCTCAGTACCCTTGAACTTGCTTCTTTTTTAATATCCTGGCCTGTTCCTAAGATGATTATATTTCAGCTCTACATTTTACCTATAAATTTGAGAATTCTTCATCTGGTACTCTAATTAAGGAAATATATTATGTAAGTTTGACCTTTTGATTTGTCTCCTATCCTCCTTGTCTTTTAGGAAGATTAGATATAGTTTAATGTGCTTAGGCCTCAAATATTTGATTCAGCCTAAAGATGGGTCAAATTTTCACCTATTTTAAATATAATTCAGAGATGTGGAGAATCATTTTCATGACTTATCAGAGAAATTATTTGCCATCCTGCTTCTTTTTTCTTCTCCAATTTACCCTCTTTATTCACTGTTACCAGATCTTTTCACAGAAATTTATCTCTCACTGTCATGAATTTCAACTTAGAACTTTATATACTAACTTGTGCTCTTTTTAAAAGGTCAAGCTAGACATTTAAATTTTAGAATGGTATGGTATTGGAAGCCATAAATCATGCAGAAACTTTTTAAAACGCTGTATTTTGTTCACTTTGGGTCCATCAGTGACACATCTTAAAATTTGAATATTGGAAAACTGAGAGTCAAAAGAGAAAGAATATAGAATTACAGCTCTATGCAAAAATGTTCAAGCGTGAGGATTTTTTTGTTTCGTGTGAGGATTTTTTTGTTTCATGCAGAGGGGCCAAATGTGACTTAAATATCTTTGTGACCATCAATATGTTAACAAATGATGTTGACACAATTTCCTTTGACTCTCAAGAAGTCAGATTGATTGATTTAAAATTAAAGCAGTTATGTTTGGGGTTATCAGATATGATTCGGGAATGTAGCATAAGGAAGATTTCGCGGCTGTTATTTATTGACATTAAGTGGGGAACAAATCAATAATTAGACTCCGAGATCAGTCTTGTCTTAGGAATCTGTGCTTAATGGAAAAATGCGTCTCAGTTGGACTAGGACCCTCTTTACTACTATAAATCAATCTTGTGAGGTCAGGTGTGTGTGGAGGGGTGGGGTAATTTAGGTTCTTGTTTTGCCTGATACCTGTGGGGCCATTATGGTGATCTGCCAGAACAGGTGCTTTACCCACACAGAATCGTGAGGGTAGGGGACATGCAGTCCACAGCTTTTAGTCAAGTTCAGTGTTTTTTCTGTGGCTGTTTAATACTGTTTAAGTACTCAGGTGCTTTATAGCTTAAGTTAAATCTTGTGGCAACTTTCTAACTTTGAATTCGATTTAGTATATCAGCGGTGAATCTAAGATAAACAATTCTCAATGCCTAATAATTGCTTATAATATTCATCAGTTCATAATCTTTTTTTTTACCGGTCAGGAGGTTGGAATGATTGGAAGCTGTCTTCCAAAGCTGCCTGCCTACTACAGTGTGGTTTAGGCTTTTCTGTGTTTGTTTATTTTAACTATGTATTTAGTTTTTAGAATTATTAAATCTTGGGATTCCACTCCTTTTTCTGAGGTGCCAGTATTGGAAATTCCATCATTATTTTTCATGTTCTCATGTATAATAACCCGTATCAGTACTATCTTTAATACACTGAAGCAGTTCTTAAATACAGCAGTTCTTAAATGCAGGAGTTACGGGAGGGTCCATGGTGTCTCCTCCCAACCGTGGTTCTAATATCCCACCTGTTTACTGTACGTACCCGTTACAGGCCACACTGTACTTTGCTTTTTCTTTTTCTCCTTAGAATCCTGTTTGTCTATTTCTATTCATTCTTTAACTGTTAATTTTTCTTTCCATCCCTTTGAAGAGATACATTCTTCACCTCTAACTCATTTATACCTCCTTTATGTCTACCACAGCCCAATGTTATATATATATATTTTAAAGTAACTTTTGCTTATTTGCTACATCTAGAGCATATGTATTTTAAAACATTATTATGTTTAACATCTTACATAAATCTTGATCTGTCAGCTAAATTCCTATGAAGGCAGGGATTCTCTCTCATTTTTCATGTCTTCCATTTAACCCATGCCAAGCACATAATAGGAACTCAACATTTGTTAGTAGTATGATCATAGGTAATAAAGTTGGTGGAGTATTTTCGTTGCATTAAGTATTCTTGGAATTTAAATATAAGTATTTTTTTCTGACTTCCCTTGAGATTAAATTTTGACAATGTAAGATACATTCTTGAATAACTGAGGTCTGTGTTCACACATTTTTCTTGGACGGGAGGTTCCATTATAGGATGCTCAATTACCTGCATGTTCTTTGAATAGGAGCAAATGTCTATAATACGTGACTCTAGGATTTTAAATATTGTAACTACAGTCTCTATCAGGCTCTGAAAAATGACTTGTGTGTGAAGATGGAGGGAAAATCTGGGTTTTAAAATATTGAAAAATCACTAACCAGTGCCCCAGTGGGTGCTGTTAATATACAAAATATAAATAATAAGGAAATATTCTTATTTTTCAATTTGAATTCTATCATTCTGAGTTAGAAAAACAGTTGGCTGCTGCATACAGAAGTTCACAGGGTGATGTTAGGTATAAATGATGGAGCACAATTTATTACACATAGATCAGAGTTAAATTTCTCTTCCATAATGCATTAGCTGTTGCCTTTGGCTGTGTTACTTAAACCCTCTGAGCCTTAGTTTCTTCACTTATGAAATGGAGACAGTAAAAACCTATGTCAAAAGATTAGAGTAAGAGCTAGAAAAGACAGAAGAGCATCTGATGTACCAGGCACATTACGTGGCATCTGACACAAACAAATTATCTTTTGCTTCTTTTCTCCCCATCTCCTTCATTTTAGGTATACATTATTTCATTCTTATTTAAGTTTTTTGCCCTCATGATGTATCATAAATCTTTTGATATTTGTAAGAAAGTCACTCTTAATTATTTAACAATGATCCATTGGGAATCTGGAGTTTGAAAAAAAGGTGTTGTCTAGAATATAACAACATTTTTCAAAAAATTTGTGTTTTGTTTCACTTCAAAGTAGTAATGTTAAAAAAGTATTGAAAAAATATTTAATATTAACCCTAAAAAATTAAGACTTGTTGATAGTTTGAGGTATCATAATTTTCTGAAATCAGTCACAGGATCTCTAGGTGAATGAAAAAATTTGCTACCTTAACAAGGGCAGTAGTATTACAATAAAACCATTTTAACCAGGCTCTTTGGGGAATGGAGTTTTCTGGCTAAAAACCCCTTTTGTTTCACCCTTTACATAAATATTTACGAGTATAATGGTTTACTTTTCTGCCTTTGAGAAATGTATGTATAGAATATAGTAGCCTCATTGTTTATAGACAAGGATCTTTCATTCTTCATTCTAAATAAGTTATTATTAGTATAGCAGTGTGGATGACCTTATTATTAGTAGGAGGAGATTAGGTTGAAAGTAATCCCAGGGGATCCTATAAAAAGTTACCAACCCTCCTGCACTTCCTGCACTTCCTCTCCCGTCAAGTCCCAAATACCAGTTTTGCTTTAGTTTCATATCCCACCTCTTCTGAATGTTTTCTAACAAATTGTGATTTTAGTTTCTTAAAACTTCAAATGGAGACTTGGGAGATTATTTTGTCTAGCATGCTCATTTCATAGATTAAAAAACTGAGGTGTAGGTTAATCAACTTGCTCAAGGATACTAAGCGGATTCACTAAAAGAATCAGATTTAGTTTTCCTCATTAAAGTGACACTTTAATAGTGTTGCAAATTTTGGTGGTTATCTTTGATCTTCTTTGAAACAGGTAGATCGACACTTGAGAAAGCTGGATCAGGAACTGGCTAAGTTTAAAATGGAACTGGAAGCTGATAATGCTGGAATTACAGAAATACTAGAGAGGCGTGAGTAAAATTTACAGTTTTCCATCAATGTCGGCAGTCCATGTGCAAATTGCTGAGGAGACCCTTCTCCCACGGGGACTTCTCGGATCCTGAGCGTCTGTGGATGGTGGCCCCCGGGTCGGTCAGCGTGGACTGCAGCAGTGAGAACGTTTGGGTTACGGACACTGAGAGAGAGGGTACAGGACATCATACACTCAGTCGTTAGTAAAATCACATGTGAGCCATTAAATCACAAGTTAGCCATCTGTCTTTAGATGCATTGACTTTGCCCTGCCTGTCGGATGCACTTTAACGTGGAGGAAGGTTTTTCTTTTTTCTTCCTAAGAACTGCCTTAAGGCTTTTTTCCTCAGTAAGAAATATTTTAATTAGTTCCAAAGCACTTCCTCTCTTTCTCAAGTAAGTCCTTCCCAAACTTTTTCTTATCCATAAGAAGCCATTTTAATATTTCTTTACAGGGTTCGACTTGATCTCCTGCAGTAATTTACTTCTTTAGTACTTTTCTTTTTTTTTTTTTCTTGGTGCATTGCAACAACAAGAACGTGTACCTATTTCTACACATTGATGAAAAATTTATTTATGGTGTTAGGTGATGTGTTTATATATGCGTATACATATATACGTATGTGCATATTGCTGAGGAGACACTATATATACGTATATCTCCACACGTATATATCCACATACTCCCTAGAATAGGGAAGCAGCCAGTCATGAATCCATGTTGGCATCCACAGTTGCATTTTTGTATTCAGAAGTAGATCTATCACTTTAGATGATCGTCTGATTTATTTGCGATACTTTTATTCCAAGGAAATCCTATTTGAGAATAAGTATTTTGAGACAAAATAAAATATTCTATAACTGCTCTAATTTTTTTTGAAATGCTGACAGTAGCTGTGAATAACAGTAATTCATGCCTATTCAGTACTGGGGGAAGGTTAATGAAGCGTCCTCTGTAAGGACACAGACATACGAAACCAAACCAGATCAAATTCTAAAATCTCCACCCTGTGCCCTGCCATAATTTCATCTCAAGGGATCAAGATAAACCCAGAAGATTTCTTTAAACGCATTTTAATGCTTGGCGGTAGAGATTCTCTGCCTAACTTCTTTCAGGAAGTCTTTACTGTCATATGTCATTTTCTTTCATGTGGTAATGTCCCATCACCTAATACTGTAGGATCTCCCATTGAAAGGTCACCCCAGTATAACTAGTTTGAGTTTTTCCGATCTTACCGGTAATGGAATTATAATATCCATTCACCCACTTACGTGGTACCTGCTGTCCTGACTTGCCCAGTTAGACATTAGCATGCTTTGAGCTGTTCTGTACCTTAGGTGAATATTAAGATGTGGATTATGTATTGTTTAGAGGGAGGATGAAATTGGCTCAGGATGAAATTGGCAGTGGTGATTCTCTAATGTGTTTAACTAAAATGATAACAGGCATATGCATAGAACTTGCCAGTCCATTGCTGGGTAAGAGTACATAGTGCCTTTAGTTGATTGACCTGTAAATTTTTGTGTTGACATTTAATGGAATTGTATCTCTGTGCCTTTTTTTTTTTTTTTTTTTTTTAAGGATCTTTGGAATTAGATACTCCCTCACAGCCAGTGAACAATCACCACGCTCATTCACATACTCCAGTGGAAAGTAAGTTTGGTTTAGGGCACCTAAAATTTTCAGTACAATTAAAAACTCATTACATTACCTGTATATTCTTTTTAATTGGCTGTATGCAACCAATTGAGAAAAAAAAATGTCACTCCCTTTCTTTTCTTTTGTGAGATCTACTTTTTCATTGTAGTTCCTGGTGGGCTTATCTTCTTCATTTGGGAGTAGAGAGTTTGCTTTTCCTGGAATACTTTGAGGACAAATGTATGGTATTAACAGCAGCATATACTTCTTTATGCAGACCCCCAATTCTCTCTAGAGAGTGTTAAAACCCAAGCCAAATGATAACTAATTGATGGTAGGCTCTTTGATTTTTGTGTTTTTGTTTTTTTTTCATCCTTGCTTATCCCGTGCTTAGCCTACTGTTTGGCATATAAGAAGGTCTCAAATGATTGGTGGGCTAGTGAGTAAATGAATGGTTGGTTGGATGTTAGTTTGCTAGACTGTATCAGTGCATTTTGTGACAGATCAGTTTGAATAAAAGAAGGGTTGATTGAAAAGTATTCAAAATTGTAGTGTTTTGAAAACAAAATTCCTCTCATGTTATATGTGAAACATGGATTATCTGCAGTACTTTGCTGCTGAAGTATATTTTTATGTTTGTGAGAAGTCTACTCTTAACAAGACAGGTGACACAGAGTTCTTGTCCTGTCCTCTAAGAAAACATACTCTTCTACATTCTGTGAAAACTCAGAACATAACTGTACTTGCTTGTAACTATATGGAAGTATTATGTCTTGTCCATAGTTCTCTAATGTGTAAAAACACACAAATTCTTTATTTATATTCAGAAAGGAAATATAATCCGACTTCTCACCATACAACAACAGATCATATTCCTGAAAAGAAGTTTAAATCTGAAGCTCTTCTATCTACCCTTACATCAGATGCATCTAAGGAAAACACACTAGGTAAGTTTATTATCTTAAATATGAGTTTTCCTTTTTGTTTGTGTTAAAACAAGGGGGAACTAAAGCGTTCAGGATTTAACGAAGCATACAGATGTTTTACTAGGTTGAAGTCCACATGTGGGAAAAGAAGAAAAAGGAAAAATGGGACATGAAAATTTTATAGTGACATGAAAATATTAAACTTAATGATTATATCTGTACTGGGAAATAATGTGTTTTAAGCTCACTAACACTATGTTCTCTCCAACCATTCTTATTTCTTCTTTAATTCGACATAGGGTGTCGAAATAATAATTCTACAGCCTCTTCTAACAATGCTTACAATGTGAATTCCTCGCAACCTCTGGCATCCTATAACATTGGCTCATTATCTTCAGGAACTGGTGCAGGGGCAATTACCATGGCCGCAGCTCAAGCCGTTCAAGCCACAGCTCAGGTAAAAAGGAAAAGGTTTGGAAATAGCAGGTACATTTTGTCTGAATCATTGACAGACAAACAAAAGAAACAACTAGATGTGAACAGAAAGAGTTTTCTTACATTGTGTAGTTCCATTTTTAAATCATGGTTTTATGATGTCTCACATGAATATTTAATGAAATGAATGTGCATTAATTTACCTGATTGATAATGAAAAGTGAAAAATAGTTCCATGCAATCTCATGCAGATCCCTTCACCCAGTAATTGCTCATGATGGGCATGGTCTTGACAATGAGCCACAGCACCTGCTAGGAGAGTACTCCATTCTCTCTCCCAGTTTCAGGGTTTCCTCAATAGCCTCAGGACTTGAGATTGCCAAATTAATATATTCCCAATTACATTGCCCATTCTATAGTTACCTTCCTAACTGTAAAAACTGACTGTAAATCTCTACATAAAGTAGCTTAAATTACAGTGATGAAAATAATGGTTTAAACAAAATAATACTGGATAACCAACATAATACTGGAACCAGTAGGACTGAAAAAGAAAGTCTACATACTTATGTATATTAATATTATCCATGAATGTCTGTTTAAGATGAAAGAGGGACGAAGAACATCAAGTCTAAAAGCCAGTTATGAAGCATTTAAGAATAATGACTTTCAGCTGGGGAAAGAATTTTCAATGCCCAGAGAAACAGCTGGCTATTCATCATCTTCAGCGCTCATGACGACATTAACACAGAACGCCGGCTCATCAGCAGCCGACTCACGGAGCGGGAGAAAGAGCAAGTAAGTCGGATTATTACAGTAGCCCTGTACCTTTACGAAGTGTACAGGCCACTTGGCATCCCGCTGGGCCTCCGCGTATTAAACACAGGTAACATCTAAAGGATCAGGGTGAACTTTGGGGAGGTAAGAAGACATGACGTTTTCATTCACACTGCCATCCTTTGGAGGAGTAAAGTCTTTCAAAGGTGTTAAGTCTTTAATCATTCTAAAGTCTTAAACTGTGTATAAATGACTTCTGCTTACCTTCTCTTGTTCATTAGGATAAACCATTTTATGGAACTTTTTTCATCTATAACCCCTTATTTTGTCATGTGTTTCAATGTAAATTAACGCATAAGATACAAATTTTATCCTGGGAATTTTTTTGCATAAAATTCTTCAGTTTCATTAAAAGTAAATTGTCTTCATTCTTGGTCTTATGCCCCCAAAATTGAAATTATGAAAATATCTTTAGATTGTATATGTGAGGCTCTAAGGAAGGTTGTCTGAATTTTAAATATGGAAACTTAACAGCATTTGGCACAGTCTCTCCCAGGTGTCTGCGTTTGCTAGATGCTCCGACATAATGGAAGTTCCAGGTGGTAGGCTGGAAGGATAGGTTACCTAGTAATTGCATCATAATTTATTTTTAAATGTATTCTATTTTCTGTGAGTAAATCTCTAAAAGAATGATCAATGTAGAATTAACACAAAAGTGCTAGGTATCTTAAAAAATAATTCATCTTAATGACTCAAATTTATTATAACTGCCGATGATAAATTTCCCTATTTTTAAAATATGATTTTAGCATATAAATGATAATAAATTACTTGTGAATTTTAACACTCTATTTCCTATCTAACGCAGGTAAGTATTCACATGTTGATGGATGGTCGTGGTCATTTTCGTTAAATGCTTTTGTGTATTTGTATTTTTTTTTTTAACTTAAATTCAAGTTAGTTAACATACAGTGTAGTCTGGCTTCAGGAGTAGAACCCAGTGATTCATCTCTTATATATGATACCCACTGCTCATCCCAAAAAGTGCCTTAAATGCAGAGAACAAACAGGGTTCCTGGAGGGCAGTGGGTCGTGGGTTGGGTTAAACAGGTGATGGGCATTAAAAAGGGACACTTTTTGGAATGTGTATTTGTATTTTAGATTTTGATGAAGAATAATCACGTGGCTTAAAAATACAAAGAATGTCTCTAAGGTAGCCATAACTAACACTAATTCTTAAAATTATTACCTATAATTTAAGTCAATGTTAATAGTAGCTGATTAAAAAATTATTTTAAAAACCACGATACGCTGAGTTTTTTAAATACCTTTATCCTCCAGAAAACAAAAATATAAAAAAGAACAGTTATGAAAAAAATTTCTCTTTGTTGCTCTCAACAATTATGCTTTTAAAATCTGTTTGTCAGGTTAGTTTACCTTTGTGTTAAGTGTTAATTTATACATTTGATGTTATTTCATGTCATACCACTCACTTAGAGTTTCTCTCACATAACTTCTTTTGGATGCTGAGCAAATAGATCTGATACTGTTCTTTCAGAAACAACAACAAGTCTTCAAATCAGCAGTCCTCCTCCTCCTCCTCCTCCTCCTCCTTGTCGTCATGTTCTTCTTCATCAGCCGTCGTCCAAGAGATCTCTCAACAGACAACAGTAGTACCAGAATCGGATTCAAACAGTCAAGTTGATTGGACTTATGACCCAAATGAACCACGATACTGCATTTGTAATCAGGTAAAAGCATAATCTGAATCAAATAGAAGAAAGGGAGCTATTTCAATTTTTTAAGTGCTCTTTTTCCCTCCAGTTAAAAATACTTCTGCTTCTTTGTTTAAGGAATATAAAGGAATGTGTACGTCACCCATAATCTCAGCCCCCACATACAGCCTATAATTAGACGTTCTGATTTATCACTGCCATACACCCCACACGCATGTTTTCGTAGTCTGCTCAGGCTTCCGTGACAAAATACCACAGATTGGGTGGTTTAAACAGCAGAACTCTATCTTCTCACAGTTCTGGAGGCTGGTCCAGTATCAAGGTGCTGACTGATTCCATTCCGGGTGAGGACTCTTCTCCTCACTTGCCAAGGGCCACCTTCATGCTGTGGCTTCACGTGGGGAGGAGAGCTCTGGTGTCCCTTCCTCTTATTATAAGGGTGCCAGCCCTGCTGGATTAAGATTCCACGTATATGGCCACATTTCACCTTTATTGCCTCATAGACCCAATCTTCGAGTACAGTGTGGGGAAGGGATACAACACAGGAATTTGGGGAAGAGGCACAAACATTCAGTCTCTTATACATATGTACACACAGATGTGCATATATGCATGTGCACATGTGTGTTTGTGTGGATGTGTGTGGATGTGTGTGAATGTGACCAGTTGGAGTCATAGTATATTCTTTATGTGTCACTTTTTCACTAAGTCATATGTACTGAACATTATTTTTAAGTAGTTTTTTTAATCTTCTCACAGTTATCTATTACACTGTGTGTAACATTGTAAACCAGTAGTTAGCTATATTTTTTTAGTGGTTTCAATTTGCTTGAAATTACAAATAACGTGGTAGGCCTTGTTTTAAATGTAATCCATTTTGTACATCTGTTTCTAAGATAATCTTTTAGAAATACAATTAAGTTAAAATATTTGTTACGGACTACCAAATTATCTTCTGGAATTCATTACCAAAAATTGATGACCATGCCTGTTTCCTAAACCCTGTCCAACACTGGATATTATTCTGTCTTGAAAACCATGTACCAATTTGATAGTTTTATATCACACAATCATTTCAATTTACGTTAGTAGTAAAATTGGACCCTTTTTGGCCATTTTTATTTCTTCCTTTATGAATTGACTCTTAATGGTGTTGGCCGATTTTTCTATCATTTTTGTCTTATACATTATAAATGCTTTGCAGTTTAGTTAGTTGTTTTTTTTTTTTGATTCTGAAATTCCAATTTTATGTAGTAATGACTCAGTCTTTTTCTTTATGTAGTCAGCCATGGGTTATATGCTTAGGAAGGCCTTCTTACCTTTTTTCCCCTTATAAATTTGTCTTTCATTTCTTCTTATTTGCAAATGGCTTTGTCGAGCTCATGATATACTTCAGTTTCTTTACATTTAAATCTTTATCTACAATTTATTGTGTTTAATGGTGTGAGTTGACAATCTAATTTTTGAGAATTTGCCATTTAAGAGTTTGTTTGTTTTTCTCCTGTCACCTGACAAACTTTTTTTTTTAAGTTTATTTATTTATTTTGAGAGAGGCAGAGACAGCGCAAGTAGGGGAGGGGCAGAGAGAGAGGGAGACAGAGTCCCATGGAGGTTTCACACTGTCAGTGTAGAGCCTGATGTGGGGCTTGAATTCACGAAACTGTGAGATCGTGACCTGAGCCGAAACCAAGAGCCAGACGCTTAACTGACTGAGTCACCAAGGCATCCCGAACATATTTTAATATCAGTGACTAAAAAAAGAAAATTCTGTAAAGATCCTGCCAGTAAAAATAGGTTACCTACAAAAGAACAAAATCAAATTCCCATCTGTAACACTGGAAACTAGTTAAGTTGATGGAATATATCTGTAGAGCTTTGAGAGAAAAATCTGGGTGCTCTCCCGCAAAATTGTTACCCAGAGAAGTCATTCATGTGCATAGAACCATATACAGATATTCTCACTAGTGCAGAAAATCAGATAGTATACCCTCTAGTTATAAAACCGTGTCTGAAAAATGTTTCAGTCCATTGAGAACTTAAGTTAATTCAAGAATTAGGAAGTTGTATTATAAAGTGCTGGTGATAAACAGCAAAAAGAAAAATGAGAAAGAGTAGATAGTAAATATATAATAAGTTTAGAATTTTCAACTATTGACTGCAAAAATATAAATGACCTAACATGACCCAAGGAAAAGTAGAAACCTTAAGTAAGTAAGTAACCAAGAAAGAAACATAAACTCTATAAAAGAAAGCACGCACAAAGGTAGTCTGTCAAGGTTCTCTCATACTTTCGAAGAGCACATAGTTTTTGTGTATTTCCCTCTGTACCCCTATCCCCCAATATCTTTTAGTAAAATGCTATAAATCTCTATAAAATCTTTATAAAAGGGTTATATACCTTAATTTTTAATGCAACTGAGTATTTGCTATATTTTCATCTATTTCCTAACAGTATCATGAATGATTAATTCGGATTTAAATGCTTGTCGTAGTCATAATAAAAATATTTACTTTTATTTAAACTAGGTATCCTATGGTGAGATGGTGGGCTGTGATAACCAAGATGTAAGTATTAAATTTTTCTGTTTGGGAATGAAAAAAAATCACAGATTATTATTATTTGACCATTTTTCTTATTTACTGTGTCTCTGAGTTTAAGAACACAGGTTTACAGTTACATTAATTGCATTATATTAATGCTAGAATATTTCTCTGGAAAACAGGTAGTGTCCTTTAATGTGTTCCCAATTTAAGTGTTTTTAAGCTAGTTTTATGGTTTCATGTGCAGATTATAATTCTCAAAAGGTGTTACGTGGTATGAAAATTAGAAACACTCTCGACTCCCTTTGCTAAATAATACAGTGTTTACTAGAATCCACTTCACCTATCACGGCGAAGAACTAGAATTTTTAAACAGTGCATTCTGTCAGGAAGCCTGTGGCTGGCAGGGGTTGGGTTGGGAATGTTGAGGCTGTGACGTGAAGTTATTTTCCTCCTTCCTGTTGTACTCTGCAGCTGTCAGCTGATAAGAGCCTCTTTTGATATAAAAAGTAAAGGAGGTTGGAAAGGAAAGAATTCCTGTTTCTTTTTAAGGAAGCTTCATTTTGGTTAGAGATCTGTTTTTATTGGATGCTGAGAATATTTTTTTCTAGTAATTTCATTCCCTCCTTACTTTGTCAAACTTCCAGTCGCCTTCCATTCATCTTTTCCTGCAGAGAGGTAACAGGACCCTGAATTCTAAAGAAGTACTAATCCATAATGTCAGAATCCTAAGGTTAATCAGCAGTTAAAAATTTTTAAAACAATCTGAAGATTGAACAGGGTTGGCTTGGTGTGCGTTAAAGTTTGTACTTTCCTGACCTGACAGGGTCCATACAGCATGTTCACATAGACTGAGACAGACTCTCCTTCTCCTTCCTTCTTTAGAATCACTTGTGGGCTGTTTGTGATTATTGTAGAACAATGTTGCCTGATCATTTCAAGAGCAGTGTTGTAAAGTCCTGGGGCACTCAGTGAAGATGATGCATTTCCATGACAACCCCATCATATTCTCTGATCCCTGTCACTCCCAGGCGTGCCCTTCAGAGTGCTCAGATTTTCTGTGCCTGTGTGCAAGTTCTTGATGTGCTACAAGAGTAGAATACTTCTTCTCTACATGTCTAGGCATTGGTCTTCCCAGAGAGGAAATCCAGGGCAGCCCTTCATGTTTTTCATTGCAACCAGCTTATTCTACTTTATGAGGCAGTGAATAAGGCTGAATATTAAATAAAATCTGTAAAATATATTTGCCTTCTTTGCGACCCATCTCACTTCTTGTCCTTGAAAGCTGGTATCTGTTTACTCTCCAGTTTAACGAGAATTAGTGAATTTTTGTTCATTACTTGGGATTATGCAAAGAGATTGCATGAACCTCCGAGTTAACAAAGATGCATACTTTTTCTGTGCCTCCATTTCCTCATCTCTGAAACTTAACCAGTTGGATTCAATGATCTGTAGATCAGCTTCTAGATCTTAAAATTCTGTTTCCACGAATCTAATAATATTCAATCTAGTGGGCATATTTCAATACACCTGTAATCTTTAGAGGTATTAAAAACCATTTCTCTGCAATTTTGCCTTCCAGTGCCCTATCGAATGGTTCCATTATGGATGTGTCGGGCTGACAGAAGCACCAAAAGGGAAGTGGTACTGTCCGCAGTGCACCGCCGCCATGAAGAGGAGAGGCAGTCGGCACAAATAAAGGTGGTCGTCTCATCTGAGCAAGAAAAAACTTCAACTAAACATTTTATATGGGACTTTAAAAAAGAAGAAAAGAGAAAAAAGAAACAATGCATTTCCAGGCAACCACTTCAAGGATTTACATAGACAATCCTGTAAGATCTTGAACTTGAATTTTATGGGTTGTATTTTAATAATGTAAGTAAATTATTTATGCACTCCTGGTGTGCTACGAATATTATTCCAGTTAGCCTTGGATTCTTTCAGTGGCCAACATATGCAGACATTTGTACTCCTCAACCATTTTCTCAAAGTAATGGGCATTCTATAATTTAGACTTCAGAGAATTCCAACGATGAAGATTTTAAGAAAAGTATTTTATATTCAACAGGTATGTTCTGCTGCATGTACTGTACTCCAGAGCTGTTATGTAACACTGTATATAAATGGTTGCAAAAAAAAAAAAAAAAAAAAAGTCAGTGCTTCTAAAAAGAATTTAAGATAATGGTTTTTAAAATGCCTTTATAATAAGCTTTGTTTCTTTGTGAAACTAAATTCAGCAGGCTGAAGGAAATGGTTCGTGTGATAAAG
Organism: Cryptoprocta ferox; assembly: GCA_028646485.1. NCBI lineage: Eukaryota > Metazoa > Chordata > Mammalia > Carnivora > Eupleridae > Cryptoprocta > Cryptoprocta ferox. The sequence goes on from CM053559.1 coordinate 72,222,717, forward strand.
TAGGCTGGTGTCCTCTAGAGTACCTGGGTACATAAACAGAAACTCCTGTAGATAAAAACGAATCTGTGCCGTTCGTCTTTATATGTTTCTGCATCCAGATAGAGTGCAGTTCATGGGTGGGGGGGAGGGGCCGAAAGGCAAAGGGTGTTAAAGTGATACATTTTTATACCAAATGTGTTTATTTTTTTGTGCAAGTAATCCTTAAAATTGGAATTGTATTAGGTGTTAAAATAAAGTTTTTAAAAAATTACTTGTATTTATACTTTACACGCTTAATAAGAAAAATTTCTTAATTCCAATTAACTTCCGGTTTTCATAATCTAAAAAGGACAGAGCCCCAGGACACAGAGTGCTATGTAATCTGTGATTTCTTAAACAGTGCTTGGAATTCGGGACGTACAAATAAGGGAAAGACATTTTTAATGTAAATTTGAAATGCAAATGTATTTTTCTAGAACATCTCTCTGGCTTTTCCTTCAGTCTAAGGGACATGAAAGCAGTCTAATTATAGTAGATAAAATAAAAATAATGGTTATAGATGTTTTGACTTTAGGTAGTGTGGCCAATTTAAATAAAGAGACCTCCTGGATTGGAGCTTAACGTTCAGCTCTATTTTGGATACTACCACGTGTTGGTATGACAGTTATTCAAATTTTGAATCACTCTGGGCCTTATTAAACCAGGGTGTTGCTGGCTCCAGGGTGTCTGTAAAGCACTCCTAAGGTTTTATTCTAGAGGTGCTATTTTAATTATAAATTTTGCATAGTGGAAATTTTATTTCAGGTATAATATCAAGTCTGATTGGTAGAAAAATCCTCAAAACTTTGAAAGTACTTATTACACCATATTTCCTTTATGTTGAAACTTACGGGTCCATTAGATTTCTGCTTTAATCAAAACCACTTATGAGCCTCTTAGAACTTATTCAGAAGTCTATGAAATCTATGCAATGCTACCCAGAGGGTATGGATTAGATGGGGGATTTCAGAGGTCTCTTTTAGCTTCACAAATCCTCAACTCTGAGCTGTTTCAGAGTGATTCTATAGCTGGACAGCCCATAAAACAAAGTAGGTTCATTGGTGGGTATTTGATTTCACCATATCCTGAATATCCTGACTTCATAACACTCAGTATTTTCATGGAGATACTATAAACCTTTAAGAAATAATAAATAACGTAGCATTCAGTTCGTCTATTAGCATGTTACCTGGAGATGCTCGGTGGTATTGTTTAATCTGCTAATTATATATAATGACTTTCCCAAGTTCTTCATTTTCCAGGCATTGGTCAAAGGAAAAAGCCTTATGTACAGCCTTATTTTAAGAGAAAGTTCCTTGCCTGAGCCAGGAACATCCCCCATTTCCAGCTGCTGCAACCCCTTTCAGTGTGTGAATTCCACTACTTACCAAATCATTTAGAAAACATTTTGACAAAATTTAACCTCAAGCATCAAATATTTTATGAAGCATCTATAAAGAAGCAAACCAAAATTTTATTCGATTATTTAGTAATTGGTGGAACCAGTTAGTATCTAAGGTATTTTATATACATATATGAATAAATGGGCCAAACTTGAAACTACCTCCTCAAAAAAAAAAAAAAATGTGGCCAACTATTAATAAACTTTGAGACGCTTAGACCAAGGGGTGTGATAAGCATTTTTGCTATTACAAAATACACATTCAGAATCTTTGTTGTACAAAACTCATGTAATAATTGGTGACACAAAGAATCCAAATGTGGGTTCACATTTTATAGGTGGTGAAAATTGAGGCCTTACTGCTATGAAGTGTACATTAAAATGTTCATGGTGACACATTTGAAGCAATAAACGGCTTAATTAAATGCCTAAATGAAGCTGAGTGTTTGATAAACATACCATCATTCCTTTAAGGGCAATTCATTTTTTTTTGCTCTTTTCTACTTTAAAGCAAATTCCACATATTTCAGATTTTTAACCATATTTGGTTTGCGCAGTGTTAATGCCCTTTGTCCTTAGATCTCAGAAATAGGCTTCTTGATCTAATTAATTATACTAATCTTAGAAAAACAAATGGCTGAAACACTTGGGTTGTGAGAGGTGAGCTACTCTGTAGACATTGCAATGTTTTCCTTCAACTCACATTTTTAAAAGAAATCTTTAACAGATGGGTTTTAAGAGGAAATGAATACCCTCCAAAACATTTATTTTTATAATTTTACAAATGAGCACTTAGATATTGAGAACACACAGATGAAGGTGTTTGGGTGTGGGTGTGGGAAGGACAAGTGTGTTAACAAGGCATTGCTGCACTTTGGTGGGTGCTGTGATAGATGCGCAAAGGAATGTGGGAAATTGGGGGACTTAAACATAGGAGGTTTCATTTGATCTGATTCCTAAAGACAGATGATGTAGGGGAGGTTTTCAAGGCCAAAGAAACGATTCAAGGGCCACGTACACTCCGGTAACTTAAAAATAGTCTGGGCTGGGTGGACATCGGGAAGGTAGATGGAGGGTCAGAGAATAAAGCCAGAAAACATGAGCATTTTACATGGTGTCCTAGAATTGTTTGTTAACTGAGGCATTGGTGGCATTTACATATTGTTGGCTAAATACATGATGATTATTTTAACAGTTTAATGAAATTATAGCAATTATAATGTAGAGATGACACAACTAGCCTATAACTTGGAAATTGCTAAAAAAAAAAAAAACCTCTAAAATTAAAGTGAATCTTTTTTCCTAGTTTTTGAAACTGAAAATAAGAATTGCTAGTGAAGATTTTTTTTTCCTTATTTAGATGATAAAATCTACATTACTCAGACTGTAATTTCCCACCCAGGGTCTTAATATTCATGATTTCAATCTGTTCCAGAGAAATAAAGTTTAAAGTGATTTAAAGATGAACTGACTTCAGAATTTTCTTTTTTGATTGAAGTTTGACATAAAAAAAGAGTTACACCCCTTCTTGGCCCTTTCCATTTTAAAGTGATAAATATATATACTTTATAAGTCAGTATTTAATAAATTGTTAGGCATATTAAAATATTTGAAAAAAATTTAATAATTTCTTACTAAATTCTTCAGAGCCACACAATTCAGTTTTTGGTTAATCTAGAGCCACCTTTTACTTTCGTTGCTTCTGGCAAAGGAGAATGTTATAATCATTCATTTCTCCTCTGCTTATTAGAAACTCAGAAGCCAATGTGGGAAATGAGGGACGGAACGTATTATGCTCATGTATGTATGTGTTGCTTATTCCCAGCCTCCATTTCTACTTACCTATGTTAATGAATAGAGAATGCTTTTCCTTAAGAAAGTTATAACTGCTAGTCTTGAACGGTGAAGGAGTTTGAAACATTCACAAGTTTAACATCAGTTGTAGGGAACAACAGAGACATATTTGAATTCTTTTTGCATTGTTAAATCTAATCCAGTAGAGGGACCCTTCAGGCTAATACATTAAAACAAGAACAGTTATAATAGGTACTAAGTTACTTTAAAAAGCTGCTCAGGTTAAATGTAATATAAGAGGCCAGCCAGAAATATTTCTGAATAACCCTGAGGTAGCTCATTCGAATTTTACTGAAAACAAACAAACAAAAAAGCTTATATATTAGAGATCATATGGTTTAGATATAAGAGTAATCTTTTGAATTTATGTGATATACATGTTACCAGTGAACCATACTCTGTCAAAGAATGTGTCCTTACCCACCCAGCTTAGCTAAATGATTGCCAGCCTTCACTGGCGTGATAAGATAAAACTTACCTTGCTTCCATCCCCTATTCCACACATCAGTTTTTTAGGTAGTAAATTTGATGCTCTAAAAATTTCAAAATACCTTTTATTTTCTGGAAATAAGAATGGATGATTGAATTGTATTTACGTTTTAAAAAAAGAAACAAACTATGTCACTATTTTGAGACAATATTTTGAATGTTTTATGGTTTCCAGGGAATATTGTATTGCAGGTTTACAGAGAATACAGGGGAGGTTTCTAATTGAGTTAAAGAACATAACTCAATACTATGTTATAACAAATGAAAGCTAAATTTGTTGTTTTATAGAATGATAGATTAAAAACTTAGGAATTCTGGCTCCATGCCATGGTGTAAATTTGTGCCCTAAAAAAAAGTAAAACAAATTCATTGGATTAAATGTTTGCCAGTCTGCCTGTGTGTTCACTGATTGAAATAATCCTCTCTTCCTTCCTTCCTTTCTCCCTCCCTTCCTATCATGCATTCTTTTTTCTTTTTTCTAGAATGTATGCATAAATATGTGTGTGTATATATATATATATGTGTGTGTGTGTGTGTGTGTGTGTGTGTGTGCACACATACCTACATATATGAATATATGGTCTTTTAGAGGATGCAAATCTTAAAAAAAATTAGGCTTAAAGGAAATTATATGGGCAAAGTTGCATTTATTTTGGGAAGTGGCATAATTACACATTTAGGAAGTGGTTGAAATCCCAATGTCATTGCCACAAGCTGCTCAGGTACACACTGTTCTAACTTAAGTAACAGGCAGCCACATGTAAAAAATACACTGTAACTTTTTTTTAAATTAAATTTCCATTTTCCAACCTCAGAGCTATTGACATTTTATACCGGATGATGCCTTGTTGTAGAGGGCTGCTCTGTGCATTGTGGGATGTTTAGCGGCATCCCTGGCATCTACACACTAGACGTCAGTAGCATCCCACTGGGCCCATAAGTTGTGACAACTAAAAATGTCTTTAGACATTGGCACATGTCTCCTGGGGGACAAAAATTGCCCCTGCTAGGTTGCATGTTACCAAGATGTGAAATATTTCCTATGGGAAAAATGGAAATCATATGGAAAGTATTTAAATGTATGATGTATAGGCCTCCACAAATAGGAATTTTTAAATCACTTGCCAGAAGACAGTAGTAGATGCTGCAAGGATATGGTGGTGAGTAAAATAGTTTCTGTTACAAAGCAGCTCATACTGTAAGAAGATACAAGTGTACTAGTCCCTAAAATACAGTACAGAATATTTAAAATAGTTTCTGTTACAAAGCAGTTTATATTGCAAAAAGACACAAGTACACTAATCACTAAAATATAGCACATACTCTGACAAAAGTAATTTTGGTTCTAGTGCAAGCAAATTCAAAGTGCTTATACAGAAGGAAAGTTGTGAAAAAGAAGTAAAGCAACTAGTTGAGAACTATGGAGAGCTGGAGAACATAGGTCCCATTTTAAAAAGGCAGCACCAAGTGTTGTCATATGGAATCTCCAGGTGATTTGCATGCTCAGAAATGCTGGTCTAGTGGACAATTTAAAATGAAAAACATTGGGGTGCCTGGTGGCTCATTCGATTAAGTGTCCAATTTGACTTTGGCTCAGGTCATGATTTCATGGTTCATGAGATCAAACCTCGTGTCAGGCTCTGTGCTGATAGCAGGGAGCCTGCTTGGGATTCCCTCCCTCTCTCTCTGCTCCTGCCCCGCTCACCCGCCTCTCCCATCTCAAATAAACTTAAAAAAAAAATAAAATGAAAAGCTTTTAGTTTGGAGGGTTTGGTCTCTCTGGACTGTTGATTCATCTAGAAACTTGAGTCTAGTTTGAACAATAAATAAATTTTAAAAATACTTTCTTCAAACAGTTAATAAATTCACCATCTCCCTTTACCCCCTACTCCATACCAAAACCCCAAAATGAAACATATGTATGATGGAAGAGTATATTTTGTGTTGGAGAGATTGGAGGCAGAAGATTGTTCTGTTTTGTCCACCCTTGAAATTACAGAATTCTAAAAGGCATGTTGCTTCCTTGTCCCAGGTTGATGCTGCTTAGATACAGGCCTTTGAATACTAAAATAATTTAGTGGAAGGGATACCTTATGAAATTATGTGCACAAAAGCATTCAGTCTGAAACACTGCCAGAACCCACAGGTGCGTAGTCGCAGCGTGTCACCTGCCTACTCCGCTCACTGAAGCAGCTTACTCTGTCTTCATTGTTCCCTGTTCTGACGCCTTCAGACTCTAACACAAGCTCCTACTTAGCCTTCTATCAAAACTGGGGCATGAATACCCCCTGCTTGTTGTCTCCACCTACTGCTCACGCTCAGCCCACTCTTGCTCTCATTCTCCCAAACCAGCATCTGCCACCAACCTCCATCTCACAGAATAAAGGAAAGTGAAGATACTAAGTGCTCATATTTGCTTTTGGGGCTTCTGTGTTCCAAGGGGTCCATTATTTGATCATTTATCTGTTCGCATGCCTGACACCACCCCAGACTGAGCTTGGAAACATAACATCCAAACATAACAGACATGCATTCAGCGCACATTCTTCCAACACGTGTACACAGAATGCTTACTGCTTTCCATACATTATATCATGGCATACACTTCAAAAGAGGCATTAGTACTCTCATTTCACAAATCACTTGTTTAAAGACAATTAAAAGGCAGCAGCATTATACTATGCTACAGACTGGGTTAACTCTAATATCCGATGTTGTCTATGCCCCTCACAGTCTGTTTAGTGTTAGTGGTTATTCCTGCTGTATCTTCTTTTCCACCTCTTCCTTCCACCTTTCCACCCTCTCCTTTTTCCCACTTCTGCAGATAGACTTTTTTCCCCCATCTTCTCCCACTTCTCAGACTCAGTGGTCAAACAGGGAACTGGGTCTTTCAGGCCACCGGTATCACTTGTAGAACGTTAATTTTCCACTTTCTTTCTGATTCTCGTTATTTAAAGTCTAGCTATAAAATTGTCTGTGCTGTGTCTTTCACTTTTCCTAGCCCAAAGGGACTATGTATGATGTTAGCATCTTGATTTATGCTTTTTTTGTACTCAATAATTTAATGATGCATAAAAATGACCCTTCAGATTCCCCAAACTCTCAGTTTTTCAGACCTTTTGCCTGGATAGAAATGCATGTCCATTCCTTTTCTCCTAGTAAAGAACTTTATCTCATTCGATCTCAACACAGGAACACTTGCGATTTAAAGACCTCATAATTCCTAGTATCTCCCAAATCACAGTGCATCCACTAAAACTATACCTTCCAACATTATTGGTTAGCTATTTCTCTTAAAACTCTCTTGGCTTCTAAAAGTCAAGTGCCACCTTATTTTTCTGTACTTCATTAGTCATGGCATTGAGAATGCTAAATCTATAAATCAAATAATATTAAACACACTGGAGGGGATATATGCAAGGAACTGGGATAAATCTAGCATTATTTTGAGTACTTAATTCTGTAACGTTTTAATTAATCTGGTTCATAAAGGTGTTAAAGGAGTTTCTTCTAAGCAAGGAACCATGGATGCCCATTTCTCTATAATAGCAGGGCACCCCTAGGGGGCGCTCCGTCTCACAAAATATAAGTGACTGGAGCTTGACAGAAGGGATCATTTCAGAGGTGTGGCCTCAGAGAAGAACCTCGGCCTCTAAGAGTTTGGGTTAGAAACAAGTTACAATGCCTACTTAGGGTAAGAGTCTTTGAAGAATGACTGAGCTAGCCCTGGGTATCCAGAGTTCACAAAGCAAGAGCTGGAAGAGCTGAGCAACAAGCACTGGACAGATTTCGTTTCTCCTTGGCTTTCCTTCACCTGACTCAGCAAAAGTAGATGGTGTTTGCAGAATTGCCCTACTAGGAGCGTCCTTGTGGCTGTGTGTATAGCATTAGATTGAGTTGAATTTGGACAAAGCCTGCTGTGTCTCCCTTTCCGCAGGGCAAAATTACCTGCTATTATCCCCTTATTATAGGGGCAAAGTATCAGGCAATTAGCCTTTGACAGACTTAGTCATTAATCCAGGAAAGGAGCAATAACAAGTGATAGGAGTTAGTTACCAAAGCAGAAAGATGACTTCTAAGTTTTTCTGGTGTCTTCACATGCTTCCCAGTTCCGAGGTCCAGACAGTACCCTGGATCCTCTTAGCCCCCGTCAGAGTGTCCACCATTCCCTCGAGTGAAGATGCTAACAATTCGTGCACGGAGTTTGCTTTTCGCCTCACCCTCGACCTTTGTCGTAAGTTAGCGAAGGGCTGTTTTTCCAATGCTGTATTAAGGAAAAGAGATTACAAAGGGGGTCAAACACCACATGTGCATTTAAAATTCAGCAGGCTCTGGGTAGACAGGCACATTTCCAGGGCCGTGGGAGACGCGGTCCCCAGCCTGGGGAAGCCCACCGTCTCCGCCGCGGAGCTGACGACGCGCTGCAGCGGCCCCGGGACCCCGCGCCGCCGACCGTAGCCCCGCCCCGCCCGCCGTCCAGTGCGGCCGCGGGCCCCGGCGCCCAGCTCCCGGCCCGGAGCGCCGCGCGCGTGCGGGGGGCGCTGTGCCTGCGGGCGTGCGTCAGCGTGTGGGAGATGAATTGGAGTCACACGACTGGGTGTTTCCTTCCGAGTGGTTTTGATCAACAGTCCATTAGGGGATCGTGGAAACTTTTTGTGGCTGAAAGGATGAAAACTGAGTAAGTACACAGAACTTTGAACTTGAAGCGGAATGAAACAAATACAAGCAAAACCCTAGCAGTAACCATGTCCATTCAAACCGTGCATTCCCTTTTTATGTGAAAAGCCGTGAGTGCTTACAGGAAAGTGGCAATTTAAAACGGAATGAAGGGAAGCAGTGAAGGACCATGAAAGGCTGGAAGCAGGACTGCTCGAACCCCGGAGGAGAATGAGGAACTGCTCAGGCAAGCTGGCCTGCAGCCCGCGGTGCAACAGGCACTTTTGGTTTAACCTATTGCGCTCTGCAGTGCTGTTTCTAGACTCCAGATTTACTTCGGTATTGTTTTCTCTTTCCCTGTAAAGTCTTTGCTGCGAGTCTAAGGATGTTGTGAAAATAAGTCATCACCGGAAGCAACAGTTTGGCAGCCGGAGGTACGCTCAGGTTATTAGTTACCACTATTATTATTTTGATGTCTTTTTTTTTTTTTAACCCAGGCCAGCCACTTTTCACTTTCATCCATGGAAGGGATCTTATTAACCGCCTCAGACTTTCGGGACGTTTGATTCTTTGGCATGATCCTTCGGAAAGTTCGTAAGCGGGGATGGAGCAATCTTGATTTAAATTGTGGAAGAAGAAGACTGACTTGTATTTTTTCATGCTGACAAAAAATAGCTGCTATGACTTTTCCGGCAACGTGGATAGGGGCCAAGTGAAGCTGAGCTGGTCATGGTCTGTCGTCCAGTGTTCCCTTGTCGTCGGCGATTTTGCCCACGGCCCTTTTTGGTGGGCTTGGTGGTGGCCATCTGTCTCTTCTACCAGACCCTGACACTCCGAGGGACGAGGAAGCTCACAGCTTCTGTCCCTGGGGCTGCCCCACACACACCCACCGAAACCCAAGCAAGCAGATGCAAGAAACGAATCTCCCTGGACAAACAGTGCTTCCTTCTCTCTGGTAATGCACAGGAAATCAGAAAGGTAAGATGGTCATAAGCTTAACCTTGACATTTTCTGCAAAGATAACAGTCTGCCTCTGTGTCCTTTCTGTAAAACTAAAATTAACTTCCAAGAGGTCTGAAAGGGATCCAGAGTATAGTCAGCCCAGAGAGTGACCGTAGGACAGTGAGATACATGTTAGCTTCAACTTCTATTTACTTCCAGAAAGTCCTGGCCATTATTTCATCTCTTAGAATTTTACTTCATTTCAGCAACAGACATTTTGGAGGACGTTGGAGTGATGTAACTTCTTTCTCAAACATTAGGATCCTAAGGTATCTGTAGATTTACAGTTCAGGGACATAAATCAAAGATTCATAACATTTGATCAACATTGAGTGTTTCCTCAGGGTAGTCAGTATGAGTGACCAGACCATTCCAGACTCTAAGATATTCCAGAATTTCATTTTATAATTGATTAAATTGAGTTTTCCATGGTGAATGCATTTTTAAAGCAACATAAATATTTCTGAATCACTTAAAAGAATGGTATAACACATTTCCTCAAAAAAAAAAAAACAAAAACCTGACACCCGGAATTTTATTGTTTATAGAATTTAGGAAATGTTGATGATTCTATACCTACACTATTTATTTAACTTTACTAATTTTGTTAAGTGTCAGAATAAACACAAAACACACAGAAACACAAAACACACATCAGTGAAATGATGACCTTTAATATAATCCAGCCTAAAAAAGAAAAAAGAAAACAGAAAAAAAGCACACGCAAAAATCCGTAGTAACAAAACTACTGATTTCTATGCTAGAGCGAGAGGTACAGCAAGATAATTTAGGAATCTTTAAGTACTCTCTTCTACCTGCAGTAGATTTAGGTAGAGCCTATGACTGTGGTTATGGTTGGGAGCAGATTTCTTGTCGAATATACACTCCTGCTGCATTATTGCTGACACCTCCAGCAGTACTATCTTGTTTCAAAAACTCCTTTATGTATTTCTTTTCAGACTCATAACCCTGTGAGACAGGTAAGGGAGGTTTGATGGTCATCATTTCTCAGTTAAGATGACTGACGCTCATAGATGTTTAGACAGGCCACAGGGCTAGCATGTGACATGGTCCATCCACTTGGTTCCTACCACAGGACTGATGCTTAAATCAGAGTAAGTTCAAAGCTCTAATAACAATTCATGAAAACACAACTGTAACAACTTAATGAAACACAAAATAATAGTAAGTTAGAACAAAATTTTTTTAAACATTTAAGTGAATGACTTAGCTTATCAAAGTCAAGAAACATCTTGACCAAGAAATATGACAAAGAATAGCAGGGAGTGTTGCTAGAAACACTTCTAGATGAAATCTTAACTGGCAAGTGTGAATCAATTATTAAAGCTTCTGAAGTTAGTGAAGAATGTGTATGTTTTCTTCATTTGTACTCACATCAATTTTTATTTGCATTTTTTTAGTACATCGACTTTCTAATGGGTGTACCTGTGACTTGGAAAGTCACTTCTTGGGTTTTTTTCCCCAATGTTAACACATATAGTTTCCTTTAAAAGTAATTGAGATGGTTTTGCTCTTTAAGTACATATAATTTTGCTAAGAATTGTGGATGAAAAGGTTTTCATTCATTAACTCACAGCCCTTCTTTCTCCCTGATTGACTTTACGTGACTCCTGCTTTTGCCTGTAACATAGACATATGCTAACTGTTATTTGGCAGAGAATTCCACTTCAGCTTTGGTTCTCCTGCTACTTATAAGCCATCTGAAACTTATTGGCTGCTTGTGTAAAGCATTCACTCTAGAATTTCTTGACACGCACAAAAAAAATGCCAATCACATGATTTTTTTCCCCAAATTATTCACAGTCTTAGATATTTTAACCATAGCAAGATTCTCAATTCGCAATTATAATTCAGAAGCCCAGATATGAAAACTGAATTCCCAAACATTTGCCATCTATCTCTCTTTTTAACTTGTATCAGCCTTTGGTTTAGAGCCAGTTTTTATTAGAGATAGAAAAGAAACTAGAAAGAAGCATGTGGAAGTTAGTTAAACCCAGATACAACTTAGTTCTCCTTGTGATATGTGTTCCAAAACAAGAATCAAATAATAATCCAGTTTTGAAGATTAAACATTCTTGAAGATAGTTAAAGTGAAAAAAACAAATGTCTTTGGGATCGGTATATAGATCATTCTCAAAAAGAGCTACCTTATGAAGTTCATTAAAAAACTAACAACATGCTCACACAGATTTTCCCCAAGACCTAAAATATAGCTTTTGGGCATTTTATAGAAGCATTTCTTCTATCCAGAAATTTGGGACTTTGTTATTACTTTTATTTACATACCAAAATGTTCACTTTCCTAGGTAAAATGCTCACTTTTCTTTCCCTTACTGGTATCCATCCATTTTAAAGTGATTTTAAAAGCTACCTAAAATAGCTGATTTTGACCTAAGGTTCATGGAGTCCAGGAAGTATTTGGACTTTTAAGATGTCCACCGAATGCAGACATTGCATACAACATATTGTGCATGTGCATATGCACAGTAGTCTGGGAAAAATCATGATCCTTCAGATATTCAAACCTGAAGAAATACTAAGAAGCAAACAGACAAAGTGCTTAAAAAGCAATGCGTTTAAACTTTAGTTTCCCCTCCAGGAAGTATAAGTTGTGTTTGGAATTATAAATCTGAAAAAGGAAAACAAAATCTTAATGAAAGGATCCATGTGAGGACGTTTGAAAACGTTACTGTGAATGCTGCAGTCTCTATAAGGGATAAACATTCAGAAACTAAAATACACTCACAGCATATTTCTTGAATCATAGTTTTTTTAATGTTCTGAGTAAGGAGTAACTATTTCTCAGTCTGTTGGTTGCAGTTCTTTCTGAGAGAAGACCTTTTGTGTTCTGTCAGCCTAGCAACAGAGGGGTCTGTGGTAGCAAATATTTAAAGGTGGGTGATGGACTGTGCCCTTTACACCTTTACACCTTTACAGCTGGGACCTGGTTCACTATCTAGAACTGTTTTCAATTCAGCTTGAGATCATGGTCTAGTATACGCCAACTTTCCATAGTGAGGGAGTACTCTCCCTCTTCTGGCCAAATTTTAATTCTTTTTTCCATCTGAACTTTCCAAAAGGACCTTGCTGAGCAGCTGTACTTTTGTCATTTCTTCTGGGTTTCCTCCCAACGTTAGTTTGAATTGGGACTGATAATCTGCCATATTTTAAACTTATTTCAACTTAATGTCTAAACCGAAGGCAATTTCATTTGTCTTCACTGAAGTAGATCACTCAGTAGATTTATTTATTTAAAGTGTTAGAACATAACACTTTAATATTTCACAACATAGGAAACACATTAAATTATAAACAGACACAATGGAAGAAAATATGTTCAGTATAGGTCCTTAGTGTTTGCTCCTTGAATGGAAACTTTACTATTTGGATAATATGTTTATGCTCACCGTAGCCATGTGTTACTGATTATCACCTGTTGATGCTCCAGATGGAGAATTTCTAGTTCTTTGTTACTTGACTAGTCATTCTCCATTTCTTCCGGATTCTCCATTCTCCTTCAGTGACTGTTCTCTACAACTACTCTTCCCAGTGTCCAACCATAACCCTATGCAAATAATTGAGTGTTTTCATACAAATATACTCTATGTAATTTTGTTTGTGTGTCTAATAATGAAAAATATTTTTAACATTGGAAAATTTCTAAAAATTGATTGGTTAGCCAAGGTTTTCTATAAACAGAACCTGAGGCAAATACTTACAAGCTGACACTTGATTGGATGTTGCGATCCCAGGGACGCAAGAGTATTGGGGGAAGGAATAGGGAGAGAAACACAAATGGGTGCATTTATGGGAGACATAACCAGAGAGGCTGGAGGAAACTCTGCCTCTCAGAACAGGCATTGTGGGGAAGGGGCAGGAGGGGCAAGTGGTTGATCTCCTGGCTTTTCCCTTCTTCTGTCTTTCATTGGTTAGAATTGTTGCAAGCTACTACCACATAGTGTTAACTTGGACTCTCGGGGTGGCCACTAGGGAAGCCTGGACCTCAGTGGGGGCAGTACTTCCAGGCCAAAGGTGGTCCCTCCTTTCCAATCAGTATCGTGCATAGGAACACTCTCAAGTCTCTGGCGGCCAATGTGGTAAACACAGTGTCCATCACTTTCCACCACATGGCACACTGTGATGTCCACTGGAGGGGTACGTGAGGCAAGGTGATCTGGCAGCTGATACAAGAGTTATGCTAATTTTGCTTTCTAAAAGTCACAGAAAATGTTGAAATGTGCTCTTACTCTTGGGAAATGGCATGGCTCTCTTTCAGTGAAATGTTTGTAATTGTCTTACTGGGAACTCTCCTCTCCAACTGAAAAAAATTCTTGCTTCATCTTTATCCTTTCTCATCCTAATCCATTTCATTCATTCATTCTTTCATTTTCTTCATTCCTACAGCAACTATTTATGGAGCAGTTTATTGGTGCCAGACTCTGTACTAGGCACTGGTGACACAGAAAGAAATGGTACTGGAAGACAGACAAGTAATTAAGTAAATGCTAGGGAATCCATAACTTTACTAGAACATTTTGAAAGATGAGAAGGAGCTAGAAAGGGTGGGGACAGAGAAATGTATTATAAGCAGATAATGCCAGATGTGCAAAGAAGAAATTCAATAGTGCCATAGATTTGGAGGATTCAAAGTATTCACTATGTGGGGTGTGTGTGTGTGCGCGTGTGTCTGTGTGTGTGCACTCTGATGGGGGAGCAGAGCAGGAAGGCGCATAAATGAGGTAGAAAATTCAGCAGGGTCTAGATGTGGGAATGTGGGCATGGCAAAGAATCTGGATTTTATCGTGAAGGCAACAGGGGACCCCCGGAGAGTGGTAAGCAAAAAGTGGCATGAATAGATTTATGTTGTAGAGAACACTCCAGGGCACATATTGCAGAATGGACTGGAGGGGGTAGAAATAAAGGTAGGGAGAGCCAGTTCCAAGGCTGTTTCCCAATGCCTCTCCTTTGCCAAATCTTACTTTCCTTTTGTGTTCTTGAACACCTCCTCTCAACCTTTTCCAGAGGGATTCCAGAGTTATTCTCTATTAGTTACAATATTGCCATTTCAGACCTTTCCAGTGGGCCATGCCTTCTGCCAGTATACATACTCATAACCTATAACAGTAAGCTTCCTTTGTACCTGGCAACACACTGAACCCAGTGTGCTCCCTCTCTCCTTTCCCTTAGAGAAACTATGGCTGGTTCTCTTTGGATTCACTTCCTGGCCACCCCACCCATCCCTTCTCCTTTTCATTTGGGCTTTTCTACTGAAACTTGTCTTCACTGACCCCTTGGCTACTAGATGAAATGATTTATTTCCAGTCTACATCCTTCTTCTCTGAAGCATTTCACACTATTGGCCAACAACTCTTTATTGAAACTTCCCTTTTGAATTCTATGCCACAGTGGGATTATTCTCTGACCACTATGGATAACTGGTGGTCTCTTTTCAGGATCTATTTCTTCTGATGCTAAAAGTAGACATTGCCAAAGTTAGTGTATTTGGGCCTTCAATTGTCTCGTTTTGTATTTTTCCTTGGTGATTATGTCAACTTTATGTACTGTTAATTTTCAACCTGTAAGGATAACCTATAGGTATATTCCTAGCTTGGATCTCACTCTTGAATGCCTAGATATGCATATCCAATTTCTTGCTATCTTTTATTGAGGAATTATAGAAACTATTTAAACTCAAATATTTTTCTTCCAAAGTTTTCATACCCAAATCAGTGACTCCTCTTGACCTCTCTATTTCTGTGAAAAGAACTTCTCCAATCCCCATTCTCCTGGAAGAATAGGTTTTAAACCTTAGAGTTATATTTGATACTGCTTCCTCTTTCTGTCTACCTTGCCCCTCACCTAATCCATCGGCCTGGCTCCTTACTAAATCTGTTGGCCTATCACTGATCCACATGGTCAGCTCCCAATTAGGCCACAACACTTTTCAGGTTTCTCTATTTTCTTATTTTAAATTGTTACCTTTAAAAATTTTTTTAATTGTGGTAAAAAATCTTATAAAATATAAAATTTATCTTCTTCATCATTTTTAAGTATACAATTTAGTATTATTAACTATATTTATGCTATTGTATAATGGCCACACACTCTTGCCTTGTTCACAACCCTTATTCAGAACCATTTGTTTCAACCCAGCTCAACTTCTATTTTGTTTCCCAGTCTGTTCTCCATTTCCCTGGCTTCTGGTGCATTTCTAGATGTCCTCTTTGTGATTTATATACTGCCTTTAGACATGCTGTTCCTTTTCCAACTCTGATCTCTGGTCATTCTCTCTGGAGACCACAATGTACATTTGCCCCTTTATTATACTAAGTAATTTTAGTAAATATCACCTTCTCACAAGCCTTTATTCCCGGTATATAATGAGTTTTTCCCAAAACTCCAAATGAATCCAGATAATAACTAATTAATATTCCAAAATCTTAGAGTTTACCTTCACAGTCTTAATGCTATATTTGTACCTGGCAATCCACTGAACCCAGTGCCACTGCCACTAACCTGGACTATTTCAGTAATCTAAATAGTTTCGCTTCAATCTACTGGATATTCTAAGCCATCTGTGTACAACACCTATGATCCCTCTCCTCAACAGCCTTCAGGATTTGTTGTATTGAATCCACTAAATTGAGTAGAATCTATCCCTCTCACTCCTAGTATGTCCTAACATACTTTTATGGCCTTATGTTCCACACTGCCTTTATTTGTAATCCACAAGTCAGCCTTACCCTTGTTACCAAATGCACCATCTGCTTTGCTTGGAGTCTTCTCCAGTGAGTCTGCCCTAATCAATATCTCTATACATCTTCACAATCATTCTTAAAGCATTCTGTAAACTAGAATTTCACCTCCTCCTGGTGGCAGGCCTTGTCTCCATGACTTAATGTGTGCTTAAGCATCCCTAATAAAACTTATTTTTCAATATAATAATTTAGAAATGAAGAAACACGAGAATGTTAGAACTGGAAACAAGTTAGAGATTGTTAGGTTTGAGATCTTTGTTTTGTAAGTGAGAAAAATGAAGCTCGCAGAAAGGAAGTGCCTCTCAGAGTAACAAATGGAGTTGATAACCATGGCAGGATTGGACTGAGACCTGTGCTTTTCTAGCTGTATCCATCGTATTTCCCTATACTATCTCCATTCTATTTCTGTATACCATTCTATTTCCATATACTCTCCATTCTATTTCCATATACTCTCTCCATTCTATTTTCATATAATCTTTTCATCCTATTTCCATATACTATCTCCATTCTATTTTCATTATACTCTCCATTCCATTTCTGTATACTATATCCATTCTATTCCTGTATACTATCTCCATTCTATTTCTATATACTCTCCATTCTAGTCTAGTATATTATATCCATTCTAACCTCATGTACTATATCTATTCTTCTCATATACTATATCCATTCTATTCTTGTATACTATCTCCATCTTATTTCCATATACTATCTCCATTCTATTTCCATATACTCTCTATTCTATTTTCATATGATCTCTTCATTTTATTTCCATATATTCTCTCCATTAATTGGCATTATGGAATGAATTGCATTCCTCTTAAAAAAGATATGTTGAAATCCTAACCCCAGTACCTCAGAATGTGACATTCAGAAGTATGGTTGTCATAGATATAATGAGTTAATATGAGGTCACACTGGAGCATCGTGGGCCCCTAATCCAATATGACTGGTATTATATGAAAATAGTTGAATGAAGACAGAGATCCATGGGAAGCATGCCATGTAATGATGAAGACAGAGATTGGAGTTGTGCAGCTGCAAGCCAAGGAACCCCAAATATTGCTGGCAAACCACCAGAAGGTAGAAGGGAACAAGGAAGAATTCCCCTATGGTTTTCAGAGGGAGCATGCATGGCTGACACCTTGATCGCAGGTACCTAGCCTCCAGAATTGTGAGACAATGTGTTTCTGTTATTTTAAGCCACCTTGTGTAGTACTTTGTATGGCAGCCCAAGGAAACTGATAAAATTGAGGAGGCAAAACAGTTTAGCACATGAGCTCTGGAGTCAAATTAATAGCACTTGTTACCTTGCCACCTTGGGCACATTTCTTGATCTCTCTAGGATTTCATTTTTCTCATCTAAAGGGGATATCTTGTCACCTACCTTACAAGGCTAACATGAGGCTTAAATGAGATAAATCTTGTGAAGCACTTATGTGGCTGACACATAGAAAGTGCTCAATAAATATTAACCATTATATAATTTCCTTGAGGATTTAGTCATTCCCGTAGTCCTTACAGACTCTGCCGTTTGGCCTTCACAAAGTAGGTGAGCAATAAATAATGGCTGCAGTGAACATGAGTACCTGGGTGAGGAGAGTCTGAGATGAAAGCCTTGTTGAGTTTCTCTCCCTCTCCTCTGACATCTAAGCTGTTGCCTTTTCACACTAAAATGTGCCTTTAGAATTAAGACAAGACTTGGGGAAGCTGATATGTCAGTCAGAGTCAAGCCAGTTTATCTGTAGGCAAGGTCTTTGATTCAGGCTGAGTCCTTTTTTAAAAAAAATTAAGATGCTGGGATTAATGACATGCTATAGTTGAGGATGTGGAAAGATGAGTTGGATGGGGAGTATAGGAAAGAGGTTAAGATTTTGGACTCTGGACAAATAAATATATTTATATGTTGTCTTTCTCCCTACATACAATATAAGCTGCTTATGAGCAAGTACATGATTTAACGTGTTTACTGCTCATGGCCCCAGTGCCAAAACAGTATCTGACACATAGTGAACCCTGAGTAAATATCTAGTGAATGAATAAATGAATGAATGAATGATGACTTTGAGGATCAGAGAAAGCCTACTTTAAAGCAGAGACCAGAAAATGAGAGGAAGTCCTTCCATCTCTTTTTTATTTTTGTTGATCTCTCAGATCCTCCACCCCATCTTTTTCTTGTGCCAATATCCCTTGAACCCCTTTTTGTTCCATCTGTTCTTATACTTGTGACTAATGCTAATCATCTTCCATCTTGCCACATTGAATCTGCTTCTGTTATCATCCATTTCTCCTATTCTCTTCAGCTCATTTGTCTCATTGGGATCTTTATCCTATAAAAGATCTCAGGTATCTACCATATTTAAGAAAGAAGAAGGAGGAGGAGGGGAAGGAGGAGTACATCTTTTTCCAACCAATGTGCCTTTCTAATTACTTCCCATCTCTCTTGGCTTCTTGGTCACCATCATCTAACCTCTCTTTTTTCCTAACAAATTAATTCTACTAAAAATTGAGCTTTTCTAATTACTATTTTATATTTTATATTTCAACCATATTTGAAGATAAATATTTTTAAAGTATGCTGACAGGAATCTAAATACAGAGGTCTATGCACAGGAGTCTCTCAGGAGATGATGTCAGCATATGTGACTTTCATAGAATTAGTTGGGCTGCCTGATGAGCATTTAATGCCTGTGGATTTCTTTGTGATAGTTGATTAGAGCTATGTTAGATTTTTATAATGAAATATGCACACGGGTGAAAAATCTCTCATACTGAGAGAATTTTAAACAAATTCAAATTTGCTTACATTGGATAAATTTTAATGAAGTCTTGATGAAGCTCATATTTAAGCAAGTTATGTTAAGTTTCCTATGAATCAAAGAATTAATCAATTTATGGGTGTCGTTCTCTCTTGTTTTTTCAAGATAGTGGCAATAGCTTCTGCTTCTTTCTCCCTGTAAGCAATTCTGTTTCTTTTCCTAATGGAATTGGAAACTCACATAAACCCTCTGAAATGGAAACTTCTAGATACACTCACATTATAAAAAGTGCTTCCTGTTATCAACTTTGTGTCTGTGGCCTTTTGGGGTGAAAGGAATGTTTGGTTTCATTTTTCCCTTTGGTTTCCTTTGGACATTTTTTTCTAAGGAGCCATTCTCACTAAAAGGATGAGCTCATTTTCTAAAACAGGATTTATGTTCTCTAACAAAAACTATACCAAAGTTGGAAATTTGCATGGTAAATAGTACTTTGGCAACGTTCGTTTGCACTTTCCAGAGACTTGTTCAAAATGTAAAATCAAACATCTAGACTTATGTACAGGGTTGAAAAGGAATATAATAATAAAATATAAGTTGAGGTTTTGTTATATAGAAGTATCTTAATGAAAAAAAGTTATTTAACTTTCAATTAAATTCACTACAAGAAGCTAATTCACTTAAGACCCAAAATAATAGATGAAACAAAATAGTCATTAAGAAGAACACATGGACTTGGAAGAGCAGAATGGGCCCAATCATGTGTTCTGAAATATAACTACATTTGGTATCTCTAATCCTTACTTGGGAACTCTCAGTGGAACCCCTGTCGATTTGCGTAGAATGCATCCCAACAGAGAAACTTACAAGGGGAGACTCCGAGACCCTGCAGGCATATTGGTGGGAATATACCTAACTATCTCCATCAAGCCTTTTGACCTCAAGCCTATTAAATATGTTGAATAAAAATTCTAATAGGGCATAGGTATGTTGTGGAACAAACATGGGCTTTGGTGCACAGTGGTTCAGAGTCCAACTGTGTCATTTACTAGTATAGGTCATAGGCCAATTTTACCTTGATTTCTGAACTCTCCATTTTTCTCACTGGAAAAATGGAGCTAACTAAGCCTGATGTGTTGTGAGATGTTGTGAGAATTGACTAGGTGTCTGAAAACACATGGTGCTGACCAAGGTTTGTATTCGTAAATGCTGGTGTTTTTCCTGACCCAAGAAGTTGGGTTTAAGCTCTGACCTCAAAAACAAGCACTTTAAATGGATTATATTATATATATATTTTTTTCCAGAATGAACATATGTAGGTCCTACTTTTGATCTTCAGCCTATGTGCTTTCTTAATTATATTCTGCGTAAGCAAATATTTAAAGTATCATGTTCTGTGCTAGCAACCTTCAGTTTCTCTTTGATACCTCTAGATGAGTCAAATATAAGCACATTCCACTGGTTTTCTAAGGATACACGAACGATACTTCCTGCCTCTCCTGGTCAGGAAAGTGTTTGCCTGTAAGTAGTAGGAATGCAGCACATCTTCCCTCATGTATGAAGTGTAAATATGCACAAATTTTGATATTTTAATTCTCTTCATAGCGAATTTCTTATAACACACCTCACAGCTGATTTGTGACAAATCAAAGCTTGTATCTGCTGTCCTAAGTATATTCTGACTGTGCCTCAGAGAGCGATCGGGGAAAAGTGACCCATTTAGGATGGGAAATTCAGGCAGGGGAAAGGCCTCACGATAATGAATAATCTATAGGGAGAAAAGAGAGTTTGTTAAATAGTAATATTGCTCCGGGGACCTGGTGTTTCTTCCTTTTGACATAAGGCAAATGGACCGTATTGGGTGGTGGTGCGCTGGTTGAAGGTCAGTGTATCTGAGGCAGATCCTACTATTCTCTGCTCACTCTCTCCTCAGGTGAAAGAGAAAAAGAACTAAAAAATAACTAATGGTTATTAAGGAGGGTACCTGTTGTGATGAGCACGGGGTGTTATATATAAGTGACGAATCACTAAATTCTACTCCTGAAACCAATATTACTTTATATGTTAACTAACTAGAATTTAAATAAAAATTTTAAAAAAAGAACTAATGGGGACCCATTTCCAATGCTGAAGAGTTGAGTGACCATGGACAAGTGACTTCTTTGGTTTCTTTTCATATCATATGGCATAAAGATGGAAATATCTGTAACAAAGATGTCATGGGATCAAGTTAGACACTATAGCTCAGAATGTTTTGAAAAACATTGAAATTATAAAAGGCAGGGAAATAAACATTATCACTTCTGTTAACAGATAAACTAGGGGGGGTGTCTGCGTGGTTCAGTTGACTGAGCATATGACTCTTGATGTTGGCTCAGGTCATGATGATTTCATAGTCCTGGGATTGAGCCCCTAGGCTCCACACTGGGTGTGGAGCCTGCTTGGGATTCTCTCTTTATCTCTCTCTCTCTTTCCCCCCAACCCTCCCATCTGCATGCACACGTTCTCTCAAAAAGTCAAATTAAAAAATTAAATTAAATTAAAAACAAATGAAAAAAAAGATAAAGTGACACATGTGGAAAATTTTAAGAGTTTATTTGAGCAAAAATTGATTCTAATCAGGCAGTGCCAAACTGGAAGTGGTTAAGAGTATTTCCCCCATCAGGAGCTGAGGAAGAGACTTTTAACAGAGAAAAGGCACAGGCAAGGTAAGGCAATTATTTTTGTTTGTTTATTTGTTTAAAAAAGAGAGTATGAATGGGGAGGGGCAGAGAGACAGAGGGAGAGAGAATTCCAAGCAGGCTCTGCACTGTTAGTGCAGAGCCCAATGGGGGATTCAAACCCATGAATCATGAGATCATGACCTGAGCTGAAATCAAGAGTCAGATACTTAACTGACTGAGCCACCCAGGCACCCTACAGTAAAGCAATTATCGACTGGCTAAAGCTTAAAGCCTACTTGGCTGTTTGTGATTGGTTGTCCTTAGGTTTTGATTGCCTAACCTTGAGGGATTTATAGGCTTAGATTTTGGTTTGCCTTCCATAGGCCACCACTGCATTACAGCCACTTAGCCTAATAGCTCCTGTGTTCAATTAATTTAACACATCCCAAAGGATAATGTCAGGAAAATATTCTCACTGCATTTAGCATCTCTGAAGGGAAAAGAATGCATATAAGTAACATAAATGTACCGCCAATACTTTTTATTTCATTAAAAAGTTATAGTACAATGTGCTTGACAATTGTCAAGTTGTACGGTTATGTTTCAGCATGCCACCAGGAGTCCAAAATTGCAGTGTCACAATTGAGTTTCCTCTTGATGTTTCACTGTTTCTTTAACAAGTAATAGGAAGTATAATAACATTCCAATAGTTTCAGCCCTAAGCCTAGTTCTTCCCTGGTGGAAAATCTAGCATTAATTTAGCCAAAGTGCAGAAATGCTTCAGGAAAAATGCAACAGGAAATTAACTTTTCTGTAGCAGTGCAGGAACTATCTGACCTTAGCGAAGCGTCGAGAAAGTCGGCTTTCATACTGAGCAGGAAATCTTCCCTACTAGACACACCCAGAGGGCAGAAGTGATTTCAAGTGGATTTTCCCTCACTCCTCCCTTTAATCGTAACTCTCTTTCTCTCTCGTAAACAGTGAAAACATTAATAGCACATCTGAAGCTTCGTATGCACAAGCTATACCTACTTGTCCAAATATTTTAGTGCTATTGAAGCTGATTTAAAAGCAGATAGATTTGGGGCAGAGGTGTTTTTGTTGTTATGGTGGTGGTGGTGGTTTTTTTGTTTTGTTTTGCTTTGTTTTGTTTTGTTTTGCTTTGTGGAGGAGAAGATAAAGATGAGGGAAAAGGAGGTAAACTGATTATTTTTCTTTTAAGGAAACAATGGTTCAAGCAATATTTTGTCTACTTTACACAAACTTGTTTGCTAGAGAACAGATAAAATGCATTTGTGAGAATATATTCTATCAGAAATATAAACTTTAGGAAGCTAGAACTGTCTCCGGTTTTTAATATAAAATGATGACATTTCATTTTAGTAGTAGTAGTAGTAGTATTTAGAGAGAGAGAGCTTGAGTGGGAGAGAGAGAGGGAGAGAGAGCATTTCCATGCTCAGTGTGGAGCCCGACACAGGGCTCAATCTCATGACCCTGGGATCATGACCTGAGCCGAAACCAACCAACCGAGCTCAACCAACCAAGCCACCCCGGCACCCCAAAATAATGACATTCTAAAAGGAAGCCCCTTTTCTGTGATATAAATGAGAGGATGTCTCATCCTCCAATGATGTGCACAGGGTCCTCAGCACAATTCTTAGAAAAAAACCCTGAAAAACTAACCAAGAATTAATAATAAGGAACCTACTCCCTGTGAAATCTAGCATTTAAACAAAACCTTCTAATCAATTATTAGCAGTTGGATCAGGGCAGGGATCAGGTTGAGACAGAGCCTGGTACGTAAATTGAATGATTGAATGAGTGGATCAATGGGATCTAGTATAATTCATGCCGCGTGTCCAGTTTAGGGCCTCCTGTGGTGCCAGTGGTCCTTACATTTTTCTTTTGTATTTTCAATTGGATTTTTAAACTCTGACTCCCCAAACAACCCATCTAGGTCTTCCTCAGTTTATAAGATGTCCTCAGTTTCCTGAAAAGACCAAAGCAATTTATCACATTAGAAGATATGGTTTTCTCTTTAGGTCTGGCCTATGAGACCTTTTGCTGGACCCTTTAAGAATAAACTGGACCTCTGGGAAGGGATCTCACTTTTCTAGCCAGTCATACAAGAAAGCCAAATGCTATTCTGCAACATAATCCATCCCCTAAGGGAAGAATTACAGAGTTTAGAGAGCTGAAAATTTGATAGCAGTATTAGATGATGTCTTATTCCTTCCTCTAGAGATAGTGCTTATTTTGTGGTATTACTAGATATTATCATTTCCTGCCAATTTTTGATTTTTATAGCAAAAAGTTGGCCATCAAATACTTAAGCATTCTAGAGTGAGTATGTAATTTGGAAAGCTCTAAGATAGGTTTTGAAGGGAATATGTGAGATTGCAGTAGGATGTGTTGGTGTAATATTGTAGCATGTGGCAGCACGAGCAGGACCAGGGTAGACTAGGTGCAGGCTTCTAGAGGGGAAGCATGGAAAAGAGGGTTCCTAAGGCTCAGTCAGGCTGGGAACGTGTTACCCAGGGTAGTCCCCAAGGAGACCTATGGTTGTATATTAGTACTGGCCAGTGAGCTGAAGGGATAAGATGAGGAGGCCGTGGAGCACCAACCGCCACAAGGGTGTTCCAAGTAAGCAAGAAAGCAGAATGAGCGCCAAGACGAAAAAGTGTGTGTGAGGAGACTTGGTGTGTAAATTTGGTTTAAGGCAGGATGTATTTTTCATGCAGAGCGTGGTGCCTGCATATTTAACACGTGTTCCTCCATTCATCCTAGCGCTTTGTGCCCTACATGGGTAGGAGGAGGCAGAGTTTCTCCAGGTTTGTGAGGTATGGGCCTCTGTCCCGTGGCATTTTATTCAACCAAGCATTGCAGCTGACTTTTGCTACCCTTGAAATGCAGGGGCACCTGCAGGGAGGATGTTGGTTTTCCATCTGTACAGTTCATGGGGACCCTGGATTTCTGGGAAGAGTCTGGATCAACTCGTTGCTCCAGGGCTATGAGTACTGAGGGGCAAAGGCAGGAGCCAGAGATCTATCTGCATGGACTTGACAATGTTAGACACTTATCTGAAGTGGGGTTAGGAGCCTCTCCACCTCTCCTGGGGGTCTGACTGTGGTGACTGGGTAGGCAGTGGACGGAGAATCTTAATCCCCATCTCAGTGCCTGAATTCTACTTTACTTCTGGCAGATGCTTTTTTTAAGGCTGGACTCTTTGTGCAGAGTGGGTCATGTTCACTCTGGTGCTGAAAGAGATTCGCGGCTGGCCAGCACACATTCCATCGTGGTGGCCGCTGCTGCAGAAGCCTGGGATCCCTGTGTGTGTGGTTTTGAAGTGCAGAGAGGACTGCAGGGCTGAGGACAACGGTGGAGATCATAAACTGGGCTGGTGGTGGGCAGTTAGCAGCTAGCCTTGTGTCACAGAGAGGTGGAGAGAAGAGAATGAAGATGGAAATAGAGAATGCAAATAAGGAGCTCAGGAATTTCCTAGGTGAATGCTATAGAAGGTCCTAAGACTAGACAATGGTGACCATTAACTTCTAAGCCAAAAAGAGGAATGTAATGTGCTAGAGAGCTTTTTATATCCCAAGTGTGAATTTATTTATAGAACATTATAATGAAGTATAAAATTAAATCATATTTAGTTGCACAATTAACATACTACTTAATTTTAATCTAGCACCGAAAAATCTAAAAAGTATATCCATTTTATATATGATACCAATGGCCTTTTTCTTTCATGATATGTTTGCTCTAACACTGAATTTTTATGAAAGAGAAATATTAGAAATGACCAATTATGTTTAAAGGTGTTAATGACTCTACTATATAAATACTACCATATCCTATTCTGCTTGTAATTTGTCAGAACCCTATGAAATCACATGACTGAATTTTTTTTAACATTTATTTATTTTTGAGAGAAAAGAGCATGAGCAGGGGAGAGGCAGAGAGAGATTGAGGGAGACACCGAATCTGAAGCAAGGCTATAGGCTCTGAGCGCTCAGCATAGAGCCTGATGCAGGACTCAAACTCACAAACTGTGAGATCGTGACCTGAGCTGAAGTTGGATGCTTAACTGACTGAGCCACCCAAACGCCCCACATTACTGAAATTTTTAAGGTTTTTGTTTTGGAAAATTCATTACACAAGGAAGCCATAAGACTGATACGGCTCTGATGTCATGGCAGCCTAAGCCTGGATGTGCCTCAAGGTTATGAAATCAAAATGCTAAGGACAGCCAGTCATAAGAAAAAGCAGGTTGTGACCAATCAAATAATTTCTGTTCTTTGCTTCCACACTTTCTCTGTCTAACCTTTTCCCCTGGCTGCTGGAGCAGAGCTCTCCTAACCACTTTGGGTTTGGCGCTGCCCAATCGGAATGGATTTTGCTCAAATGAACACTTAAAATGCTACATATGCCTGTTTGCTTTTTAATAATTTAAGCTATTTTAATTTGTCAAGAGGCTTTTTTTAAAAAAAATTTTAATGTTTATTTATTTTTGAGAGAGAGTGTGTGTGTGTGAGCAGGGTGAGGGGCAGAGAGAGGGAGGGACACAGAATCCAGAGTAGGCTCCAGGCTCTGAGCTGTCAGCACAGAGCCCTATGTGGGGCTCAAAACCACAAACTGTGAGATCATGACCTGAGCCAGAGTCAGATGCTTAACCGACTGAGCCACCCTGGCAACCATGTCAAGAAGCTATTTTATGCAATCACTTCTTTAAGAGATATTTAATATGCTTTACATTTATAAGGAGCTATGTATATTCAACTGCTTTTATCCTCACCGAGTCTCCTTAAACCCTTCCACTAGCATGAAAAGTAAGATGGAAGGTTGGTACTCAATTGCAGATGAGTAAAGTGAAGTACATCAAGTAGAGCGTAAGTGGCATCAGCAGATAATGAATGGAAGGCAGGAAGTAGAGGGGAAACCCAGGATTTAGAAGGCCTTAGGGAGTTGCTGGCAAAGACTCAAACTAGATTCAGTCTCTGGCATCTATAAAAATGTTTGGTAGATTGTATGATGCTTAGGTATTGATATTGCCGTAATGACCCCAGTATTCTTTCCTGTCTGTTACGTTGCTTTTGTAGGGACTTACTATTTTAAGACTGAATTGCTGAATTAACTCCTTGTTTGGGCACCAGGGGACAGAGACTTGCTATTATTTTAACATTTTTCAAAAGAACAAGGTCTCCCCTTGTTTTCTGCTTGGTGGTTCACAATTGTAGATTGTCAACTTTATATTTTCTTCATTACGGATATCCTTCAGCTACTTAGGACACTGTGACAAGGTTCAGGGGGCTCGAGAATATTTACTCTAAAATCTGCAAACGTAATCAGGGCATGAAGATGAGAAGAACATGACTTCCTCCTCTTAAATTCTTTGTGCTTGTCGGACTAAGGGAAGCCTGGGAAGGGAGAAGAGTGTAGGGTCAGGAAAGCAGAAGGAAGGAGAAGAGACAAAGGAAGGACCCTCATGAGTGGTTTTATCTGATCCGAAATAGGAAGTAAAATCAAATGTGCCTAAAGGAAAAGCAACCTACATTCTCTCCTGAACTCATTTACAGCTTTATCTTAGTCTTAAAGATCTCTCCAAGGCCGAGATCATCAGCACCATCTCCCAGCTACCCCTGGGATTCTGTAATCTCAGCTGGGTCTTTGTTATGTCTGTAAAGTTGCAGCAATCAGCACACTGAAGACCCACAGCTGTGCTTCGTGGGTGGCACCACAACCAAAGGGGAGTCTTGAATTAGTTGGAGGAAAAACCTCCAGAGGAAGCTGAAAGAGAGGCTTCCCATGACTTTCAAAACAGCTAGAAAAGAGAAAAAGAAAACACTGGGAGAAGCAGAGAAGGGAATAGAAGCTCCTCCACGTTGGTTGAAATGGCTGAGATTTTGTGTGGTGGCGTTTGCCTGCCAACCGCAGCTGCCAGACATGGAAGAGGGGACCTCGCAGCCAGAGACACCAGACACAGGCTGGAGGAGACATCTCTGTTCTAGTGTTCTTGGTTTCAGTTTTAATTTCTCTCGTCTCCAAGATTCCCGCTATGTGTGAGGGTTAGCCCGGGACAGGGGGCTGAAGCTGTGCATTCACGGGAGCCTGAAGAGCCCGGAAGCTGTTCAGTCTGCCTCCTCCTTTCTGTCCTGCAGCTTGGCCTCTGCTGGTCTCTCCTCTTTCCTCCAGCTGCACAAGCTCTGTACTTGCACCCCGATTAGAAAGGCGCAGCTTGGTTCCCGGTCGTGAGTGTGGAGACTGGGCATTTAACATAAGGATGACGTGGGAATTCTCAGGGTCGACCTTCAGATTTTATAGATGTGGTGGGACGTCTTTACTGATAAGCAAAAATCATTTTATGTCCCTTAAGTTTCAGTATTTCAGATGTTCCCGGTGGATTCGGGCAATATGATATTATTTATCATTAACTATTTTCTAGCCGAAGAAGGCCAGGTCAGGGCCTTTCCTGCTGTTCTCCCATTTTCCTCCTTTGTGCCCACTTTTCTTCTGATATGTTAGGCTTCTCGCCTCTCTCTCTGTTTACTTCATACTTTCATGGCAAATCCTTTCTGGGGGACTTTTCTTCCCACTTCTGGAAGGTTTCATCCTCTGTACCTTACCTCTGTCTTAGTTACACATACCGTGATTTGATGTCCTTGTTCTTTCTATCCCAAACCAGGCTCCACAGTACAGTACTTACTGCCTTTCCCTTCCCAGTGCACTTCCGATGATGCTTTCCCGATGTGACTCAGTGCCTCCTTTAGGAGAGGTGTCGTGTCTCCCTCCTATAGCTTGATTGCCCAGGTCACTGAGTACTAACATATTTTAAAAACTTTTCTGGGGTGCCTGGGTGGCTTAGTCGGTAGAGCATCTGACTCTTGGTTTCGGCTCAGATCATAATCTCACGGTTCATGAGTTTGAGCACCACATAGAGCTCTATGCTAACAGCAAGGAGCCTGCTTAGGATTTTCTCTCTCCCTCTCTCTGCCCCTCCCCACTTGAGCTCTCTATGTCAAAAATAAATAAACTTTACAAAACTCCACAACTTTTCTGTATTATGGGAATGATGGCATGTAGTTCTTAGGAAATTTTATCATTTAGGAAGTAAAAATCTGGCCTTCTGGAATTCTATCAGGATGCCCATTGATCCAGAAAACAAAATAAAACAAGAAAACACCCTCCCAGTTTTCCTCATTTGCCTCTTCCCTGCTATGGCTTTTAGTAAAAGGAATCCGAATTCATTGAGGTTTTACCTAGGTAGAAAGACCAGCATAATGTTACCAACTTTTAAATTCTCTACTAATCATTAGGGTTTAGTTTCCTATTAGCTACTTAAAAAGATAATGTGTAATGATGTATTACCTCCACTTATCCTCATGGCCAGTTATTTCTGTTACATATCTGGCTATATTTACCATCCACAATAAAAAGTACCTATGGTACTGACCTTCAAGGACTTCCTGTTTTAATTTCTCTCCATCTTTTCTCTCCCTCTAAGAATTCTCTTTCTTCTCTCATTTTATTTCACACATAACATTCATAATACATGCAAGTCATTTTATTTCACACATAACATTCATAATACATGCAAGTAATAGCATCTAAAAGAGCTTCTTGGTCATTCTTTAACACTTTATCCAGACCAGAGATCTTTTCTCTGCAGGTACTTACCTTGCACCATTTCACTAATTGTTTATTGCTCCTTCCACAGAAAGTGAGCTCAGAGGCACCTGGGTGTCTCAGTCGGGTGAGTGCCTGACGTCGAGTCAGGTCATGATCTCACAGTTCATGAGTTTGAGGCCCACATCAGGCTAAGAGCCCACTTTGGATTCTCTGCTCCCCTTTCTCTCCACCCCATCCCCCACTCACACTTTCTCTCTCTCTCTCTCTCTCTCTCTCTCTCTCTCTCTCTCTCTCTCTCTCTTTCTCTCTCTTTCAAAACAATAAATAAATAAACACTTAAAAAATTAAAAAAAGTGAACTCAGTGAGGGATAGAGCTTTGTCAAGTTTCTTCAGTTACATTGCTCAGAACCTAGAACCATGCCTATCATATAGAAGGTGTTCAAAAATGTTAAATGGGTAAGTGAATGAATAAGTGTGAGTGAATGAATAAACATTGAGAAAGAGCCAAGAGGGAAGAGATATTAAGGATCCAGGAGAAGGAGAAAAGATGGATGAAGTTCTCAAGGATCCGAGGGTAGGAATTGGAAAGAGGTTTGTTGCCTGGAGGATGGGGGGTTGTGGGATCTGGGGAATAAACAGAGTGATTAGCCATGGATAAGAGGGAACAGGTTTCTCCTGTGGAAGTCAGAAGAAAAGAGGAAATGTTAGTTGTGCCGATAGGCTATGGGTTTGCCAAAACAGATGCTATTTAATTATGTCAGTGTGTTTCCTTCTTAATAGTGCTAATTTCTCTGTGAATGGGAGGCAGTTTTCTGTAGAAATAAGAAGGTAGCTGGAGAATAGGAAAATTAGTCACTATGGAGAATATGAGAGAGAATTGAGCAGCGAAGCATAGCAGGATGGTCTGGGAGCCCTGAAGACTAAACTGGTTTTGCCAACCAGACTGTGTCCCCTGGACACTTCTCTTCAGCAGCTCTCAGCAACCCAGCCCCTGTGCAGGGCAGGCAGGCTGCTGAGATCTTTGGGTCTCAGAGTTTCCATAACACCCTAGTCCTCCCAACTTACCCGGCATGTCATAATTATTACAACTAGTTGTTTATGTCTGCTTTTCTTGATGGGCTGTCAGCTCTGTGGGGGCCGAGACTTGTCTGGCTTGTTGACCGCTGTGTCCCCAGCTCTTCCATGCTTGAAGCTTTGCCATGTGAACGTGACGCAAGTGCAGTGCAGCAAGGGGATAACTTCATATGCTGGGTAGGGAGTTGTTGGAGTTTTGGACCAGGGAACAGAGCTGCACAGAAAGAAGGTAAAAAAGAGGCTAGTAGAAAGTTGGCATGAGTGGGAAAGACTAGTGATTGAAGAGCTGATATATTGAGAATAAATGAGATGGAATACTTGAATGAGATCAGAGAATGGACTATCTCATTTTATACTTTCAGAGGTGGGGGTGTTTGGGGGACCACAGAGTTCAAGATTTCGGCGATTCAAGTGGCCATTGTAATGAAGTGGAGGAGATAGGCATTAAGGATGAAGAAGTCATAGATATTTCATGGCTTGAGATGCAAATATCAAAGCTTCCACTGAGATGGGGGCGCCTGGGTGGCTCAGTCGGTTGAGTGTCTGACTTCAGTTCAGGTCATGATCTCACCGTTCCCGAGTTTGAGCCCCATGTCGGGCTCTGTGCTGACAGCTCTGTCTCCCTCTCTATCTCTGCCCCTCCCCTATTTGTGTTCTGTCTCTCTCTTGAAAATGAATAAACATTTTAAAAAATTGAAAAAAAAATCTTCCACTGAGATGTTTCTAGTGGATATTTTCACCTGATAGTAAAATAATTAAAAGACATGCATGTGTTTGCAAATGATAAACTCATATTTTGCATTCATGCATTCGTTCATTTGCTTATTCATTCATCCATTCCCTTTTACTAGAACCTGGTAATAAGCTGTTTGTACAATGACTAAAAGAAGACACATTTAGGCTTTCAGGAAACATGAAAATTTGTATGAAGGGCAGACATTAAACAAGTAATAATATATTACTATAAATTGTGAAGAATGCCAAAGGGAAAGATAGATTGAGAGATAAGTGATGATGGTTTTGAGAATAGCTATTTAAGGGGTGCCATTTTATCAAAGCTATATTGAGAATAGATCTTTTTTATATTGAAGCTTTATTGCTTTTGTTTCTCTATCACTGTTTAAAACTTACACAGAGGCACAGATGAGCAAACTTGCGTTTCATTGGATGTTTTTGGGATAGTCAGTAGCCCCAAGGCCAGTTTGGCAGTGTAGTTGGAAGGTGCTCAGTGTCATGGAGTAGGTCTGAGAATTGTGTATTTACTCCCTGATGGGCTTGAGATTCTGTTGAATCAGTTGTGAGATAAAGGCAGACAGACTTAGCTAACGTTCATTTATGGAAAGAACTTTCTCATGAGGCTCTGCCTGCATATCCGGGAAACCAGTGGTTCCTAAACTCTTCTGCAATTATAAATAATTCCTAAGTAGAAAATGTGTAGGACCTGCATCCAAGAAACTCAGTTTTATCTCTTGAATTCTCTAAAATATGTATAAATTTTACCAATGAGTAAAAAAAATCCCTATTTTATTCTTATAGTGGAAAAATTAAAACATAATTCACTATGATAGATTCTGCAATATTTCTAAAATGTCAAAGATCTTGACCAGCAAGGCAATTTTACTTTTAGTTATATATAACACACATCCAAGGTCTACTATATGATTTGTATTAGAGCATCAAAAGATGTCATAAATACATGGCTACTTTAATAAATCTAGAAAAAAATTTCTGTCATGTGGAAAAAAAACAAGTTTTATTTTTCATCCCTTCTATATTTTAAAGAGCCGCATTTCTTGCTTTTGTGGCAAGTCATGATGAAGATTTTTTAATACTATAAGTAACTGAGAAACATAGTACTTTTATAATATAGCTCTTTATTTGATTTTTTTACTGCAAATTCATTACTTTGCTCAAACATTTAATTCTATTTTTGTCATTCTTGCTATTTGAAATTCTGCTGAAATAAATTTCTTAATACAAATGTTCACCACTTTCTCTTCCCAATCTTCATGGTAGTATTTATAACCCAGATTTTTACATATTGAAGAAAAAGATTCATTCATTCAAAGAATATTTATTATGTGCCCATTATGTGCCCAGTGGTATTCTTAGGCTGGGGAAACAAAAGTGAACAAAATAGACAAAATATATGCTTTTATTTACCTCCTTTTATGGTGTGGGGAGACAGACAGTAAACATAGTAAGTAAATAAGTTGTATTTTTACATTAAAATGTGATGAGTCATGTAGAGAAAAACATACATCAAGATATATGGAAGCATATAATTTATTGCAGAAATGGTTTTTATGACAGAGGCCAAACTATATTAACTGAAAAGCTTATAGAATTCTTAATGGAGGGATGCCTGGGTGGCTCAGTTGGTTAAGTGTCTTATCTCTTGATTTCAGTTCAGGTCATGATCCCAGGGTTATGGGATCAAGCCCTGCATTGGGCTCTGCGCTGAGTGTGGATTCTGTGTCTCTCTCTCTCCCTTTGCCACTCCCCACACCTCCCCTCATTAAGAAAAGAAAGAATTCTTAGTGGGAAAGCAGAGTTAAAATATAATATTCAATTTTATTCATATATAATTAACATTGTTTATTGATGGGACACTGTTGGACACCTTCAGATAGCAAATTCATTTAATTCCTCCTACAACTTCATGAAGTAGGATTTGTTATTTCAACTATACATATATGAAAAAGCTCTGATGTCGAGAGATAAAATAACTCTCCCCAGTGGATGAAACAAGGCAGAGTCTGAATTTAAATCCAGAGTTCTGATCCCCGCTCTTCCTCAGTTCTTCCTCCACATTGCTGCATCTAACACTCCAGGTCATTTATTACAGCACTATGTCCTTTCCTTTATCTAAAGAGGTATAAAGGTTTCAGAGGTTGAAGTCTTTCCAATAAAAATCATAAGTTTTCAGTTTTAAAATAACTTTTGTATAGTTTGGCAAAGTGATTTCTGAGGGACAGTTTTTCAGATCTTTCCAGAGGGAGAGGGGGAAGTGACTTGGGAACTCAGAGTGTTAACATCCAGTAACACTTATTCTTTCCTAAAGTCTTCTCAGAAGGCCTGCGAGTCTCAAGTTTAGTTGTGGTAGTGGTGGCTAGGTTAAATTCTTTCACTAAAAATATATCTTCAAAATTGTAGGAGTAATCAAGAGCTCTCATTTCCCAAAGTGCTGCTTTTGGCATTTGATAATCCTGCATTTGCTGGTGTGGTTGACATAATTGTTCACGTAGTTTTTATTTCGCATAGGCAGTGTGTGCACCTGTTGTTGGACCAGCTAAAAGTGTTCTTGCCCCTTGGTATTGGGCCATTTTGCTGATACAGTGTGTTATAAATATGACAAGGACAGGAGCAGTTTGTATTACAGGGTAATACAGCATAATTTGACTGACAAGCTCATTTCCTATTATTCTCTGTAGTCTGAGATGTGAGTGAAAATGTCAGTTTATGCTATAAAGGTTATTATAAAATATGGCCACTTATACTTTATTTAAAATATGCTCCATGTAAGATGTACTGGTAAGAGCCACACGGCTCTGGTTTAAACTGATCCTGGTCAGGGGGAAGGGAGGGGTGTATCTTTCAAAATAATAATGTCAAGTTTGAAAATACACTCTCCTCATGTGAAATCACTGCTCTACTTGAGCCAGCTGTAATAGAGAGAAGCATCCTGTGATTACGAAAGAAGATAATGTGAGAAGGGAATTCTGGGCACTGTGTATTTTGCTTGAGTGACAACGATATATTTGGAAGCATCTGTCTTTCCCTTGCACCTAGATGCATGTTTGTTTATTTTGGCCTCCTGTGAGATACTGGTTCCTTCTAACTCCTGTGGACAAAGGCTCAACCTGTTTTCGGCTTCAAATACTCCTTCTAATAAGTTTACCATGACAAACAATGATATTGGTTGGGGAATCATGTCCCAATTGGCAGTTAAATTTTTGAGTTTAAATAGTTTCATTATCAATATAAGAAGATATCCTTTAACAAGGGAAAATATCTAATCAATCATGTTTGCCCAAAGTACCATGCAGGGGAGGTGTGATTAGCTAGTGTTCTGGTCCTTTCTGTTAAATCTACCACACATGTATTCAAAGCCTATGTTACCATGTGCCAGGCAGAGCTCAGACTCAGAAACAGTTTTTCTGACTCTTTGTTTTTTATATTATTATTTAAAAAACACAAAGATAGTATTTCCTATATACCATGCACAGTTCTAAGCCATTCACAAATATTAACCCGTTAGTCCTCACAGCATCCTTAGGAGGAAGGTATTGTCCAAGGTCACACAGATAGTGCTGGTGGAACCAGGGGATTCAAACCCAGCAGTCTCTCCAGAGTTTGTGTTATCTTGCACGTCACTTTGGATTACTTTGGATTACTTTGTCAATCCATTTACAGATGGCGATAATTCATATGCAGTGAAAAATACGGTGTTGTTCCTGCCCTCGGAACCCTCGGAGGGTTTACAACCTAAATCTGTTTCTTCTTTCTTTCCATACATATCTTCATACATATCTTCAAAGATCTTGATAGAGCACGATGGCTCATTAATTTTGTAGATATCTTCATTTATTAAACAGGTACCGTGTGTACATGCATATTGCCTGTTAACGAGCTCACATCAGGGAGAGATGGACATTTCCTTTCCTAAGTGCTAAGAAAAGGGTGTATTTCAATGAAAACTTTCCAAAAGAGATGACGTTTGATTCGGAGTTAGCTAGATGGACGAATGGAGAGAGAAGAAGGGATTTTAGATAGAAGACACAGGTATGTGTATGAAGATACAGAGTGGGATCAGGAATGGAAATAATTAAGAGTGTGATATGACCAGAGAAGACAGCCAGGGCTTAAGTTTGAATGGCCTTGTGTTCCTTGATGAAGATTGGAATTAAGTCTATCAATAATGAGAAATAATGAAGAACTTTAAGTAGTGAAAAGACGTGGTCCATACGTTTTAGATCTATAAAGTGGACAGTTCTATTCAGAGGTGCCACTAAAAGTAATTTGGATTTCCAATTTTGTTTTTTATCTCTTCTCCCTCATCTTCCTTCTCCAATTCCTTTGTCTCCTCTTCTTCGGCCTCTCCCAGTTTTTGCTCAAACCCGTATACAATCTCATCGCTCCTTCTGGTCACAAAAAAATGTCTACTTTATCAAGTTTTAATCTCAGGTTTTCAGGAAAATACCCAATGTCTGCAATTATACCTTATAACGAACTCAAATATCAGCATTCTTTCTACTTATCAATTGGAAAATTCCCTTTTGTTAATGGAATTTCAAACATCATCTTGGGAAAGAGGAATATTTGTTTGGAGGATCAATAAACTATGGAAGGAAGAACTTGAAATTATGATACCCCTCTTCTTGGGCAAAGACCTGGCCCTCTACCCTTAGAGGCATTCCAATTTCGGTGCATTCTGATTGAGAGGAGAAGCCGCATGTGTATCTCCAGAGGGTTCTGAGATTTCTTCTTGTCTCTCCCCGTTCCTAACTGTGTCCTTCCAGCACAAAATCCATCCTCTCTGAGTCTGTTTCCTCTCCCTTGTTTACTTAAAAAGCACTGTTAGAAGATAATGCAGCTGGAAGTATTTTATACAAGCACAATGCAGATGAAAGGCATTGCTATTAACTTATATTTTCAGCTAGAGTTAAGCACTGTATTTCTATGCAACAGTATTCCCACAGGACCTCTGTATTTTAATGGGCTAAAATTTTCATCTCTCTGTAATAGAGAGAAAAATTCAATTCACCTTCGGTTCTTGCCTATGAGGTCACTTTTGTCCTTGCCAGCCTTTCAGAGAATTTGGCTTTCATTTCCAGAGAACAACTTGAAGGGTGGTTTTCTTCATGGCCTTTGATTTGCATTAATGATGTCCTTCAAGGAGAAGTGTGCTACTTTTTCCTCTTGAATTTTTATGCCTCCTTTCTTTCTTCTTCTTATTCTTCTTTTTTTTTAGATCGAGAAATCAATAAAGACACACTTTGGGAGCCATGACCGAAGGGCCATCCTCTACAGGCCTCCTTCCTACAGCAAAATGGAGTTTCGTCTCCATCAGCTCGTTCTCACTCAGCATCGTTACTCGGTCGTCATCGCTGAAGAAAGGCTCGGTGCTGGCCTTGGGCTGGGGCTGCTAGAAAAAGGTCAGAATAAGAAGTAAACACCATAGCAGCTTGACATATAATGTTAAACAATTTCTAGAATGTGCTACATCTCCCCCTAAAGAAATTTATAAAAACAGATTTTTACCCATGATCAACTTTCTTGCATCAAAGAAAACTTAGCTCCTTTTTTACTTCCTCTCAATTTTTCTTTAGCTCTATTTCTTTATTCCCTGAAATTACTTTGTTTATATTTTTGTAGCATTTTGGAGTTGCATAGTTCATATTTAAATGCTACATAAAAAATGTTTATGTTTATGAGCCTGAATACATGTTCTGCCCAGCACCAAACTGCTCCATATTTTAAGAAAATTGCCACTTCATCTGACTGCAAGTAGAATGTGCTGGAAATTGTTTTGAGAAGCCAGCTTAAATGTGATTCACAGATTGGCTCTAAAATGAGGAAAAAGTATGGATATTTATCACAGACACTATTACTAGTCAAGTACTTTTATTTCTACCATTTGAAATGAGAAATAAAAGACAAGTTTTTAAACAAGGTATTTGAAAAGAAAGTTGAGTAGATGATGAGGGTCAGAAAGGGCAGTAACAGTAACAGCTAATGGTTCCTGAGCAACTAACCATGTGACAGATACACTGCACCTTGCTCGTTAGAGTGTCAACTTATGCCGACGAATGAATGAGGTTGGGGGGACCTTTAGCCACAATAACCCTTCACCAGGTTCACTTTTACCACACTGGCAGTAAAGCTATAGGCTACTTAGCTAGAAAAGCTTTTGAAGGAAAGGGCCCCAAAAGATACACTTGGGCAAAAGGAAAGGTCTTAAAAATGTGCAGAGTATGAGCCATGAGGACCAGTCTTCAGGAATGCCATTTGCTGGTCCCTGCCCCCTTTGAGTAGTATGGAAGTCTAGAGCTCTGCACTTCTGGAAGCAAACAAGAAAAACAAAGGGAAGATAAAAGCTCTGGAATATCGAAGAGTGCTGAAAACAACTCTTACAAACTTCATTGTGGTTGGTTCTATAAAGAAGGACTGATAGAAAGTTCTGGGGCATACATAAATGATATTTGTCTGAAAACCATTTGTCATTGTTAAGGAAAGATATAAAATGTATAACCTCCCTCTCATCCCCTAAAATATTTTAGTTACTTTTTTTAAGGCTTATTTATTTGTTTTGAGAGAGAGAGAGAGAGAGAGAGAGAGCAGGGGAGGGGCAGAGAGAGAGAGAGAGAGAGAGAGAGAGAGAATCCCAAGCAGGCTCTACATTGTCAGCGTGGGGAGGGACATGGGGCTCAAACTCAAGAACCTCAAAATCATGACCTGAGCCCAAACCAAGAGTGGGATGCTTAACTGACTGAGCTACCCAGGCACCCCCCTCCCCCACTCCTTCATAAAACATTTTAACCCATCACTGAACTAGTAGATTGAATGTATAACCACCGCCTGTGTGCGCCAGGTGAAAACATCAGCCATAATGTTGTCTGAAATTCCTGTGTTCCTCGGCTCCCTTGATACTGCTACTGACAGAGTATGGGAATGACCTGGATTCTCTGTGCATTTCAACTTCAATTCAGTTTCAATTTTCAATTTGATCCAGTTGCAATTCAGAAGGAATATGTCTGCTCTCTCCCTTAATGTCCTTGGGTCAGTTTTACAAGAAAAGGGAGAATTACTTTGCAGCTTCCAAATATCAAGAAACTGTAAAGGCATCCTGAAGGCAATAAAATCTGGCAGCCAAAGGAGCTGGTAGGCCTAGCATAAGATAACGAGATGGTGTCACCAGAGTTTGTCAGTGTAAATGCTGATTTGGCTCCCTTACTCCACATTCCTCCGCTTTTACCACATCCACTTCCTAATTCTTTCTCGGTTTCTTCTTCTCAGTATACTATTATTCCTGGATAAGACCTCAATTTCATGAGTATGGAAAACTGATTTTTGGGTTTTCACTTGATTTTGTAGTTTT
The DNA here is from genome assembly GCA_028646485.1 of Cryptoprocta ferox. Taxonomy (NCBI): domain Eukaryota; kingdom Metazoa; phylum Chordata; class Mammalia; order Carnivora; family Eupleridae; genus Cryptoprocta; species Cryptoprocta ferox. The sequence goes on from CM053559.1 coordinate 72,261,144, forward strand.
CACTGTGAGAGCAACATCAAATACCTGAAATATAAAAAAGTTCTGTGACCATGATCTAACATTTCCTTGATTTTCTAACAGATAGGAAAAAGAATCACTTTTCTTATTGCACCTTATTTTCCATGGCCACAAATTTAATCTATAGATTATGTTTGAATTGGGTCACTCACTACAAATATATTTTCTAAAGATTTGATTCTTATAAAATTCATTTTTCTCTAGTTTCACATATTCGCCCCATGCTTATTTTCCTGTATGTACAGCAGCAGAAAGTATGACGTTATACTGGCACATTTAAATGTCCTCTCTCCATGCCGAGCATCTTGGGGGGACTGGGGGCAATTCAGAGTGGTCCGGAGACCTACCCCACCTATCATTCACTTCATCATTGCAATTTCTGCTCTTTGCTAAACTGAAATTTGAAAGTATTACATCAAAAATAAGTCAGGTACTACCACAAATGTTACTAAGCACCCAGATGCAAATTTGACATATTTATAAAATACATTCTTGGTTGTAGGAAAATAAATATAAAATAAATTTTCCCTAAGCTTCCTATCCATCTTACCTGCCTTTCTCTCCTTTTCTCATCCAACCCCAATCACTTCTGCTGACCTCTTTCTGTACCATCCTTTGAAACACAAGTGGCCTCTCTCTAGCCTGGGGCTACATTTTTACTTAATGTTTATTTATTTTTGAGAGAGAGAGAGAGAGAGTGAGAGACAGGGAAGAGGCGGCAAGAGAGAGAGAGGGAGAGAGGGAGACACAGAATGTGAAGCAGGCTCCAGGCTCTGAGCTGTCAGCACAGAGGGCAACATGGGGCTCGAACTCAGGAACCGTGAGATCATGACCTGAGCTGAAATTGGATGCTTAACTGACTGAGCCACCTAGGTGCCTCTGGGGCTACTTTTTTTTCTTTTTTACACCTTTAAGGCCAGAAGTGGATAAAAATTAGCAAAAATAAAAGGGTCTTACCTGGGCAACATTCCACTATTAAGAGTAATCTGTTTTTGTAGAGTAACATTTGGGTTTTATATTTTATTCAGTTTCCTTTTTACTTAGTAAACATTTATGGAAAAGAAAAGTAAGTAGTCTCAAATTTTAAGTTAGAATGTGGACATTATGTTTTTTTCCTGGTTAATTCCATTCTAGTGACATAACAGAAGTTGGTGGCTCTATCGGGAAAGAAAGGCCTTGGATATGTGACTTTAAACAAGTTAGGTTCTTTGAGCTTTAGTTCTCTTATCTGTTAAAGGCAATAATGATATTACTTCATGATAGTATGTGGTGAGAATTTAATCACTTTGTCCTCCCCTTCAGAGTTCTGGGAGGAGACAAAGGAAAGCCAAGCCAATATTTTTTGATTCAATAGTCTGGAAGTGGAGCCCAGAAATTTATATGTTAAAAACAGACATATGTGATTCTGATATATAGCCCTTTGGGGCACATCATCCTAACGGATATACCCTTCGTTCAAAAAATAACGATCTTTAGAGTTAGTTTTGGGAATAAAACAATGCAAAAGTCTGCTTGCTATAATGCCATTGTACTACTTAGGTTTTAACTATGGGCCCCCTGGATGGCTTAGTCGGTTAGCATCTGACTTCGGCTTAGGTCATGATCTCGCGGTTAATGAGTTCAAGCCCCACGTCGAGTCTGTGCTGACAGCTCAGAGCCTGGAGCCTGCTTCGGATTCTGTGTCTCCCTCTATCTCTGTCCCTCCCCCACTCGTGCTCAGTCTGTCTTTCAAAAATAAATAAAAACATTTAAAAAATTTAAGTTTTAACTATATAGGTCTTTATAAACATTTCATCTTTAAGCTGATTTTGGAAACAGTAAGAGGACACTTGTCTTTACAGGTTTAAGCCTACAAAACTTAGCAGCATGTAAGACATATACTTTACGGTCCTCCAGTCTCTTGCTTTGGAAAAATGTATCTTATGTCCCTGTATTTATAAGAGCATATAATTCTCTAAAGGAAAAGATAGAAGCACCAACCAATTATTCCCCTTCCTAGGATCTAGGTACTATTTAGTAAACCAGTGCTTTAGTACCTGGGATAGTATAGTAGCCTTAAAGAAAGTAAATGTTTTCCAGAAGTTCTTAACCTATTCCCATTGTAACGTCCAAGAAGTATGTAGTCCATGAGACTCTGACTCAGTAGTTTGTACCATTGGATCAGAATTTATTTCCATATACTTGAAGAGTAGTGCATAGTTAGCAGTTTTCTGTTCACTTCTGAATATACCTTACACTTCTAAATTAGACATATTATATAGTCCACATGCAAAACAAATGCCAACTGCTGTCAAAGCTGTGGAATTGGTTACTCTTATGATTTCAAATTACTCTTGTTTTTGTAACTTGGGTATTTTACATGGAATTTTTTTTGAACAAATACAGAAAGTGGAAGACCACATTGATTTTCTTGCCAGGGGTTGGCAAACTATGGCCCACTGGCCAAATCCGGCCCAACGCTTGGTTTTGTAAACAAAGCTTTATTGGAACACAGCCACACATTTGTTTTCACACTGTCTTTGGCTGCTTTGTTCTACAGGGGCAGAGTTGAGTAGTTGCAACCGAGACTATATGGCTCTTAAAGCCTGAAACATTTATTGGGCCCTAACAGAAAAAGTTTGCTGACCTATGTATCTAGACTAATTCTATGTCACTTGATCCCAAACCAAGCTGATGGTTAAACTCTAGGATTCAGATAGTTTAGTTTTTTAATTTATACCAAACCTCATTCAAAAAGGATTTGATGGTTTACAATAAAACATATAATAATGAAATTACTAAAATGGAAATATAAAATTAGGGCTCAGACTGAATCTTCCTCTTAGTTACCATAATTTAAGCTTAATTTTGACTTGAGCCAAAAGCAACAAGGGAAAGAATAGAAATCTTACACTCAGAAAGAAGGGAACACTATGTTTCTTCCCCTAACCTTCCACATGCCCAAGTAGTATATTTAAAACAAGTTTCTTGAAGGAATTATTAAGTAGACAACCCTAAGTTATATAACTGGTGAAGAGTCAGAGCAACATTTGTATTGCAAATGAAGTGGATGTCATATCTTGGTTCAGAGAGCAAACTTCTAACACAAGCTGAGAGTACATTACAGCATGGTGTAGCGAAGCATTTCTAACTAAGAAGGGCTAGAGTTAATACTATGATAGTGTTTATCGATACTTGTATTGATATTAAACTCGAAAGATTGTGTTCTGGAGAATGGTATTTTAAATAATGTTGCTTTACAGCCCCCCCGCCCCCACCATAAGGATACTGTAATTTATCCAACTGTGTTCTTGAGAAGCACTATTAAAAGATATAGTTAATAGAGTGAGAGATACAGATCACTACTTAATGTTGTGGAAAATATATTAGAAAAGAAAAGCCTGTTTCCTTCCCTGTTTATAATTTAACAGTTTTCCATCCTCCTATATTTTTATTTACATTCACTTGCACTCATAAAAATGTCCAACACATCCATGTACCATTTGAAATTTAGTTTAATTTTGAAGGTTTCTTTGTAATGGCTACTGGCCAGAAGCTGTGTCTGAGGTTTGTATGGAAAAGAAACATCTACTATAGACCAATCTTAACTTTTGTGATGGAAAGCATATTTCAGGTTTTCTTTAGTTTATTTGTATTCAAAAAGATGCTATAAGGAAGTTGAGATTTAAGTTACCCTTAAGTAGGAAGGGCTTAACAACAGGAATTGCTTTCTTGGAGAGGTGGTAGACTGTGGTAATTAAAAAGAATAAGCTTTGGAGTAAGATCAAACCTGGGTTGAGTTCTAGTATTTCCTTTAATGGTTATACAACCTTGGACAAGTTACTTAACCTCTCAAAGCCAAAGTTTTCTCTTTGGGAATTGATTGTTTTGGATTGTTCTGTGAATGCCACATTACAGAACTCCAGAAATGGGAGCTAATATTGTTACTACTTTCAAGAACTAATTAGCAGAAGAGATTATGGAGATTCCTTTCTTGGGAGATGCATTTATATGAAGAACATAGGGGTACTGCTGCTGGAGAGTTTAAGGCAAATGAACTTGATACGTGTTTTCAAGGCCCTCTTTATCCACTTAGATGTTCCCACTGAAAGGTCGGGTTTGTAAACACAGTCTCCTGGATCATTCCCTTGGAAAAGACCCCTCATTAAAAATAATAATAATAATCTGTAAGCTTCTTGAAGTCAGGGACCATGTCTGTTCCGCTTGTCCCTTAAAACCATGCCCTCCATATAGAGGCACACAATAAATAATTTATTGAATACACTTGAATACATGAATAAATGAAGGTAAAATAGTGTGCTAGTATTTGAGCCCCTTAAGTGGAACTACTTCAGAGAATTCACATTAAAACTTAATTGATAAACCTTCTATTTTTACATAACTTTACAGGAACACTGATACCCTACCCATGCTCAGATCTGCTCTTATATAAAAATAATGCATCCACAAATATGGTAAGTAAATAGGGCTGCTACTACCTGTTGAGGCTTTTAAGTGCTTGTGTCCATTTTTCAGAATTTTTCTCTTCTTCTTTTGCTTTTAAGACTCCTCTGTCACATTTACCAGCATTACTGCCTGTTGGTTTTGGAGGAGGATGGATGAGTTTAGTTCTAAACATGTTCAGTCTCAGTTGCTGTGAGCTTTTTATATAAATGTATTTAGCAGAAACTGAAGAAAGCAGAGAGGCCAAGGCAGGAGATGAGGATTTGTGAGTTACTTGCTTAGAGGTGATGACTGATTCACCAAAGGTTTACTGTTCCATAGAACAATGAAACACAAAGTGTTACCTAATAAATACTCTCCAGTAAAGGACATGCAAAAGTAAGCATACAGCTTTTGCGGCTTGTGAACATAGAAAGCATTAAGGGTCAGAACCCCCATCTTGTCATTTGGGTCCTGTTTGTGTCCTCTACGTTATGTTCTTTACTTCTTTGCTGAGCATAGTGTAAAATATTCCCGCTTGTGCTCTTCCAATCCCTTGCTTTGGAAAAATATATATTTATAATATACACCTTCTCTACAGAAAGAGAATCACCATCACATTATTCTCTTTCATATCATCCAGGTCCTATTTAGTAAATCAGTATTTTAGTTCATAGAATGGAGCAGTGGCCTAAGAGAGAATAAATATTTCCAAAAGTTTTTAACTTGCTCCCAGGGTAGAGTCTAAGTAATATATGGTCCAAGAGACTCTGACACGCAGTATATTTTATCATTGGGTGAGAATTATTTATGTATACTTGAAGAAGGCATATTTCTCCAGTTGCAGCCGAAACCAGATCTGCAACAGCCACAAGAAAATAGATGGTTCCAATTGCAAAGAATGTTTCTGGGAGGCCCTGCAAGTAGTTGGACCAATATTTTTGTATCCCCACTGTTTAACGGGACACTTGGGTACAAGATTTATTTGTAGCAACTCTAGAAGACATAACCAGGACCAATTTAAGGATGAACGTTTTATCAGTCAGAGTTACCCAGCAGGGGAACTGCCCATCTCCGAACACAGGAAGTGTTGTTGGAACAGAGTCAAGTTAGGTAGGGGTGCTGCCTAGCAGTTTCTTTATTTCTCAGGAGAATGAGGAAAATCACCACCCAAGTCTTTTTCAGATTGGCACTATAACATTCATGGCCACGGAGTGAGAGAAAGTAAGACGTGATTTTAAACCTCATCATTCTAGGATTCCTTTCCTTACATCTTTTTAGCCTCATGTCCAAGGGCAGAAGAGAGAAATGGTAAGCAAAGGAGTGGAGAAACATTGGTCTGGAGGCAAAATGGGAGGTGATCCCCTTTGGCTACTAGTGCATGTTGATAGCAGATGCTTCCACTGATCTTAAAACTGGAGAGCCTGATGAACTCTCTTCTCCTTCCTTCCTGTCTCCAGACTCAAACTGCTGCTTTCCTGAGTTTAATATGCTATATGACTATTTAGTAGGAAGACCAAAGAGTAAAGGTCACATTTAAAATGCACAGTGTGTTTTGCCTTGTCAGTATTTCACCTAGAACACCTTTGACATATGTTTTTTATTATGCAAGTAATAGGTTTTGGATGATATCAGAAGTGCTTCTGTGCCTTTCTTTAATCAAACTGGGGAAAAAAAGGAAATTGAATCAAAGAAACTTACAGGTCTGCACCATTCTATTTTATTGTATTATGACACGCAGTAATTGTGTGTTCAGGTTTATTGTTATTTTCTTCAGTGCTTATAGAAGTACTGATGTATTTATGACCAAACAGAATTTGTTCTTTAATTGGCACACTATAGCCCAAGGAATGTTTATTTAACCCTAACTCAGTTGAGTTGTTTATACTACAGAGACCTGAGTTCAATTTACTTTACTTTTTGAAAAAAGCTTTCTTATTTATAAATGTTGAGCTTCAAGTGACCTCTCCATTCTAATGTTTCCTTTACCCTCCACTGTGCAAAGAGAACAAAAAGCCAGTGTCTCATTTTTACTCCAAAGAAACTAAACTACTTCCTTTAGTGGGTTGGTTCTTACCATTGAAAATGGTAACCAGATGTTTACTGAAATCCCTAGCATTTCTCCTTCAAGCCTAGCTTCCTTCTAATCTTTTGATCTTTTTAAGTTTCATAGAAACCAGATTGGGTATTTAAATTTTCCAAAGCTGGGAAATGTTTAATAGAGCTTTGAATATAATTTTCTGAACCATTTTCCTTAAATGCACTTTCTGCTACTTTTATTTTTTTAAAAAGGATAGCATTAACATTTTTTTTTGCAATACTATCAATTTTATTTAACCATATTACATAAAACACACTGTACTATTGTTTGGTTTAGTGTGAAGGGAAAAAAAAGTCTTGCAGTTTTTTCCCTGGCAAATACATATGCTTGTTCTTGTATAGAACAACAGAAATCTACTTTTCACCTGGTTTTGCCTCAGTTACAAAGTTAATAGCCAGATTCATGGCCAGTTAAAATATTGAACTCATTTCAGACACTAGGTAACGTGATTCTCGCTGATCTTTTTAGATCAGTGTTTCTCAAACTTGGCTGTCCACTGAAGTCCTGTGAGGAGCCTTAAACTCCTGTGTCCTAGCTTCTACCTCCAGATCTTTGGATTGAATGGATCTAGAGTTTTGGCCTGGATATCACGAGTTTAAAATCTCCAGGTGATTCCAAAGTACAGGCAAATTTGGGAACTTTGGTTGATGTTCTGTATTGTTTTCACCTCAAATTTTTATAAATACAGTTGGCTCTTAACACAGATTCAAACCGTGTGGGTCCACTTATACTTGGATTTCTTACAGTACAGTCCTGTAAGTGTATTTGCTCTTCCTTATGATTTTCTTTCTTTTTGTTAATGTTTTATTTATTTTTGGGAGAGAGAGTACAAGTGGAGGAGGGGCAGAGAGAGAGAGGGAGACAGAAGATCTGAAGCAGGCCCCAGGCTCTGAGCTGTCAGGACAGAGCCGGATGGAGGGCTGGAACTCATGAACCATGAGATCATGACCAGAGCTGAAGTTGGACACAACCGACTGAGGCACCCAGGTGCCCCTTCCTTATGGTTTTCTTAATAATATTTCTTTTCTATAGCTTACTTTATTGTAACAGTACAGCATATGATACATGTAACATACAAAACATGTGTTAGTCGACTATTCATGTTATTGGTAAGGCTTTCGGTCAACAGTGGGCTATTAGTGGTTAAGTTTTGGGGAAGTTTAAAGTTATACACAGAGTTTCTACCCTGAAGGGGTTGGAACTTCCTAACCCTCATACTATTCAAGGGTCAACTGTAATTTATTTCAGGTCATTGTTTTTTCATATTCTTTAGAATTAAAGACTTTTTTTTAGACATTAGACATTGTGTTTGGTTTTGCCATATAAACTATGCTTTGAATGACAGATCTAATTTGTAAAAACAAATAATACTCATATTATATTTAGATTAAGGAAAGACTCCAGGAAAGAAAAACAAACTGTTTCATATGGGACTTTTCAAGTGACAGAGCATGTAGATTAAGTACAAAGGAGTTTGGGGACTCCAGATATTGTGTGTTTACTATGCTAGTATATTATCACATTTAGATGCTTGAAATATTTTAGACGTTTTCCTCAATTTGGGAGGAGTTTGGAAGCATCTGACCACATTTTCAAGACTGCCCCTTCACTTTTACACCACTTTTTCTTTCCAGTCTCCATTTTATAATTAACGTAAACCTCCCCAATCACTTTCTTTTGAGACTTGATTTTCCTTCTGGAGAATTAATTAGCTAATTAATTATTATTAATCAATGTTTCCCTCTAGATATCCTCTATGATTTTTCATCTTCTTTTTAGCTAAATTCACTTCTTCCTAACCCTATATCTTTGTGGACGTCCAGACTACAGCTTGAATCCCCTTTCCCTTAAAATAATTTTTTTCAGAATTTACCAGGAAACTCCTTTTTGTTACAAAATACAGCCACTATATTTATGATTGCATTATTTTTGGTATAAGAGCAGATTTTATTATGAGTAGAATATCAGTGTTCTTCAGAGGTTATATAAAAATTTTAAAAAACTGAAATTAAGCTTTAATGTGAATTCACTGAGGCAATTTCTCAATTTCCTTGGTCTTACATAGCAGTGTTTCCCAAACTTGGTGAAATGTGTGAACCAGTGGAATAAACAACCTGTCCTAGAATTGAGTGGGTCCCACAGGGTGTGGGATTTTCTTACCAACTGTTTTCTCCCTTAACTTCCTTAATACTGCCCTCTCCTGCTTCTCCAACCTTTCTGACCCTGCTTCTTTATAACCTTCCTCCAAATATGAGCATTCTCCAAGACATTTGCCCCAGTCATCATGTTTCCCCCTATCTTGACATTTCTTCAAGATATTTTTCTACTCTGCAGATTCAGTAATCTCCTCTGGGGAACAGGTTGGTGGCAGCCAGAGGTGGGGGTGGGAGGACTGGGCAAAATGGGTGAAGGTGGCCAAAAGGTACATGCTTCCACTGAGAAGTAAGTTCTAGGGACATCATGGACAGTGTGATGACTACAGTTAATTACACCATATTTTCTATTTGAAAGTCTCTACGAGAGTAAATGGTAAACGTTCTCATCATACATACACACACAAATTTGTAACCATGTGGTGATGCATGTTAACTAGATTTATTGTGGTGGCCATTTTGCAATATACACATATTGAATCATGTTGTGTACCTGAATTGAATATAATGTTATCTGCAGTTATATCTCACTAAAAAAATATCTCCTCTGGAGGTATAACCTTTGAATAATGTTGAATCCTAATCTGTTTTCTCTAGGCAGGATTTTTAGAGTCTTGATTGTCAAGTACCTGATAGATGGTTTGGTTTGTGTGTCCCACTGTGTCAACACGTAGCAAACTGCACGGATTACCTTCCACCGTGGCAACATCTGTGGTTCTGCCTGCCATGTTTCTCTTGCTGGTACCACATTCTCTCAGTCTCTCAGGTGCTAATGCTTATCGTCAAGTTCTCCCGCTCCTTCAACTGCAACACACATTAGGCACCAAGTCTACCTCCGTCACATGGCTCTTTGTTCTGTGCCTCTCATGCCATCACAGTAGCTATTACTCTCCCAACTGCTTGGATGTGCTTTCTACAAGACATCCCCACCATGACTGCCAGTTCAATATTTCACAAACATAGCTTTGCTCACATCACTTCCCTGTGCAGAAGTCTTCAGTGATCTCTCACTTCCTTCTAATCAGAAGACATGTTTCTTGGTGTGGCATTCAAAGCTTCCCAGGCCATGGTGTCAGATACCTCCCCAGCCCTGCTGTAGTGTGATTCTCAGGCCTGTTCTCACACTCAAATTATTCAATGAACTTAACAATTTAAAAAGTCAGTGCCCAGGCTCCACTTCTGAAAATTATATCAGAAATTTAGGTGAGGAGAATGAACCTGGACATTACTATTTTTTTACTGGGCTCCCAGGTGATGGTCATGTGTGGGCTTCCTGACATTGGCCTACTCATCTTTGCCTGATCAAAGCTTTGTGGTTTGCATTGCTACTGAGGTTTTTGGCTCCTAGAATTCCTTCCTGTCTGCCATTTCTTAGAATTCAAATTAATGTATAAGTTGACCCATAAATATCCCTCAAAGTAGAAAAGTTAAACAAGTTATCGGAGACCTCATCGCACATTATTCACATATCTCTGAGGCCTAGAGTATGTGTTGTGTTACATTTTTAAATAATCCTTTTGTGTTTATCTCATCTCCCCTTCTATATTTGTAAGCTTATTGTAAAGCAGGGCATGTTTTATTTATCTATACTTTCTTCTGCATAGGATAGTGTCTTGCAGGTACCTAGTAGATACACAACTAAATGAATAAGCAATTGAAAAAATAAACCTTCAAATATACTAATAGAATAGCTGAATCTTCCCTTTGCATATTCAAGCACCATTTGCTTCTTAGAAAAGTAGGGGAAAAATACTTAGTATGATAGGAAATAGCTGTATGGTACAGCAAACTAAAATGTGCTCCAGGCTGTGTCTGAGCAAAACCAACTGAAAAACAGAACTCACATACCTGCTGCTCTTAAAAAAGATTCTCTGTAGCCTTGTTTCAGAGTTGGTCAAGCCAGTGCCATCTCTGCTTTCAAAGAAACATTTCCACCAACAAGTTAATAATAACCTTTCAATAGTAATGATAACTCTTTTCAGCACTTTCTCTAAGGAAAAATATGAAAGTCATATGTGAATCTCATCATCTATGCAACAAAATGGTCTAAGTGGAGCAGGGAACTTTTGGAATTTAAAAAATCTTGTTAGCATTCCACCTCATTATCAGAGTGACCACACAAGTGATTAAGGGCTATAAAGGGCAGAAGTGACTCGCAGGGGGCCCTGCTTCTCTAATAGCAAGCTCTATATTTTGTACTTAAAGGAAGGTAGAGGGAATCCCTGTCTCAGTGGTTGCTTAAAGAACATGGTTTTGGCAAAGCTCCAGGGTAGTAGCTACTGTTTGCTGGGTCCTTGATTCTCAAACTTAATATGCAGCAGAATTGTCTGGAAGGCTTCTTAAATCACAGATTGCGGAACCCTACTCCTAGGAGATCTAATCCAGTAACAGTGGGGCAGGGGAAGAGGGGTGTTACAGTAAAGAAAACAAGTTCCCAGGAAATGCTAACGTACTGGTCCTGGAGCAGGTGTTGAGAACTATTGTGCTGGATATTTCTTCATTACGTGTTTTCAGTGTTTCTTGCAGAAACACAAAGAAGTTCTGCCTATTTGTTATTTAACTAGTTAAATGGCCAAACGGTTCCCATTTGCCTTCCAGGACCCTGAATCAGTCATCCACCTTGGTGAGAAGCCCTGCTCCCAAATTCAAATACATGCTAAAGCCATCAATTATAAGTTGGCATGCAAAGCTTTGGTATGTGTTATCTTAATTCTTTAAAGTCAAGGCCTGGGATCCATTTGAGAGTGATGGTAACAAGCAGCTGCATTAAACTGTCCTTGGGCATGTTGGGCTTGCTTGCATATAGTAGGATTGAGGTAAAAATATGGACATATGATTTATCCCAAATGGTAATTATATGCCCCCCGAGGAGCAGCAAAATGGTACTATGGAAGAGAGGACAACTACCTTGGATTGCACTGTCTGTGTGAAGCCGTGACTAAGTTCCCTAATTTCTTCAGACGCCTTTCATTTTACAGAAGATGAAGATTTTTGGACTAGATAATCTTAAAGATCTATTCCAATTGCAAAATACATAAAAAGTACAGTAAAGAATGGAGGAGATTACCTGCAATGCCACCAACAAAGACAGCTAATGTTGGACATGTTTCTTTACAAGTATTTCATACATTTTATACACTTTTCTAGCTTGCTTTTTTTTATTTATCAGAAACACCTGCCATAAAAACCTTGTAAACATTATTTCAATGGCTACATAAAATTATATTATATGGATATATTTAATGTTCACTAATACAATTTCCTTAGACTTTTCCAAATTGTTAAATATTTCTGATATTGCCAGTGTTTGGCTATTGTAAATAATTCTTGTATATATAAAGTCTTGATATAAATCTTTGTCTACATTTCTAATTCTTTCTTTAGTATACATTTCTAAAATTAAAATTACTAGGATGAAGAATGAGGGCCCACTTTGAAGCTCTTCATTCATGCTCTCAAAATTCTACCTGAAAAAGTTAAACCATTTCCCATTAGACATGCAAAAAATTTCCCATCTCATCAAACCTCACCAGTATTAAATCTCTGTCATTTTAGTAAGCGAGATTGTTTTCAGAATGAGAACTTTATCTGGTGGTCTATGGAAGTATAGCATGGAAATCCAAATTCACAGCTGTAGTATAAACACATTGTTTCTGCTGGAAATTGGTACTTGCATCATGGTAAGAATGCTGGGAATGCCAGAAACGCTGGCCCATTCCATGGTAATCTGAAGCTCATCCAGAGAGCCAACATATCAGGAATAATGAGTGTTTGCATTTCGCTTGGTTTGTTTGCTCAAGGATTTCTATTCATTATTTGTCCATTTATTTGAGAAATAGCATATTAACGTTTATCATCAAGACCTTATTTTGTGGGTACCTGAAATCCTAACTCATAACTGTACACAGCATGACTGTTGCATGCTAAGACTGATTTTTATCTCTTGTCTTATGGAAAGAAATCCTATTACTTTGTCAACCTGAGTATTTTTAAGATACTATAATATCAGGGACATTTTGAATTTAAAAATGATCAAGATCCAGGTTAATTTTCTATACATTTTCGCTTCTATGTAACAGTTAATTGACATTTTACAGTACTTTGAAAGATATACAATGTGTGAAAAGACTCAATGTCAGTTTTCTTAGAGAAAATATTTCTTTACTAGATGCATATGGAAAATAGTCCCATTTTCAAAGACGTTATATGTTTATGGTAGAATATTCAATCAAATATTTGCAAATACAAAGATGAACGTGAAAAATTAAATCCAAATTCCACCACCCAGAGATAACACAGTTAATGTTGTGCATGTTTCCAGGCATCTCCCTAAGCACAACCCAAACATGCACACATACACACACACACACACACACGCACACACACACACACACTTTCATCTTACCCTTTTGCCCCCTGCCTCTTTATACGATAGTTTATCCCACATGTTTTAACAGATAAAGTGTTAATATTCTGATATTCTGATAAAGGCTTTGCAATAGCAATATAATTTAAAATTTTTAATAAATTTTCGTATCAGTAGTTTTAAGTTTGTCTTTTTTTTGATTATTACTAAATGCACTGATATGCATTTCATTTTTTATTTTCTTTTGTGATATGCCCTTTATATCCATTAACTCATTGAATTCTCATTCACAGTCCATAAGGTAGGTATTTTGATTTCATAAGGGAGGAACTGAGCAAGGGGTCTCATAAATGGTACAGCTAAGGTTTGTCCCTGGGCTGTCTCTCTCCAAACTTGAGTCTTTAACCATGATACCAAACTAGTTTCTGAAAGTGTATGGAAACTTCCTTTGCTTCATTCTTTTTAGTATTTTATTATATGGAAAGGAATGCCGCAATATTTTAACTAAGTCTTTCTTCATAGATATTTAGAATTGTTTCAACTAATTGCTGTATGATACAACTTCGCTACAATATTCATTTAGATTAAATTTTGGAGATTTGAGTGTGAAAGTCCATTATTGTATAGATGGGTGAAAATATTAAAACTGGGGTTCTCCTTGCCAAATTTCTCCACAAAAGTTTGGCTCCTATTTTTACTTTCATCACCAGTGCTAGCTCATGATCTTTAACAAATAGATGTTAACATGTTTTTTAATCTGACTAGATTAAAAATGACACATCAGTTTAATTTTTTACTAAAAAGGAAGTTTTACTTACACATCAAATACAAATATTTTTATTATGCCAAATATTGTTTGTTTACTTCATTTTTATGTATAAAACTTTTTTATACAATGCATATAAATAAGAAATTTATAGAGGGGGGCACCTGGCTGGCTTAATTGGTAGAGTATGTGACTCTTGATCTCAGGGTTGTAAATTCTAGCCCTACATTGGGTGTACAGATTACCTAGAAAATAAAATTTTTAAAAAAGGGCATTTATAGAAAGCAAATCCAAGTGGTAAAATAAAGAAGAAAAGGTCATGAAATTCAGAAAATGTTACAGAAAGACAATTTAAAGTATAGGATATCACTTTACATTCATAGAACTGATAAAATCCAAAATTGGTGATATCACCTATTGCTGGAAGCTCTCCTACCTTGCTTGCGGAAATTTGAAATGTTGTAGTTTTCTTTTGGAAAGCAATCTGCAAAAATCCACAAAATTTAAAATATGAAAACTTTTAAAACCAGCAATATGAATATTGGGAATCAATTTGATAGAAGCCACAGCATCAAAACATAGTAAAATATGTACACAAATCTTAAAATTAACAATGTCAATAAAACAGAGAAGATGATTTTAGATAAGGACAATTAAAGAAAATGAGATTACTGTCTGAATTTGAGCAGTAAATAATTAGAGAGAAAAATAGCAAATTATGTCCCAAGCATCCACCCAGAGAGGTGGAAAATTACTGTTATGAGGTAAGAGGAAACTATGATTTTGCAGAATTCTGTTAGAATATGTGGGATAAATTATACCTCTTAGATGCATAAGAACAAGTCACTTTAAAAGAATGGTACACTTTAACAGTACTTGGCAGAGTTTCACATTGACCTAAATATTCTTCATCTCATGGATAACAGAATTATTAGCCTCAGGAGACATTTCCAATACCCTTTTGGCTTCTAGGAGCAGGACCAATTTTCAGAAAATTGTGAAGTGGATGAAAATTGTCTTAGGTGATAGCCCTGTTTACCCACTATCCAGGTCCCTCCTTACCCAAAGCATCTACTTCAGGGTGTCACAGGGGTTGGCCTAGCTGGTCAGGTCACACCTACCACTTGGGCCTGTTGCTACTCACTCAGGAGAATGTACATTCCTTCGTCATTAGTTTCAAGGCTCAAGGTGTCACCTGTTCTAGCAAATGCTCAGTGTCAAGGAGAGAAAACTGCTGAGCCCAGCTCTAGATAATGTGCTTGAATTTTAACTGGGGCTTACTACTGCTGAGGTCCTCTCTTTTCCTTAGATTGAAGCCACCAGTGAGTACCTTTCCTCCTTCTTACCATAGGAGAAGTAGAAGCATAAAGGGGCAGCAAGTAGTTGGGAGAGAAGGTTATTCCCTGTGTTTTCTAAATTACACTTGTATCACTCTATGCAGAAACCTTAAATAATAACCTACAAGACACATAGAAGATGTTGTAGTTTGTTTCTTGAAATAAGTTCATCACCTAGATCTGGAATTTATCTGCCCATGTATACATACTACTCAACCTATTTATTCATTAAACAAATACTAATATAAATCTCAACAAGTACCAGGCACTGTTCTAAGCACTTTACAAATATTAATGCATTTAATCCTCATAATGTTCCCTAAATGTTGGTATTGTTATTACAACTATTTTTTGGAATGACCTTTAACAAACTCATTATATTATCTATTGCTTGATTTGAAAATAGAAGATAAGACTTGCCCCATAAATATCTTATGGAAATATATGATTGGGTTAAAGACGTCTCCAAAGAGATGGAAAATAATGTATTATGAGTAGGAGATACGTAATCCTAAAATACTTGTTGCATTAAGTAATAAGCCATTGAGGGAGCTGATTCTTTTTCTCATGTTAGTGGATTATATCTTCTCAAGCCTTAGTTCTCATCTGTGCTGAATTAGTGTGGAATTATTCGTAGAGTAAATTTTAAATCAATGACTCCCTCCACCCTCTCACATTGCTCATAGTCCCCAGTGCCTTATTATAAAATGTTAAGCCAGACATGACTAGGTTGCATTCACTGCATTTTAAAGAAGTCAAGGAAAATGACTTTTAATGAAACAGGAAGAAAAAATTATATTTGGTTAAATGAAGTGTCACAATGCTAATTATACACTAAAACCTCCTGTTCCATAATGTGGAATTCAGTATAAGGAATGTCTGTCAAAAACTCATGTCAAGTACTCAAGTAATGAAAGAACTCAATGTAGGGGTGCCTGGGTGGCTCAGTCAGTTAAGTGTCTGACTTTGGCTTAGGTCCTGATCCTGTGGTTTGTGAGTTTGAGACCTGTGTGGGGCTCTGTGCTCATAGCTCATAGCTTGGAACCTGCCTGCTTCAGATTCTGTCTCCCTCTCTCTCTCTGCCCCTCCCCAGCTCATGCTTTCTCTCTCTCTCTCTCTCTCTCTCTCTCTCTCGCTCTCCTCTCTCAAAAATAAATAAACATATAAACATTTTTTTAAAAGAACTTAATGTAAAGCTCTAACCTCATAACAAGTGTTATGAGTCAGGCATCAAGTTATTTCATAATAGACACTAAATACTCAAGTTATATTCAATACATGATGATTAAACAAGAACAAAGGGTAGGACACTAAAGTTGGTGGTGTTGGGAGAGACAGCATTTCAAAGATGAAAGAGACCTTTCAAGGAACTATAGGGCATAGGTGTATATGAGTGCTTCTCAAATTTACATGCACATATAGATTACCTGGGGATCCTGTTATTGAGAAATTCTGACTTGGTAAGGTCTAAGTTGGGGCTGAAATGTTACATTTCTAACAAGCTTTCAGCTGATGACAATGTTTTAGGTCTAAGGACCATTGTTAAATAGTAAGGATGCACATGTTTAACTGTAATATAAGATATAATGTAAGCAGTATGAAGGGAAGATAAAATATTCCGGAACAGAAAAAGGAGGTTGCTAATGCTGTGTGGGAATCTTGGCAGGTGTGCAAGTAGAATACTTGATAGGTAACAATGAGCTCTCAAGCAGAGTTTTGAAGGAAGAGTGTTCAACAGCATGAGCTGCATGCTAGAGGCACACAGGTCTGCAAGTGCTTGGAGTCTCAGGGACCAACAAGCGGTTGATGTGGTGGGAGAGGAAGCTGGGGGCTGCTTTGACAAGACTAGAAGACTAGGTTAGGACAGATATAAGAGCCTAGGTTGTGTTGCTAAGGAATTCGATCTGTGATGTGCTGGCAATAAGATGTTTTTAGAGGATAACTCTGACTGTAGAGGAGAAGTGGTTAGAGAAGTAAAAAGAGCTATAAGCAGGGAGACTAGGAGACTTTGGAGAGAAGATGAAATCTTAGGTTTAGTGAATGTGGTAGGATTTGGAAAAGTCAGGAAGTTATTTAAAAAATTCTAATTTAAAATGGATGGGAATTGAAAATCAATGGAATGTAAGAATGAAAGACAAGTACAAGTTGAAGATGACCTTATGCTTTCCAGCTTGAGGGAGAGAGAGGCTACACCTTTGATAATAAGAAGAGTGGAAGGAAGGACAAGATTTTGGCAGGAGATAATGGGTTCAGATTTGTACTTGCTTAGCAGGGCATTTGCTCTAGAAAGTAACCTGAAATGCCTCTCTGAAACATGAGAAAGGTAGATAAATGTAAATTTAGGAATCAATGGCAATGAAGCAATAGCTAAAGCAATGGATGTAAATAAAATCACCAAAGGATTTGACTTTAAATTTTTTTATGTTTTTAATTTATTTTTGAGAGACAGAGAGAGAGACAGCACAAGCAGGGGATGGTCAGAGAGAGAGAGGGACACACAGAATCCAAAGACAGACTCCAGGCTCTGAGCTAGCTGTCAGCACAGAGCCCAACGCGGGGCTCAAACCCACAAACCGTGAGATCATGTCCTGAGCTGAAGTCAGACGCCTAATGAACTGAGCCACCCAGGCGCCCCAGGATTTGACTTTAGAGAGAAATAGTAACAAATGCAAAGCTAGGAATTTGGAGAGCTGCATGTATTAACAGGAGGGTCTCAAAACTCAAACTTGATCTATTTTTTCAGTCCTCTATACTCCAATGGAGTTTGTATTACCAGAGGATGAATCTTGCATAAAAAGTAATTATTTTTCACTTTCAGCATTGTAGTGCTGATTGGGTTTGTGATACAACATCTTGACTATAAAATCCTTAGGAAGATATATAATTAGTATGTGACAGTTTATGCCTCGTTACGTCCACATACTTAATAATCATCTTATTTCCTCTGGAGAATTTATTCTGTTTTTTTAAATACTGAAATCCATTTTATTCAGATTGCCTTGTTTTTCTACATAATGTCCTTTTTCTGTTCCAAAGTCCCATCAGGATATCATATTACATTTAGCCATCATGTCTCCTTAGGCTTCTCTTGGCTGTGACAGTTTCTCAGACTTCCTTTGTTTTTGATAACCTTGGCAGCTCTGAAAACTGGTCAGGTACTTTGATCTTTCTCTACTGGGATTTGCCTGATGTTTTCCCCATGAGTAGACTGGAATTATGGGTTGCAGGAGTAAGACCACAGAGGTAAAATATCTTTCTCATCACTTCATATCAAAGGTATATACTATCAACATGACTTATCGCTGTTGGTGTTAACCTTGATCACTTGACTGAGGTAGTGTTTGGCAGGTTTCCCACTGTCGCTCTTTTCCTTCCCCTCTCCATACTGTACTCTTTGGAAGGATGTCATTATGTTCAGCTCCCAGAGAAGGACCAGGAAGTTGTATTCCACCTCCTTGAGTTTGGAGTAGCTACATAAATTATTTGGTATTTTTCTACTCACAAGTTTTGTCTCTTCTTCCCCACTTATTTGTTAATTCAGGTCATTTGTTTATATCAGCATGGACTAATGGATAGTTATTTTATACTTTTGGCTATAGTCCAATATTGCTTATTCTGTTGCTGAAATCTCTCCAGTTATAACCATTGGCTCCTGTGTCCCTGTCACATAGTTCCATCATTGCTTTCATTGTTTGCTTATTTGTTTTGAGCTCTTCCTTACTTTCTGGCACAATGATGCTCCAGGCTTGGCTTGTATATTTACTACTCCAGCCTCTTGAATCAGCCATTTCTCCAAGGACCTATGGTTCCTTTTATTGCAGAATGATGTTAGAAACCAATGTCTAGGCACTAGATGTAGTCTTATTTTTCTTAACTGCTGCACTATTCATTCTTTTAAGGTCTTCTAAGCTGGTGAGGATTCAGGACATTTAGAAATTTGGTAAAATGCTATAGAGAGTTTTATCCCAGACAGACAACAGTCTTGAAATCAGTGAAAGTTTAAATACACATTCGGTACACTTCAATAGCAGATGACAGAAGTGCCATGAAAATCTTTAAAAATATTTTTAAAAAACATATGGAAGGAACTTTAGCAAGCCTTCAAAGGAAATATATCTTGAATGTATTTCATAGGAATAAACTGATCTATTTCCTTTAAAACTCTTCTTTTAAAAAAATGTTTGAAAGGGAGAGAGAGAGAGAGAGAAAACACGCATGCGGGTGAAAGGCAGAGAAAGAGGGGGAGAGAGAATCCTAAGCAGGCGCCACACTATCAACATGAGCCTAACATGGGGTTTGATCTCACAAACAGTGAGATCATGACCTGAGCCAAAATCAAGAATTGGAGGCTTAACTGACTGTGCCACCCAGGAACCCCATCCTTTCAAACTTTTCTTAATGGAAAATTTCTTCAGAGCAGGAGTCTTACACTTTTGCGAAAATTTAAGCATGATATTGGTTTCTTAAGCTTATGAGTAGAGCAGATTTTCAGGAGCTCAAAAATCCTCACAGAAATTATCTCATTGATTTCCACAACCTCTCATGGGGCAGAAAGTGGGTAGATAGTAGAATAGGAAAGCTTGATTTCTACTGTGGATTTAGAAAACCAAGAGAGAGAATGGCTTAGATATTCTATATGGTAAAACACAAAGTTTTTATCATCAGCTCTTAAAGGATAAGGAGCCAGAGGCAGCATAAGCAAAAACCCATAACCAGATTGTTGAGGTAAGGAACTAGATTTAATTAGATTTTGTGACTTGAATTTATTCAAGATCTAAAGGTTCTATATATAATTTCTCTTAAATTAAATTCTGAAAATTGCTATATTGAATCCAATAAACATCGAAGTGTCTACTATAATCAGTGTTAGATACAAGAAGGTGAATCATTTTTGTTCTTAAAGAACAGCCGTGAATAAAATTTCCTGTGGGTCCTAAGTTGATGTTCCGTATATCTATTATATTAAGAATACAGTTAAAGGAACTGGTTAATTCAATTTGAAAGATTCAAGAAAAGATATAGGTATTTGCAGTGGCTTGTATCCAAACAAACCTATGGTGTTACCAACCATAGAACTTAATTTGTCATCAACAAGTTGATAATGTATTCATGAATGTCACATTATTTACTAATTCTGATAAAGGATGGATACAGGGAAAATAAGACTTTGTTATTCAACAAGAATCTCATAGTCTAGGATGAAGAAAAAAAAGAGTATACAGATGGAACTGTGAATATATGCACTTTTCTCATGTTATATTATAAAGGAATATTATGTATTATTTAAAATTAAACATCTTGTGTATTTCATGCTAAAAAAAACCCACATATTTTAGGAAATCACTGTACTTGTATCCTTTTGGAATATAATAGTCTAACACTGTGAATAAGTAAATGAGGCTTGGCTTTTGTAGCTATGTATCTTGAAAGCTCTTGGACAAGTTTATTTTCCAAGTCAGAATTTATAAATCTTTTCTGCTTCAATTTGATGTATGGATGTATGTGTTCACAAAAAAAGTTTCCACTAAGTAAAGCGCTTGGAATCGGCTTTGTTTTTATAATTTCTTTAAATGCTAGGAATGGTTACTTTATTTTCTCAGGCTTACTTCTCTCATCCTTACTAAGAACCAAAATATATTTTTAGGTCCTCTTTGTAAAACTACTTTAAAATTTTCCTCACTACTTCCATTTTTAATTTTTACAATGTGCTGGCTTTTGATTATGTCTTGATTGTTGATCTGTGGGTCACATTCAATTATATATTCACTGTGGATCTCACAAATATATAGCAAATGTTCTGAAATCCCAACCATTGTTGTAGATACTGAGGATACGGCAGTGAACAAAATAGACACAGCCCTGCCCTCATGGAGCTCATATTCTAATGGGAAGAGGCAGGCAATAAATAAATAGACAAGAAATACATAATCTGTCAGATGATGATAAACGCTGTAAAGAAAAATAAAGCAGGAATAGACAATATTCTGTGATTTTTATGTAGTGTGCCAGAAAATTAAAATTGAGAATAAACAGCAGGTACATGAATGATGGTATCTCAGAGCTCTCTGTTGTTCTCTGGATTGAGTAACTGATCTGGCAGACTCTATCAATGAAGGAGGTCATTTGTGAGCCAGGAAATGATTGTTTGCTTTACATGGCAGTCTGACTATGAGAGACTGGAAATATTCTGGAGTCAGTCCTCGCTCCACAGGGCAGATACTTGATTAAAACAAAAACAAGAACATAACCTTTAAAAATAGCTCTTACTTTTAACACTCAGATGTTACTTGGTTCCTGAGAACAAGTAGAGAAAGATAAAAACTACAGTCAGTAGTTTTTTATGTCTGAATTAATAAATCCGGACCCAGACAACCCCTAAAATTGTCCAGAGAATCTTCATTGCTACCTGAGCCAACAGTGAGGAGGCATGAGAGTGTGGTATTATCAGCAACTTTGTTCCACAGTTTATGGGAGAAGCCTATAGATTTCTCATGTTTTTGTAGTTTTGAGATGGAGAACAGAACATCCACATCCTGTTTTCTTAGAACAATGGCCTGTGACCTCTCTATTTATGGGCTGAGCTAGTCTCATCTGGGAGCTAGTCTTGCTCTGGTTTCTTTGTGACTGGGAAAGAAATCATTTCAACCATCTAAAAATCTAAGAAACTTTTAGAGAGAGATTTCTTTTCAAAAGTATGTGGAAGCCAAGTTAATATTTATAGTTTCTGAGTACATGTGCAGTTGAAAATTCCTTCCTTTTAAAGATAAAAGTACTTACTTCAATTACCAGTGATAGCTAATAATGCTTGGGGGCACTATTGATGGGTGAGGGTATAGGAATACCCAAGATACTTGTTATAGACCTTTTTCCCTCTGAGGTCCCAAAGGGAAATAGCTGCACTGGAGAGTAGTTGGAAAAATACCAAACCTATATAATTCCTCTTTGTCTCAGTACCCTCTCTTCGTAAAGTGTATGGAATAATTGCTTATACCCCATAGTGTTGTTAGAAGGGCTGCATAAGTTAAAATATATATGGTATTCTCTATTTCCTCCCTGGTTTTTAGAGGGATGATGATGTAATGGTTATGGACCCTTGGAGCTAAACTTCTGTGTTCAAATTCTCTTCCCACCACTAACTAGATGGCTAACTTTGAGCAGGTTATTTAACCTTACTGTGCTTAGAGAATAATCATATCCAGGAGGATATTGTGTGGAATAAATGAATTAACACAAATACTTGGAGCAGTACCTGGCTTACTGTAAGTGTTCAAGAAAGATGTACTGTTGATATCATTACTACTATGACTACTACTGCTACTACTACTACTATTACTACTATTTATTTATTTATTAGTGTGGCCTTGGTACTCAAATCCTAATGCAATATTCTAAGGAGCTAGGCTGAACCACATAAAGGTCTCCTGTTCTGTCTGCCAGGGATACCTAAGAAACCACCATCCAGGTTGGCCAAGGGATGCTTTGCCTATTTTTTTCCAAATCCAAATCAGACTTTTCTACTCTCACATTCTAATGTCAACTTTCTGGGGACAGAAGTACATCAAGTAGGGCCAACATAAAGAATGTTTGCCCCAGTGCCAAAAAAAAAAAAAAAAAAAAAAAAGAAGCCTGTCTTAGGCTGCTTCTAACTGTGGAAACAGCCCTGAGACAGGCTAAATATCATAAAAGAGTCCAAAGAGAGACTGTGGGTGAGAAAGAGAAGAGAGCAGGGCCACCTAGGAGTGGTACTTGGGTCACTCTATAAGTCCAACTGGAGTGAGGAGGCATAAGTGCAAAAGATTTCCATAGGCCACTCTTGATTTTTCCAGGCTCCTGAGAGAAAGAATTACTCTAAGAGACCACACGTCAGTCCTTACCAACTTTACCACAGCCAATAAAATAACTTCAGAGTTGAAATGACCTTGCTCAACCTTGTGGGAGAGCATGGCCAAATCTGGAGATCAAAGGGTGTGTTCAGACATCCTTACAAGACCAACTGACCAAATATCAATTTGCCTACAGTCATCTTACCTAATGAACAACTCTAATTCACTGAAAGCTAAAGTCAGGAGCTTCAACTTGCTGAATGAGCAATTCATGGAAAACTGACACACAGTGTTTTATACCAGGTCTAGGACTGTTTGCCTACTAGAGACACAGCCCAGGCAGTTAGGGCCTTGTGGGACCACATGGTAAACTGGAGAAAATGTGGGAGGCTGTACTCTGCTCCAGTCAGTGGCTGCCTTATAGGATATGAACCCAGTATTACCATAGCCTCCAAATTTTCAAATGAAGGCAGAAGTCTGGATTTTTATATGAATTATACCGATATTTGCATTTTGGCAAATACTTAAAATTTGAAATGAAAACAAAACAAAAAATTGTTCAGGCCAAACGCACCCCGCATGCAGGCTTGACTCTCCCTGTGTGCCTGCAGTCTACAGTCTCACTTGTTCACCCTGGGCATTTGCCTACTAGATGCTCATGCTTTCACCTAGTTGAGCACGGCCCCAAAGCTCCACAATACTTAGCAATTTGTAATTTTGCTGAGGCACAAATTTGTTTCCCAAATGCTCCAAGTTGACTTCTGAATGTGATTTACTTAGCTAGTGAATGTGCTTATGTCTTTACCCAGTTTCCAGATTTCAGTGTGGCTTTGGGGGTTTTTTAAACCAAGTTTGAGTACATAGTGCCATTCATGAAAGAAATAAAAGCTTTTGTTTTAAAAGGGCTGTGGGAGTCAGGGGACAGTGATGGCTTTTAAGGTTGGATATGGAAATGAAGAGAAAGTGCACAGTTCTACTCAAGATTTAACTAGGATGTAGAGTTTAGGAAGTTTGAGGTAGGACTCAGTGAGGGTATCCATAGGAATTTTGAGTGGAAACAATCAGCATTTTTTAGACTGTGGTGGCAAAGAATTAGGCAAGAAGTATTTGAAGAGATTACTCGAAATTTTTGGTTATACTGTACTTTCATTTTAAGGGGAAATTTATGTGCTATAAAGTATTTTTGAAATATTAATTTTAAATTTAAAATATTTGTTAAATATTTTTGAGAGGTAAGGGGTAACACTTATGAGTGTCAAAAAACTGTAGCGCTTTATAAGTTATCCTAAATTCTTTTTAATATTCAGGTCTCTCAAAGATTGCTAAGGGCAGTGACCACTTTTTTTTTTTTTTGCTATTTACATTCATAATTCTAGTACAATGTCTTGCTCATAAGAGGTTCTTAATAAATTAAATACTTTGAATTATATAAACAAACATGTCTTCTAGTTTTAAACATTTATGACTTAAATATATATGTTTTAATCAAATCTAGAAATTATGTATATGTCTTGGGTCATGAAGGGGGGCATGCATCAGACTTGGAGGAATATAAAATGTACTGTGTTCTCAATGCCCACACAATACAGTCCATGATCTGAAATCCTCTGTTTGCATATCCTTATCTTCTTAAAATATTTGGTTGGGTACATTATGTCATGAGGTTTCTTCTAGGGTTTTAGTGTTTCCTGGGCTAGAAATAATATCAAATGGAACCATCTTTGTGTTTTCCCATTTGAATCCATATCAAAATGTTTTGGTTGAAAGTGCCAGGTACACATTTTAAGTAAGGTGTTGGAACCATCATAGAGTATTTGGTTTTGGCTCAAGGAGTCCATTTTGAGTTTCCTTCGAAGTGAGGATGCATCGACCTTTCAAGCCTAAGGCCCGATGCCTATTACATGGAGAAATTTCTCCCACCTCCAAATTGCCTGCATCATTTCTCTGTGTCCCTTTGAACTATTGCACTGTATTCCGGCATCTTGAGATACATCACACAAACAGAGACAAGAGCTTAACTGGAGATCAATTGTCTGGATCCCTTTCTTTGGCATAGAGGTTTCTCTTCTAGGAACAGGACAATTACAAACAGAGTAACCAATAGCCCAGACAGCACAGACTTTGTCAAATTGTAAAGGACTTGATTAGTGCAGAGGGAAATTTCACTCTTAATTGTCATAGATCACTCTTCATTATCAATCTTTTTTTTCCCCATAAAGTCCTTCTTTGAAAGCATTATACATTCAAGTGAGATATTCTTTTGGGAAATTTTTAAAGACAGGATTTGGTTATTTTCTAGCTTTTTAGAAGCCACTAATACCTAATGCAAGAGATGACTTGTGAGATCTGGCATGAATAGTTACCAAAGGAATGTTATCTCAGGATTGATCGACTCATGGCGCCATGTGTAAAGAAATTGCTTGATTTTTTAAAAGTAGATTTCCACCCAAAATGGAGGAAGTTTCACAAGTAATATCAATCCTTTCACACATTCTTTAGTGTTCTTTTTTTCTGATTATTTTTGAGATACCTATTTCTATATTACCTCTGAAGTAACATGTTTACCACTCTATCCTGGGCTACTCATTCATTCATTTAACAAATATTTTTAAAGTACCAATTATATGCAAGACCTGTTGATAAAAACATATAAGTAAACCAGAGGTAAGAGAAAGCAAACTCATAACACACAAATGTTAATTTTCAAACATTCAAGTATTATGCAAGGATGTACTCTTCTGGGATTATTTTGGCAAGTTACTAGGATTCACTGGCAAAGAACTTTGTCCTTGGTAAGTAGCTGAAATATGACTTGCTTCA
The DNA here is from genome assembly GCA_028646485.1 of Cryptoprocta ferox. Classification (NCBI taxonomy): domain Eukaryota; kingdom Metazoa; phylum Chordata; class Mammalia; order Carnivora; family Eupleridae; genus Cryptoprocta; species Cryptoprocta ferox. Next base: position 72,286,950 of record CM053559.1, read on the forward strand.
GTCCATGTTATACTCTGTATTTTGAGCTCAATTCTGCTGTCTATAACTAGACCACAAATTCCTTTTAGACAAAACTTGATTTTTAAAATTTTCATTGAATTTTATTTTCAGCCTACCACAACTTTTTCTTTGTAAGAAATCTTATAGAAGTAAATCTGATGTTTAAGATTTGTGAAAAGTAGGGATACCTGGGTGGCTTAGTCAGCTAAGCGTCTGACTTCGGCTCAGGTCATGATCTCGTGGGCAGTGGGTTCGAGCCCTGCGATGGGCTCTGTGCTGACAGCTCAGAGCCTGGAGCCTGCTTCAGATTCTGTGTCTCCCTCTCTCTCTCTGCCCCTCCCCCGCTCACTCTCTGTCTCTCAAAAGTAAATAAACATTAAAAAATATTTAAAAAAATATTTGTGAAAAGTAATGGTGATATCAAAGCCTAGAACAAAATATTTGGTGTTTTGACTTATATCATTATTTGATTTTGCAACCCCCCCCATTATCTTAAAAGACTTTATAACCATCTTTCCTCCCAATCTCCAAATAAGACTTTATGAATTTACAAAGTTAGTGGCTTAAAACATTTAAATTTTAGGCTTTTAGGAATTTTATGACATTAGATAATTGAATTTTCCCTAAGATACAATAGTATATATAAAAATGTTTCTAAATTTAAAAAGTTGAATTTCAGTTACTTTGAATATTGAGTTTTAAACGTATTCAGAACCATTGTTACTTGTGTTTTAGAATTTAAAAACATTTTAAAATTTAAGAATGGTGACTTCAAAAATCTGATAAAAATTATTTGTTTTTCAATATTCTTTTGCTATTAGGTGATTTGGGCTCTTGGGATCTGCTCATTTGCCTATCTTCTAGGAAAGCTGGTGGGAAACCTTGCATATCCAAGGAAGACATGTGCCAGTTAGGTTTACATCAAAAGGTAAATATTCTTTTTCAAAATGTTTACAGACTTTAACAGCCCTTGGATATTAACACCAGCATATCTTGGTCCATAATACTTTTTTATGTGAGAAAAGCATCAAAACTTACAGCTATTTCTCAGTAGTGAAATAATATAGTAGCTACATTGATCATTTGATATTTCTGCAGTTGACAATCTTGATAACTCCTTCCTCCTTGTAACTTCTGACTCCATTGGCCTATGGGCTGAGCACATTATTTTTGTTCTTCTTGTCCATCTTTGAGCATTCCTTCTCTGTTTTCTTCATAGCCACCATTTCTCTGCTCATACTTTAGATGGCTGTGTTCCTCAACACCACTCCCAAGGTGGTTGATGATTCCCAAATGTACATCTAAACTTCAAGCACTTTTCCAGGCTTCAGGCTCATGTGTATAATGCCTGCTTAACATCACTTTTATATCACACAGACACCTCAAAGTCACCATGGGGAAAACTAGCACGTATGTTCCCTGGTAAATCCACTTCTACTCTTGCATTCAGTAGCCCTGCAGAACTTCTGTTATATTGGTCATAAGCATGACCAACCAGTCTGTCCCTCCCTAAGGTAGAAATCTGGCCTTCACCTTTGATCCCTTCCTCTCCTTTGTCATCTGTATTCTATCAATAACTGGTGCTAAGGAATTTTAACTCCTAAATACTTCTTAAGTATCTTATTTCTCAAATATCCATACTCACTACTTTTATTCTGGCCAGATAGTCACCATATCTTACCAGGGTTATTATAGAATCCTCTTTACTGCTTTTTCTGAAGCAAGTATTTTGCCCCTGAAATCTATCCTTCCCACAGTTATCAGAATGAAAAATATAAAATGCGAAACTAATGTATTTAGTCCTTTACTTAAATCTTGAATGGCTTTACATCAACTATAAGATAGAGTCTACAGTTTTCTTCCCTGTGAATATCAGTCAACCTTCAAGCAGGAGACAAATTCCATACTTGAAAGGACTTAACTGAAGAGAATCCAATGAAAGAGCTATTTACTAAAGTTTTGCCAAGATAAGAGAAACAAGATTAGAGAGAATCTAATAAAAAAGATTAGGGGAAAAAAAAAAAAAACAACCAAAACCAAAAAAAGACTAGAGGCACCCAGGGACCAGCAGCATCATAAAGTTTTACTACCCTTGGTCTGAAGAAAGGTTTATAGAGGGAATGGTTAGCAAAGCCTAATGAGAGCTGGAGCCAAAAAAGAAAGGAGCTATAAAGTAGGGGAATGTAGCCGTTGCCAAATCATAAGCCTGCAGAGAGGAAGTCAGGGAGATAAGTACTCAACTTCTCTCTACTACCCGCCAAACTCTTGCCAAGGCCTCCTGTTGGTGCCACGCATCATTCTAAGTGCTCACATATTTATTTATGTCCATCCTTTACATATGAGGAGACTGAAGCACCGAAAAATTAAGAGAATTTCCTAAGTCTTCATAGATAATAAATGAAACAACCAGGATTCAAACTCAGGCAGTTTGACTACAAATTTTGTTTTCCTAACTGCATCACTATAAAGTTTTCTAAATAAATATTTAGGACTACATTTACAAGCCTATTCTCAAGAAGATTCTTAAAGAATGCATAAGCTCTAAATGATACATATTAGATAACTGTCACTTTGGAGCATGAATAATTTGAAGCTTTATGAATCATGACTTATTTATGTAAACATAAATATTCAAAACAGAAGTTGCTTCAGACTTGGTGGGATTCTTAGATGAACAAAGAAAAGGGCCTCTGCTCAAATTAGGATTACTAATCACATGAGAGTTTTGGAATCTAAGTGCTTAATGAAAGTGATCATAAGATTTGTTATAAAAAATGAATGGCCTGGTGTGTCTCTAGTCAGAAGAAGAGTAACATGATTTTAAAACTATATTGGTCCATGTGATGCGGAAAGTGAAGTGAGGTCCACTATTTGGGGTAACACTAAGTTTAGTAACTGGGGCTGTGTTTCACCTTTAACAGAAAGGTTCTACTGTTTCAAGAGCAGAGGGATTCATTTCTAGCTCTAAATGTTTGTAGGATTAGCAGTCCCTAAAACAGCATGCTGTTTTTAGTACCCGCAGCACTGAGAAATCTGAAATGGCTCTTATTTTAAAGCATTTGAGCACATTTTCAGATGAATTTGATGGAATGATAATTGCATGGGAGAGACAAGAGGATAGTGACTCTTCTTGTCATTAGTTCTCTTCCTTGTGGGTAATACTGAACAGCTTCCAGAGAACATCTTGAGTTGTGATAAAATAGAGAACGTTTATACTGACCTGATGAAGAGAAAGAGCAGAAAAAGATATTCATGTGACGTGTGTGTCACTCTCGGTATTCATAAGTGACCCCTCACAGTGTTTTCCCATGGTGCTTTCTTCTACGCTTTATAGTTATTAATAGTCCAAACTCAAAGGTCTACTCTCCTGAATGAGTTAATCATATTACTGTAGTTTTAGTTTATAAACACATTATAAATGTTTATAAATGATATACTGTTGTTCTTATTAATTGAACTATGTCTCAAAATAAGAATGATTTTTTACTTTTGCTTCTGGTCATCTGTAATAGAAACAATTTAGATGTGGAATACCCACAGATTAGGATTGTGGAAGGTATGTGGGGATTGAAATCTTTCTAAATGCACATTTCCTTTTTCTCAGTTTGATTTCAGAAATATCCCAGGGCCCAAACATCATTACCATTTTCCATATTCATTCTAATCCTTTCAAAGATATGAAAGGTTTTATGCCAAGAAAAACAGCAGCTTATGTGAAACATGCATACACATATAAGTGTATGTAAGACATTCAAACCCAGTACAAAATCAGTGTGTATTGAAAATAATTATTAGCGTGATAATGATGTGTCAGCGTAGATTCTTTAAGAGTAACAAATATACTACTCTGGTGGGGTTGAATTCAGCTAAATCCAAGTAAATGTCATTGATGATGTTCCTTTTGATCATGATGGAAATCTTACATATTTTATGATGTACATAAAAATAAGAATAAAAAGTAAGCATTGGGATATAGAAGGACATGGTTTGGCTTAACAATGAAAATACATGGAAAATTATAGCTATAGGACCCCATAGCCTTTGAATATGTTTTTTATTTTGTGCCAAGTTATTCAGTTTAACTGCCTAGGTGCTGTCACACAGAATAGAATGAAAATGGTATTTCTGGTGTCACGTGTCACCTCAGTCATGTCATCTGCTGAGACTCTCTGAATTCTAAAGATGTGCTTTGGAGGAGGGAACACAGGAAGAGGTTACCGGGTGGAGGATGGGAAAGTAGAAGCGGAAGCCAGGGAGCGGTCGCTTCCCTTGGCCTGGCTCTGCTTTCTTGAAGCAGGTGCCTTGTTGGTCCCGAGTCCGTTCATGCTTCTGGCCGAAGGTGTCCTATAGGAAGTCACCTCTCTGATAAGACCCAGAAACCCGCACTTCTTTATGAAATCCATGCAAGCTGTACTCTGTCTTTGCAGCATCTATGCAAATTCTTCTGGCCCATTAGTTCCATGATGGTTACCCATTGACCAGGACTCTTTCAGTTTGTAAAGGACGGGACAGCTCATCCAGGATACTCTGACCATCTGCTATAACAGCACATTTGCTGTGAGCTCTTCAAAAAGTACGAGAAAGTTTTAAACTGGACCTTGTCAATACATAGCCTTTAATGATACTTACCTATGCATCCTGGGTGGCTCATTCCGTTAAGCGTCCGACTTTGGTTCGGGCCATGATCTCACAGTTTGTGGGTTCAAGCCCTGAGTTGGGCTCTGTGCTGACAGCTCTGAGCCTGGAGCCTGCTTCGGATTCTGAGTCTCCTTCTCTCTGCCCCTCCCCCACTCACTGTCTCAAAAATAAATAAGCATTTAAAACAATGATACTTACCTAAATCTACTTTTCTTTCTGAGTCCTTCTATTAAATTTCCATTTAGTCAATAGCAACTGAGTGATTTCGCCTGGGGTGGGGAAAAATGGTTCAAGTATATTGACCTTTAAAGCTTTTGACAGTCTAATTTAGGAAGGTTCTTCTGTCTATTATCTTTAAAAAGCAAAGTTAAAACAAACAAACAAAAAACCTTTATTGTAGTTTCTCCACACTTTTGCAGTATTCTACCTCTTCCCTCCAGCCTTTCTCAGGAAGTCTGAATTGTAACCTTAAGGACTTTCTGAAAACCCTTCTTTGTTTTCCACTTTGAGTCTCTGAACTTTCTCATTTTTAAATTTGAGAAAGTAGACATGCCTAAAATCTAAAGTGTACTATATACTTCTAGTCATTGCTCCACTCCCAGTGCCATAAGAAGGCAAGTGACTCAGACTCTGGTATCTTTGGAAACTTTCAAACTCGAGGATTGAACAATGTCGTTCCTGCAGATTCACAGGAGCTGGTTCTGCTGCAGGCTGGACTTCATTCATACACAATGTGGGCTGAAGTTTACTGTTTGCTGAATAAATGAATAGACTTCACAGGACTGCAGGGGTTGGAGAATGTTTTTTGCTTTTTTTTTTTAAATTTGTTGTCAAGTTAGCTTACATACAGTGTAGTCTTGGCTTCAGGAGTTGATTCCCATGATTCGTCACTTACATACAACACCCGATGCTCATCCCAACGAGTGCCCTCCTCAATGCCTGTCTCCCATTTTCCCCGCCCCCATCAAAGGGTTGGAGAATGTTTAATCAACACACTATTTCAAAGCACTTTAAGAGAATCATTTTTTTTTAACTACAACTGATGATTTCATTACTACTTGATAAAAATCTTAAGAGAAGCAGTGGAACTCAGAGACCGAAAGCTCTAAATGCTTTATTTACAAATGGAGAAATTGAAAAAGAGAAGGAAAAGTGACATGCTCGAGGTTACGATTCTGTTAAATGTCATAAGTAGCTCATGTTCCTGTTCTCCAACTGCAGCAGAGTTATTTTTATATAGTTTTGTCAGTAGAATGCAGCTGAGAAACTACAATACTTGATTAGCTTAGAGTGAGTTAAATTTGAAAGTATTCAATAATTTCTCAAACATGAACCTGATTTTCAAGCTAATTTACCCTGATCTCTTTCTGTTGGTTTTAACAAGACTTTACCATTTGAGGCATTATTTTTGGAATTCAGTTGATAATAGCTAGATAATCAGTCTGTGAATTCAGAAGAGAAGGACAGATGAAGCTTGTTTGTGTCTTTTCTTTGTAAGTTAAAACATATATTTGAATTTATGATAACTTATTTTCTTTTAAATTTTTACTTTTTTGTTTTATTTTTGAGAGAGAGACAGAGTGCGAGCAGGGAAGGAACAGAAAGAGAGGGAGATGCAGAATCTATATAAAGCAGGCTCCAGGCTCCTAACTATTGGCACAGAGCTGGACGCCGGGCTTGAACTCAGACTGTGAGATCATGAGCTGAGTTGAAATCGGACACAATCGATTAAGCCACCCAGGCAACCCAATTTATGATAATTTCTATGAAGCTTTCTAAGAACAGTTTTTTGTTTGTTTGTTTGTTTGTTTTAAGAATAGAGTTTTGCAGTGACTAGATTTTATATCTGGAAGCAATAATGCCCTTCAATATGAAGGGAAGACTATATATTAAATTTTGAAACAGGATTAGCACTGAATTTCCCACTAAACGTCTGTGATTTAAATCTGTGAGGGCCTTTGGAACTTCAGAGTTTAGTTGACTTTGAGGTATGTTTAGTGCCACTTTCTGCCAAAGCAAAATTTGCAATTGTCAAGTTATTTGTGTTACTCTATTTACCATAAGAATGTAAGTATTTCCTTTTAGTTTTAGCACATATCATGGTTTTGAAATATATCAAGGTTTTCAAAAATATTCTCAAATTTCTAAGGGCAAATTTTTGTTTTATGTTATCAAATAAACCACTTTATTTTCTGGATTTAAATGTTGACTTAAAGAGATTTGAAGGTAGAGTGTGGATGGAGTACACAGTAATTCACATCTATACCCTGTGAGTTTTTGTATTTTCTTTGCTTTAGCATTCATAAATGCCTAACTCACTAGAATCTTTTTCATTGCTTGCAGGTAAACATATTACCGGAAATACAGCATCAGCTTTGCAGCAAAGAAGGATTATGTCAAATAATTAGAAGATTTCCAGGTAATCTTTAGTTTGCCTCCTTATGCATAAACGTGAGATATGTAGCCTGCTTTAGCAGATACCAAATAATGAGATCTCAGATCCATATATTTAGCTCCTCTGTCTATCATTTCACTATCACAAATCTTCCAGAATCCACAAGGTTTTGCCCATGGGGAGACCCTGATAAAAAGGAATACAACCACAACATTGGTATTCTTTCTTTTAGTTTTGCTTTCTAACTTTCTAAGTGAATATTCCCTTCTTGCTTTGTGTTTTTCTTCAAAATCATTCTTGTTTTATTTTAAAAGCAATTATTGTGATTATTATACTTCTTAATTATATAAAACTTGAGGTTTTAAAAATATATGTATTTCTTCATGATTAACTCTGATCTTAATAAATTTGCTTCCTTTTTCTTTGAAATTCCCTGCATTTGCCTGTTTTAGACAGGATACTGAATGAGTAAATTTTTTTTGCTTTGACAACATTAGAAATTTGGGACAAAAATTACCATCTTATTTCCTCATAGATTCCCAGGGTGAAGGGAAAATCAGATGGTGTATGAGTCTTCATAGATCAAATTATAGCTTACTTTAAAACCCATCAGTGAAAGGGTTTCTCAAGTTTCTTGTTTAAAACTCATTTAATGTTACACAGCTTATGCCCCTAGAAAATATTTCACTAGGTAATTAAAATTTAGATCTGCATAGCTTCAGTTCTATTTTTAAAAATTTAATTTGTATCCTAGTGGAATCAGAAAACTGATACTGAATCCCATTGGGTTTTCCATGGGGTTTCTGCTTCCATGCCACACATAAGCCACATCAGCATGTCCCTTGTAAAGACTAGTCTTCTGCTGTCATGTATTAAGGATTAAAATAAAGTAAAAATGAATCAAAAATTCAAATTTCAACTTAAGGTACTTGTCTAAGATAAATAATAGCTGTATAAACTTGGTTTTATAGTTATTGTTTTATGTCAATTGTAACTGACTCCATAATCTCGAAGATTTATTTTGTTTCTGTAAACTTGAGCTGGGTACTTTTTTACTTTATTTTTAAAAATGTTATGTTTTTGTGAGATACAAGTAAAGTAATTATTTCCATTAACATATTATTAGGAAGTATCTAGGAATCCTTTTGGGAATTTGAAAAAAAATTGTTTATATTTTGAACAGAGTCTACATATTTTTAAAGTATGTTTTTCTTTGTTGCTACTTACAATTCCTTTTTTTAAAAAATATATAATTTATTGTCAAGTTAGCTAACATACAGTATATACATGTGCTCTTGACTTTGGGAGTAGATTCCCATGATTCATCACTTACATACAACATCCAGTGCTCATCCCAACAAGTGCCCTCCTCAATGGCCATCACCCATTTCACTTCCCCCTCCCACTCCAGCAACCCTCAGTTTGTTCTCTATATTTAAGAGTCCCTTATGGTTTTCCTTCCTCTCTGTTTGAAACTATTTTTTCCCTTCCCCCATGGTATTCTGTTAAGTTTCTCACATTCCACATGTGAGTGAAAACATATGGTATCTGTCTTTCTCTGACTGACTTATTTCACTTAACATGATACCCTCCATTCCCATCCACATTGCTGCAAATGGCCAGATTTCATTCTTTCTCATTGCCAAGTAGTATTCCATTGTATATATATAAACCACATCTTCTTTATCCATTTGTCAGTTGATGGACATTTGGGCCCTTTCCATAATTTGGCTATTATTGATAGTGCTGTTATAAACATTAGGGTACATGTGCCCCTATGAATCAGCACTCCTGTGTCCTTTGGATAAATTCCTAGTAGTGCTATTGCTGGGTCATAGGGTAATTCTATTTTTAATTTTTTTAAGGAAACTTCACGCTGTTTCCCAGAGTGGCTGCACCCGTTTGCATTCCCACCAATAATGCAAGGTTCCCCTTACTCCAAATCCTCACCAACATCTGTCGTTTCCTGAGTTGTTCATTTTAGCCACTCTGACCTGTGTGAGGTGGTATCTAAATGTGGTTTTGATTCGTATTTCCTTGATGATGAGCGATGTTGAGCATCTTTTCATATGGCTATTAGCCGTCTGGATGTTGTCTTTGAAAAAGTGTCTATTCACGTCTTCTACCCATTTCTTCACTGGATTATTGTAATTTTTTTTGGAGATGTTGAGTTTGGTACATTCTTTATAGATTTTGGATGCTAATCCTTAATCCGATATGTCATTTGCAAATATCTTCTCCCATTCTTTTGGTTGCCTTTTAGTTTTGTTGATTGTCTCCTTTGGTGTGCAGAAGCTTTTTATCTTGATGAGGTCCCAATAGTTCATTTTTGCTTTTATTTCTCTTGCCTTCAGAGACGTGTTAAGTAAGTTGCTGTGGCTGAAATCAAAGCGGTTGTTGCCTATGTACTCCTCTAGGGTATTGATGGTTACCTATCTCACATTTAGGTCTTTCACCCATTTTGAGTTTATTTTTGTGTAGTGTAATAAAGTGGTCCAGTTTCATTCTTCTGCATGGTGCTGTCCAGTTTTCTCGGCACCATTTGCTAAAGAGACTTTCTTTTTTTTTCCATTGGATACCCTTTCCTGCTTTGTCAAAGATTAGTTGGCCATACATTTGTGGGTCCAATTCTGGGCTGCTTACATTTCAAAATGATTGATTCAAAACAGTAAGTTTCTTGGGACAACTGGGTGGCTCAGTCAGTTGAGTGTCCGACTTTAGCTAAGGTCATGATCTCACGGTTCATAAGTTTGAGCCCCGCATCAGGCAGAGCCCACTTCAGATCCTCTGTCCCCCACCCCCCACCCCTTCCCTGTTCACATTCTCTCTCTCAATAAATAAAACATTAAAATAAAACCATTAAGTTTCTTTAGCATTGGAATTAGCAGAACATGTAGAATCATAGGAATAAAAGCTCATTTATACCCAGAAATGAGTTTATCACTTTAAAAATACTCACCAAACAACTCTTACATAAGTTTATATTTTATATTTTGCTTCCATACAGTTAAGAAGTTGGGTTTTTTTTTAACATTTATTTATTTTTGAGAGATAGAGAGAGCACGAATGGGGGAGGAGCAGAGAGAAAGAGGGAGACAGAGAATACAAAGCAGGCTCCAGGCTCTGAACTGTCAATGAGGGGCTCAAACTCGCGAACTGTGAGATCATGACCTGAGCCGAATTCAGACGCTTAACTGACTGAGCCACCCAGGAACCCTATAATTAAGAAGTTTTTAAACTATCCCCATTTGCTTTAAATATTACTTTTTCCTCAAGAACATCTATCAGCACTAGATATATGTAGTCTTTCCACTACTTCAGCTAGTGTTTTAGTTTTCTATTTAGCTCTGTGACTAACAAGATAATTTCATGGAATATACAGCCTTTTCAACAAAATTATTTCTCCTATTATGTTATCTTTCTCTAGTTGAAGATAATTTTCTTAGATATGTAGCTTTAAAGGACAGCATGTAAGTCCACAGTATTGTTTTCTGACTTAAACTGTATAAACAATAGCTTTTGTCGTAGACTGCTGCTCTAATATATACTATGTGGTCTAATCTCTGTATTCACAGGATTAAGAACATTGTATTTGTTGTCAGTACTGAATATTTAATATTTAATAGATTAGATAGCAACATGTCAATACCTAAATTTATACTACTATTAAAGAGGTAAGATAGTAAAACTAAGCAAATTACTTTATAATTTAGCCATTTTATTAAAAGCCAAAATGTCTGATGCCATTTTAGGCTGTTTCATTTGGAGATAGACGAAACACAAATTTTTGAAACCAGAGATTTTAGCTCTGCCTCCTGTTAGCTCTGTGATTCAGAGATTGTTTTTTTGATTGCCTTTTTAATCTATAAAGTGAGGATAATGAAACCTATTTCATAAGTTTAATTTAAAAAATATAGTATTTCTTATCATCTACATATGTGTGTATAATTTGACTTGAATAATAAAGCATATTATATATTATTCCTAACACATAATGCTCAAGCAATGGTAAATGGATCATCCTAGATTCAAAAAAATCAAGCAACAGGCTCAAGTGTTTAATATTTTTTTCTCTTTATGTGACTGATTATCATTATGATTTTATGTTTCTGGCAAAAACTGTGAAGGTCTGAGATTTCACCCTATTTCCAAGCTCACAAGTCAGCCTGCCACTGTTTCCCAGGCACTAGCAAAAGACATGAGACTCCTGGGTCAGAGACAAATGACTTTATTATTTACAGCAAAAGCAGTAGGCAGACTACCAGCATTTGCACTGGTTCACTGAATCCCAGTTCCCACAAGGTGATGTGAAGAGAGTTAGGTGACACTCGTATACTTAGTGGTTTGCACTTCAGTAGAGCAGCTCTGAGCTTAGGGAGTTTGAATGTTTTATAATGGGCAGTGAGCATGCCTTTGCTCCAGAGAGAGACATTATTTTTGTTATACTGGACAAAACCTTCTCTTTTCTCCAGAGTGAGACACCATCTCTATCTTTCAAAGCCACCTACTATATAAATATCTTTGAAAAGATAGTTCAGAACAAAGATTGTCAGTGCCTCTGTTTGCAAAATGTACAGAAATGTGAAAGATGCATGGAGAAGTGTCTCCCAACAGTTTCAGAGACTACCTTACAAGTTCTAGCTCTGAAGCTTAATCAATGTATAATTCTGAGCAAGACTTAAAGCCTAGTCATGCTTCAGTTTTCTGGCCTATGAAAATACAATGTTTGGCAATGAATAATAATGCTGGGATTCCATGATTCCACTGTGCCTTTTTTTCATTCAGACAGGCTGTCCTGGGCTTTATCTTAAGCAGTAGGTAGAGATAGGGATGTTAAGAGAGGAGGGCTGAATACTGGCAAATGTGGTTGGAACCCTGAACATATAGCAGGACAGAGTTTGGGCCAGAGGAGTGATTGAAGACAGCATGTAAGACTAACACAGTCTGTTCCCTTCCATTCCAAACTGAATGTACCTGCCGTTAGACTTGTGACTCACTTTGAAAGGCACAAATCCGTGGATTTTACTGGCTAGCACAGAGATTTATTTTTACCTTGCCATTTAATGCTTTGCCCTTTGGGAAAAAAAAGTTTCTTAACTTTTAGTTGAGCCAAACTTCTGGTTAATGTTTTTTGTTGCTTTTTAGTACTTTTTTTTTTTTAGATAAAAAGGATTTCTTTCCCATATTTGAAATAGAGACATAAAACATCAGAGAACAGTTTTACTTGGATTGTGAGTTGTTGTTTTTGTTCTTTTTTTTTTATGTAGCATCACCATCCAACAAGCCCTGGTTAGAAGTGTACCAGACTTTTGGCCATTACTCATTCTTTCCAGTAGTTTTATATTAGCCCTGAGCATTGGCATTCATGTGAAGCTTGAAATGTACCCAGACTTGTTGCAAAGGTCGCATTTTAAACACTTTAGGACCTGTGTCTTCATCTTTATAGTAACATATAGTACAGAAAGAGAAAGGAAAACAATACAAAATTAATCTTTTTGTATCTAAAAAAGACTGGACTTTAAAAAAAATCATAGATGTGAGGTGCCTGGGTGGCTCAGTTGGTTAAACATCCAACTGTGGCTCAGGTTATGATCTCATGGTTTGTGAGTTCCAGCCCCATGTCGGGCTCTGTGGTGACAGCCCAGAGCTTGGAGCCTGCTTCGGATTCCGTGTCTCCCTCTCTCTCTGACCCTCCCCTGCTCGCACTCTGTCTTGCTCTCTCTCAAAAATAAATAAAAACATTAAAAAAAAATTTTAAATCATAGATGTTTACTACCAAACATAAAACATATATTTAAAATAACATAATTGAAATTATTTTTAAACATTGATCAATAATACTTATCTCACGTGGCAATGATGCTTGTTTTTAATACTCCGGGTCTAAAAACTCCTATTTGTCATATGATGTCAGTGGAATATTGCCAGGGAAACAGGTAGCTTAGCTTGGATTTAAATGAAGCAACATGGAAATTGCCAATGCTTAATACCACTTGAGGATTTTTATTGCTTTCATTTTTTTCTCTCCCCTCTGCTGTAACTTGGAGGAATACTGTCCTTCAAACAAGAATACAAGAAGTGAGAAGATTTCCATTGTTAAAGACTGGGGACTTGTCTCTACAAGGCAATCAGGCAAACTTTTAGAGAAAGGCCAGTTTGCCTATTCTCTGTCCTCTCAAAAGCTGACACCCCTTCTTGGTGTCTCTTGTGTGTTCCTTCATGTTTCTGCCTTTCCAAAGACTTCCACCTCCTGTCCTATACATGATTATATCCTTTATGCAAAACATTCTTTCCCCAAGTAAAACTCATCTCTTTAGTATGACTGACTTCAGCTAGGTGATAGCAAAAAGTAAGCTGATGGAACTAATTCAGACTAAATTACACTCTTACCCTGGTCATAAGCCTCTTAGATGTATTTGCATTTTTATAAAAGAAGCTTGCAAAGCCAATGAATTTCTAATTGGTAAAATTTCTGGAAGTGCATTCAAATTCCCATTCACTTCATCTGTAAGCCATCCACTTCCAAAGCTACTTGGATATGTCTACTTTCTCTATCTCTACCATGACCAGTCTAGTTCAAGCCAACATTCTCTCATAAACTCCCCCTTCCTTTCTTGTCCCAGAAAAATCCACTCCATTACTGAGACTAAAGCCAGAGTTATCTTCCCCCATCCCTTTCATAAATAAAACAAGTTTATTAGACCTCCTCAGAGCAATCTAAACAGTGAGGCCCAGGTAACTGGCTCTCTGATGCTCTGACTTGATCCACTGTTGGATTTTATCTAGAAGAGAAATCAGACACCCAAATGTTGTGACTTAAGTAAATTCAAATTCAGAAGCTTGAGAGGTCAGATAACCTACACATTTTCAGATGTGGGCTGTCATCAAATTAATAGACTCTTTAAAATAAGCGATTTGGTCTCTAAGAAGAGAAGAGGAGGTGAAGACGTGGACAAGTACAAGGCAGTACCAGGTGGCATCACCCAGATGTACCTCAGCAATGTTGCAGTGTTGGAAACTTAGAGAAAATTCCCTCCTGTCTCTCACCCCTGTGAAATCCAGTTACAGCACAGTGGTCCTTCTTCTCTCGCCCCCTGATCCCTATACTTGTCTATGCTCCTTCCCTAAACATTTCTCTAAACCTTTTGTGACTTCGGCTTCCATTTTCCTCACAGAACAACTTTGCTAACCCCTGAGAACAATGACACTGGGTTTTCTGCTAAAACCTTTTAATCTCTGGAGCTGGGAGGGATCGTCAGCATCTCTTCGCTCCTCCTCCCTACCGTCATCTACTGACATCCTGATCATTCAACATATTCTGTAAGGAAATTGTCACCCAGTTTAACGTCTTCCTCTCCACTTCAAATCTGCCAGCATTCCTGTCAGATTTGACATCCACACCGATGACCTTTCATCGTCCTAACCTCACAGCTCTTTGATGTTATCAAGCTATGACCTTCATTTCTCATCAACTTCAGCCAGCAAGCTGCATCACACAGAACTACCCCATCTTGGAAAGCTTACTGATTCACGACTCTATCATCAGTCTTCCTGGTATTTTCACTTCTTCACTGCCAGAGGCTGGAACCTCAAATGACACTTTTAGTATTCTTAATTCTACCACTTTCTCTAAGTCTGTCAGCCATTTTTGGTCATAATTCCTTCCTTACAAAGCCTGGACCACTTAGTCTGCCACTTGAAATATTTCCCTACAAGCACTTGCAACATTGTATTTTTCTGCCACACCAGCCCTTTAGGGCACCAATTATAGAAAAATCCTGCAATCTGACTTCTCTGCTTCTACACAACAAACACTGGAAGAAATCACAGGAGTTTGCTGGTTGGTTTTTTTTTTTTCCCTGAGGATGTCTTCCTCACTTGCTAAAATGGAAAAAAAAATCATACTACTTTGCAATTGTCAGCTCAGCCACCACCACCACCACCACCATGGCTGGCTGGTGGCCCCTGAAGCAGCCTGTCCTAATTTCTCTCTAAAATACTTATGAAAACTCACACACACACACACACACACTTAAAAACTGTTCCTAGCATGTGCATTGCAGATATAGGAGAAATTTCCATTCATTCTAAGGCTGATGGAAGTAAATTGTAATTCTTAATGCTCTATTTGATTTTGTATAGATAGAGAAGATCCTCTCCGTCCTTGCTTAGGATGTATTTCAAAAGAAAAGCGAGTAGAATGTGTTGATGGTTTGGATGGGTTTGTAAAAGAATATCTGCTGCAGTGTTAGCCAGCCATCAGTTGAGCTAAACAAGTTAGATACCAGGAATGGAGCTTAATCTGTCATTCAGCTTTAGGTTCCAGAAAGATCAAGCGGAGAGTCAAGGGCACATTCCTTCCAAATTAAGCATATTGTTTTTAAAATGAAGAAAGCGTAAGGAGGAAAATAAATATCTTGAATTCACTAACCCAGAAATAATTACTAGGAACACTTTGTGTATTTTGTTACTTAAGAGTACCTTCCAAGAGAAGTTTACCCAATTTTTTGAGATAGGTTTATCCTGTCTTTCCTCTGTGTTCCTATTGTACCATGTGAAAACCTCTGTTATAGCCAAGTCACATTGTATCTTAATTGTATTTGTATGTGTTTGTCTTCCCACGAGGACTGAGTCTCCCTGAGGGCAGGACCTTATTTCTCACTTCTTAATTCAGTGCATGGTTGTAGTTCCTGGTATATAACAGCCACTCTAGTGTTTTTAAATGAAAGACTGGAGAAGATGTTAATGCAGGGTGTCAATGTTGTGAAAAGAGAGCCCTGCCCATCATCAGAGGGTCTTGGCAAACCTTGCACAGATTTATTCCTTTACCCATTTCAAGCTCAATATTAAGTTGGTACTTGGGGGCAAAGGATAAGGACAGGCAAATTTGAAAATATTGTCACATTCCTCCAAGATAGAATTACCCATTTTAAGAAATAAGGCATTTGCACTTATGAAAGAACTAGAGAACTGTTACACTATTACATATGTGCAAGGCAGAAAAGATGCCAATAAATTACATAAGACAGCTTCATCTTCTAGGTGATTACCACTGCAGCCAAATGACTCACACCTTCTTGCTTTCTAAAAGGACAAGCTTAACACTTTCTCACACAGTTGATTGAGAAGGCTACACGTGGACATGTTCGTCCCTTGGGTAGGCTCCTGTTTTCATACCATTGCAACCCAAAAGTCTTTAAATATTTGTTTGCCACTTCTTTAGAGTAGAAGCTAGTGCTGACTGCGAGAAGGATGGAGAAGGAAGATAATAGCAAGAGCTCTCGCTCTTTCCTACGCAGTAAGGTTTTAGTACTTCTTATAGATTAGCTCTCTGGACAGTTTTCTTCATCTTAATGTTCTACATTCAGAGCAGAAGAAATCCAATACTTCTTGCTGACTATTGTGCTTCAGTACTTATTCTCCATGGATCCTGTGAAAGTGAGGGTGTCTGAGATATGGTCAGAAAATCTAAATCAGAAAGAAAGAGCATTGATCTATATTGCAGTGAACACTAGGTGGATTATTTTTCTTTTTAAAGCTCTAAACCTTAAAAAAAAAACTAGAAACCTTATGTAACAAAGAAATGGAGCTACTCTAATCAATAATGGGTAGGACCTATTCTCTTCATCCTTCCCTTTGTTCTTTTTTTCATCCTCTTAGTGGCCCCTAGAAGCAACTTCCTAACACCTACCTGACCCCAGCAAGCTCATGAGATTTCGGTCTGGGAATCATGGCTCTAGACAAGGAACTTTAGAATAGAGAGAGTTAATAGTAGCCAGTGAGGGTGGAAAATACTGTCATGATTCTATTTGCCAAGTATGAAAGTTAGGAATATTCTCTTTCCTTCCTATATCCTGTGCAGGTTTTTGACCACTTATGAGAAGGAAGTTAATTAAAACAGAAATAAAATTTTTAGAATGATCAAACTTGCATTTTTAAAATTCCTTTTACCTTTTCCTTTTATTATGCCTTGATAACATAGTAAGTTATCATAGTAAGATACATTCATTATGAGAAGATTAGAAAATACAGATAAATAAAAAGAAAAATGTAAATGCAGTGTAATTACATAGTTTTTCATACCTTCCCTATTAATGTACAAATTTTGCATACTAGAGTAATATTCACTTCAAGTATGAACAAATTGTGACAAAATTATTTATCAGTGGAAAACTATGAAGGCATTAAAAATGATGGAAATTGACACTTTTTGGCACAGAAAAATGTTCATACCATATTGTTGACTTAAAAATAAGAGTAATCCCCACAAACCATGAGATCATGACCTGAGCAAAAGTTGGACACTTACCAAGTGAGCCACCCAGACACCCCTGGACATGTCTTTAATCCAGCCATTTAATGAATCATGAATTTATCTGATAGATTGGTTTGACTTGTTTGAATGCCTATAATAACAATAGAAAAAAGTAAACATCTATTTATAGGAAAAAAAAGAGTAATCCCTGTATACTATATATGCTATACATAATATATTTTATATTATTATATGCTTTCCTATTTGTATAATATCTATATATTAAATGTTATTAACAATGCTGCATTTTCAAAATATATTCTTACTATAAACATACATGTATTAGTTCATTCAGTCCTCAACAATGCCTCCATAAGGGAGATATTATTATTCCTCTTTTACTCACGTGGAGAGAAATTAGGGACATTTCCCGGGCCCATACATCTTACAGGTAGTATGTGTATACAGGCAGTATGAGTCTGGAGTATGAAGTTTCTCAGCCACTGCACCTGGCCCAGCTCCTCAGTGTGCTATTCAAGGCCCCCATTGTAGGGCAGCCTACATTCCTCCCTAGTCTCCCATCATTCCTCCACCTAACTCTGCTCAAGCCAAGGTCCTCTTTTCTCTGTCCCTTTAACAGCACACTTAACTGTCCTCTCCTCTTCCGGCCTTGACTCTAATGACCTCATTTGAACTTAATCATCTCTTTTAAAGACCTTTTCTCCAAATACCGCCACACTCTGAAGTGCTGGGGGTTAGAACTTCAACAGATGGATTTCGAGGGGACATGTTTCCAGTGATAACAGCCAGAGATGAGCAGAGGAGGCAGGAAAATATGATTAGCTGTTTCACTATATCCATATGGAGAGGGGAGAGCAGATTTCCAAAGGAAGAGAGGGATATTGGACAGACAAAAATGACTTGATTGGTTATGATAAAGCCCATGGAATTCTTTAGGTAGAACAACCACACAAATCTGCCCACACCGCAAGTCGTTTTAAAGTGAGAGAATATTTATCTTTCTTTTCTTCAGCACCAAGAGCACTGGGGACACAGGTGCCCTTCTGCTGGCCCTAGATATTTGTCTTAGTTCTCACTTCCTGCCTTGAAGCCCAGTTCTCATATGCCTCTGCTCTCCAGAGCCAGCTAATTTAATAAATTAATTAGTGCTGCTGTGCTTTCCTCTTTCAAATGTATTGTACTTCCCCCCCTTTCCTAGGACATACTTCAACCCAAATGAATAATTCTATTGGTGAGGACTTTAGACACCATTGCAGAACCTCATGGAAACTGCTGAATCATGCAAATGTGACAGGCAATCTCCTACACTGTCTGACCTAACCATAAAATTCACCGCTCTGCCTGTAAGACATAAATCTCTAAATTAGCTAATCACAGCCAAAATCAAGTGGAGATTTTTGGAAAAGGATAGCATAGTCTTGCTCCATTTCCTTGAAAATGGGAAAAAATATCTGCTGTTTAGTATATAGTTTGTTAGTCGGAAACTACATAATTCTTTCTTCCAGGTGGTCTTTCTTAAAAAGAAAGAAACAAGCTTATCAATGGGCCTAGGATATATATACTATGTAGTGCTTTGTGCCTGGGTGCTGGCAAGATGGAAGTCAAGGGCAGTGGTGTCCAGTAGCACTGGAATGTGTGGATGAGTGTGCATTTTAGGAGACTCACTTTGTCATCTTCTCTTAGGGAGAAGCTGGCCCAAGATCACTGACCCAATGTGTCTCTTGCTTTTGTGTCACTCATGGCTTTACACTTTGCACATTTGGTTTCAGGCCAGTTTGAAAGGGACAGCATGTCCATTTTTCAGTAAACATTTGGCAGCTCGTTGACATCTCTGAAGTTGTGCTAAAGACCAGCTAGCTGAGGGAGCTGACTAATCCCTCTGCTCTTTGGTAGGGCAAGTATGGTATATCTTTACTGTTTGTGACCTTTTATTTCATGCCACCATGTAGGTATATCCATCTGTTTCACTTGGAGTTTGTTATCTTGGGCCACACACTGTGATATAACAGAGGCAACATTGTATAACACACTTATAATATGATTCTTATTATTAATTGTGATTTTCAACGGGACCGTAAATGAAGAAGTGGTAAGAGTGATCTTCACTCTTTTGTTGCTTAAATCTCTGTGGCAGACCCCTATTTACTTATTTTGATGATAAAATAGGTGAGTGGCATTGCATCTAAATAATACCAAAACAGCTTGTTACAACTGAGAAGAACTTCAAACAATAGAACTGGGTTTCTTTGCAATACATAATAAAAACTCAGGAAACTCTATTTATACTTCATGGATTTGGTTATACTTTTATCCCAGCCTGCATTTATTCATCGATTGTTTTATATCTTGCTAAGTGTACACACATTCCATGACTCAGTAGGTAGCCTGCCAGAATAAACTGTAGTATGTTTGTTGGCATTTTCTTCAACAAATGCATCACCCAAGCAGTGACCATGATATTTTCCCCACCTCCGTTCTTCCCGAGCTGTTGTATCTGTAACAAATATATTAGCAGTGAGTCTGAAGTTTTGTTAAGACGCCTGAAAAATATAATGTGCTTCAAAATAGACAAAAAAGTTCTTACAGAAGTGGCCAAACTTTTTATTTTTAAGCCATTGGGGGCTACACTGCTTGGGGATTACAAGAGCTGGTAAAGAAGGTTGCAGAACAAAATCAGGTTCAAGGATTTAGCTGGTGATGTGTTGAGAATTCATCCTGACAATTACATACTTGATTTGTAAGTGAACTCAACAAAGGAGAACTATACTATAATTTTGATTTATTTGTCTATGTATTTTTAAATATATTCATACAGTTTTAAATATATTCATCTATTTAGATAAATGAATATAAATAAATATTAATATGTAAATTAAACCAATTAATCGATCTATCCATCCATCTATCGAGAGAGAGAGAGAGAGAGAGCGAGTGTGTGTGTGTGTGTGTGTGTGTGTGTGTGTGTTTGGTGTTGGAAGATATGTGTGGAACTTCAAAATAATCTCTCTCCTAGTCTCTTTCTGGTGGTAGATTTTGAGATAACAAAATCTCAAGTGTTATGAAAGAAAAATATTGTTAGTAAGTTGGTTGTGCTCATATCTTTTTTCATTCATTTTCATGGAAGTCTAGCACCATGAACTGACTTTTTATTTGCAAGATATCATCAATATTATAAAATAAAAGCCCACTAAAGTGATGCATGAACTGTAATGCACACGGCTTCATGAAGGGTATGTTGTTTAACATATTATTCATGGGAAGATGATTCTTGTTATGACTAGTATCTTGAATTTTCCATTGTAACCATAATAATTAATAATACAATTTATTAGTACCAATACATTTTAACAGGCATTTAATGTTTTTCAATCTGACACATCGTCTTGAAAAATATATTGATAAAGACCCAAAATGAGAGTTGAAGCAAGCTATACACAAAGTGAAATACATTTATTTTCTTAAATAGAGTCTTAGATTCCTTCATTTGTAGTTGAACTTGTGATTTGAAAGGATACATATCTTGGCAGAACCATAATTAAGTGAATGAATGGGGTAGTTTTGGAGGATGTTTTACTCTTTGATGATGGGTTGGGTGTGCTCCTGTCTGGGAAAGAAGCATAGACTCTATTACATAGTAAACCCTTTCAAATCCTCTGATTCATTACACCAATAACCTTTGAAACCATTTCCTTTAAACTTTTCTTAGCACCATCTAATGGTAAAATAATGGAACTTTCTTTTCTTCTGTGTCATTTTAATTAATGACAACATAGAGTCATAGCGGTAGTACAATTCTAGTGTTGATAGTCATTTCATGCGAAAATGTGTAGCATATCAAAGGGTCAACTTAATCCAAAAAGAACAGAGGTAGGTAGTTCATCCAAACTCACCGAGAGGGACTTTTAAAGGTCCATTTTGCCTCACCCATTTCTAAGCATCTGCAAGAAAGTATGTACTGGTAAGAATTTTAACCTTCTACCTAGTGAAGGCAGAATTCAGGAATCCTAGGGTCCATGTTTGAGAAGATGTAAATTCTAGTTTCACCCAACTGCTGTTACAGTTACGTGACTCTGGGAGAAGTACTTAGTCCATTTGTGCCTCTTTTCAGGCTTGTAAAACGGAAACAATTAAACTGACCATTCCTTTCTGATAGAGTTGTCATGAAAATGCTTTATAAAAGAATATGTGTTGTAAATCTATAAAAGTAATAGGTAAAGCATTATTTCTATATTACTCAGATGTCCATGAACTGACTTAGAAAGGAAAATTAAATGAGGCTTTCAATTTTCCACATTGACATAAAACTGTCACATAACAGATATTGTTCTTTTTGGAGGCATTCTGATATGGAAAGAATTAGGCAAGTATTACCTAGAGTAAGAGGTTGAATACAGATAGTCATCAGAAAGAATAAGTACTAGTTTTGGGTTTGTTTTATAGACAATTATAGTGATTTATGCCACAGAATTGTTTTATAGATAAATTACCCCAAAACAAGAACACAAGGTAACATTAAGTTTTTACTATATGTCAGACACTGTCAAGCACTTTACATATTCTTATAACTCTCTATAAGAGAGTCTATGGGACCAATACTGTCAATGACTTCTTGAGATAAAGAAATGGAAACTCCAAGAACCTCTGGGAAACATAGCTAGAAAATCCATATCTCAAGTACTATCCTATACCTCTTATAATAAACTTGAGTCACTATACTGTATCTTAAGCTTGTCTTATAATGTAAGAAAAAAAGAAAGGAGCTATTTAAGAAAGCCTAATACCTGGGCCTAATGTGAAATTGAACTTGTTTACCCATTTATTATGATGATTATAATTCTTTCATCAACTAAAATCACACTTTAAAAATTTTTTTGATGTTTATGATTTTTTAGAGAGAGAGACAGAACGTAAGCAGGGGAGGGGCAGAGAGAGAGAGAGAGAGAGAGAGAGACATAGAATCCGAAGCAGGTTCCAGGCTCTGAGGTGTCAGCACAGAGCCTGATGTGGGCCTTGAACCCACAAACCATAAGATCATGACCTGAGCTGAAGTTGGCTGTTTAACCAAAAATAACCTTTTTTAAAAATAAAATAAAATAACCCTTTACATTTCTTATTTATCATAATATTTACATATAAGCAGATGTTAAGGGAATTTGCTCAGGCAAAAAAATTTTGTTTTGTTTTGTTTTGTTATGTTTAGTCTTTTAATAGGGAACTCTAAAGCAGATGGACATTGCCAGCCCTGGGTAGTGAGAAGCTTGAGTCCTCAGCACTTCCTGTCATTCTTTCTCGAGGGTCCTCTTGATGTTTCCTCTGTTACCTTTTTTTCTGATATGTGCACCCTAGGCTCAGCTCCCCAGACCATCTACAACCTTTCTAGGCAGAGTAGAAAATTCACTGCAACAAACCTCATACTGCAGCCACATGCCTGGGTTAGAGGTGATGCAGGTGTGGGGGTAGCCACTGGGCTCCAATCTGGGCTTCTGGAATTATAGTAACCATCCTGGGCCACTTAGGAGGGCCAATAATTAGTTGTCCTGGCTTTTTGAAGCTGCTTTTCTGATCTTCCTGGGAGGATTTTTAGAATTCCCTGATTGTGCAGTCAAAGTGGTTAATAAAACCCCAGTCCTGTGATGTGGAATAAAAAATGTAAATAGAACCAAATTATGTTTTGTGGGAAATATATGCTTTCTGTGGAATTAATGGTTCTTGATAATGATTTTCAGAGCAAGTAATTGCTTTCACCTGATTACACTTCTGCTGTTGGGATAGTGGCTAGGCAGAGGCTGAGCCAGACTGCACAGGTGGGAATCCCATCTTGGCCACTTAATGGTCTGTCCTTGGGCAAGTTTCTTACATTGTCTGCACTTCAGTTTTCTGTCGCAATGTAGGGAAAATCATGACTCTGTCTCGAAGGACTGGTAAGAGGATAGGATGAGTCAATACACTGAAAATACCCAGAGCAATGCCTTGCTCAGAATGAGCAACCCACAAAAGTTTAGTATAACAACTGTTGCTTCAATAAGTATTTTCATAAATATTAGTGGATGATTACTAAGTGCTCGTTTGGTGAGATGCATTTTTGTCAGGATTTACTAATGTGGGAATAGAATAGGATCTTAAAATAGTCACAAAAATATTTCTTTGCTTCCACTTATACTCACTATCTTCAGGCCCCTTCACCTCAAAATCCTTTTGCCAATCACTTTTAGGTCATCTTTTTGTTCCTATCAGACCCCACATTCTTTTTTATTAGCAAATATATTTGTTGACCTCTAGTTAATCTATAACTTACCTGTACACACAATTTCAACAAGCCAGTATAATACCCTAAGTTTAAAATAAATGTCAAATGAAAGGAAAGTACTTTATAATATAACATTTTGTAATCTAGTATGTAAATTTCAGGCGTAATGACACCATAAGGTATAATTGTCAAATGCTCCCACTTAGAGTTTGAATCACCATGAATGTGACAGATACAAATTCATATTGGTGCCCTTGTATTGTAAAGAGACTAAGATTCTATGGGGCACGTTCCTATTGGTGATGTGCCTTTCCAAAATGGTGAACAGCTTGAGAAAGTCACAAATAAGACAAACTATAGTTTTCTCTGTTTGCCCATGGAGTTGTACCTCTTCAAAATTCAGTGTATATTAAAACTGGGTAAAATGCTTATAGTTTATATATAAAATGGAGTCAAGTTCTAGGTTCAAATAATCACCAACGGGCTTTTTACCTATATCAATGTCCAGGGAGACATTCAAAAGTGATGAGGGATGAGGGAGAATTTGTTGTTGTACACAGAGTGATATTCAGCATGGTAACAGCTGGTGTGTTATGTGCATTGGCCAATGAGAATGGATGCCTAATTGTTCAAACAGATGCTGGACTTTACACCTTACCAATGCCTTCCAAATAAATATCTTTTTTATCCTACACAAAGCAGAAATCCAGTGTTTATTACATCATTAAATTTAATCCCATCACTTAACTTTCAATAAATTTTATCTATTAAATTTCAGTAGCATTCTTAATCATTGGGATGCCCTCAAATACCCTCTTTGTCTTCGGGGGTGTCTCCTATGTGCTCATGAATGCAATCTTTCATTCCTCGATAGCATGTCCACCATTTACTCCACGTCTGCCCGGGTGCCCCATGTTTCTCCGCTGCTGATGTGCACCACAGGTCATGCCCATCAAAGGTGCTTCATCACTGGCATGGCATCACCCACATGGCAGGGGCTGCTGCCACTGTGCCTGCCATTGTCTGTGCTAAGGTGCTAAGCTGGTGTCAGGGACACCGAGGTTCATGCTGTACCTGCTTCTCCTATGGCTGCTGCTGAAACTATTGATGCCAGGTCCCATTGGAATACTCACTGTTTTCCCATGAGCTGGAGGTCCCTTGGTATTCTCAGAAGCCTGAATGAGTCAAAACTAAGTGGACTTAGTAGCAAAGACTCAGTAGTTAAAATCCTTCTTTATAATTTTTTTTCATTGCATGTCATAAAAAATTGTTTTAGTATTGTTTTGCTCTGACCAAAACCTGGAATGGAAGACAGGCTATGGAATATAGGAGTGGTATACTAGAAGCTGCCCTCCTCTTTCATGTCCCTTTATCCTTGGACTTCTCTTGCCAGCCATGTCTTTTCTCTTCAGTATATAGGTTCCTTAACTATTAGGCTTCACCCACAGCTCTTCCAGTCAAGGCCAGACATGGTGAACTCCCAGTTGAACACGGATTAGTTTGACACTAAAATTTTACCACACTGGTAAATAATAAGCAGATAACAGTCTTGCATCTCCCATTGACCATAGGGTTGGAAGAGCAACAACAACACAGGGAAGTGTCTTTTTTACCCCATTTTGGGGGGTTGTAATGGTGACATTTAGCATTGTTGAGTTCTTACAATGTCACAACTGGACCTGAAATATCTCTCTTGAACAGGGTATGGCAAAAGGGTTGTATTTATCCCTCAAGTATAAAACCATTACTATTTATGTCCTTGTGTTCCAACTATTGTAGAAGCAAAAGTTTACTTTGAATCTAAATACAGAATTGAGAAGAAAAGAAGAAAGATTGCATGGTTAAGTCAACTGGTCTTTGGCCTCATTTATCTTTTTCAGTTCAGTATTTTGTAATGTTTCTGTTTCTAGATCCCTTCTCTCTCAGCCCTGGGTAGTAGGGCAGTCAACAACCAATTTTAGAAGAACTGGTGTCACTTAAGGGAAAGAACTTTAAACTATATTCATAGCAGGCTATAAAAAGCAAAGATACCACCCACAAAGTGATATTTAAAAATTTCCAGCTACGTGATTTATTGGTAAATGTACACATGTGTTGTGCCGCAAGCAAAATGAGTTATGTACCAGGTATGCTCTGAGTTTTTAAATTAAGACTAATTTTACCTATAGGACACATTTTAATAGGATATTTTGCTGTGTACAAGCTATGGAAACAACATTTTAAGCCATTTGTGGGTGAAAAGTCCTTCATTATATAGATTATGGCTTACAGGGAAAAGCAAAACTGAAAAGCAACCAAAAAGCCTAGAGTCTCATGTCAATGTTGAAAATTTCTAGTCAGACATGTGCCCTGATGTCAACTCAATCTCTGAGGAGTAATGGATACTGTGAATATTTTAAGTGACTTGGTAAATAAAAGCCAGATTGAAGAAAATGCTGAGCAAAATTCCCTGAGAAATCAGGGATAGTGGCAAGTTGAAGACTGGGTGAGTAGTTTTGAAGCATTTTGCTGAAAACCTGAATTGCAAATCATTTAATGGATAATGGTAGCCATGAACTTTTGTAATTTTTCACCCTAGGTGCATGAATTTGAATGAACAACTCTGGAGTTCAACTTTTCTCCTAACAGAAATTTCATCTTTTTCTCTAAATCTGATTTTGCTTGGCTGCCAGTGGCATCCTTTCCTTCACAGTAGAGCACCCCAGCAGCCATGTTGGGCAAAGGGACCTGACCTCAGCCACAGGGGATGGAATCATGAATGGCAGGGGTCTGGGCAAAATGGACACTTTGAGAGAATACTGAGCATTGTGTTGAGTTAAGCAATCAAGAAAAACAAAACACCCCCTCCAACAATAGGGTTGACTCCAAAGGCCTGAGGAGTGGTTTAGATTTTTTTAATAGATGTTTTTTTTTTTGAGATACGGAGAGGTGGGGACAAAATGACAGCAAGGGAGAGGGGGAATTAGCCTTAGTCAACACAAAATGAAATTTCTTCCAAAAGCTGCTTTTATAACTCATCTCTCCCTGGCCTATTCCCTCTAGCTTACCCAAACATCACCTGTACAGCCTCTCTTCCAATTGATTTCTATGTCCACTCTCCTCTCTCTTATTTACATAAACTTAAAAAATAAATTTATTTCTTCCCATTACTCCAAAAACCATACCAAAGACATGGTTCCCACATAAGCATGTATCATTCTTTCATAGATGCCAAAGGAGGAGGGGAATACCTGTACTTTGATAATTTTTTCACTGTTACCCCATATTTTCCCCTTTTGACTTAAAGGTAGCTTGAATTTTTTCCACTACTTAACAATCCAAACTTTTTTTTAATGATTTCATTTTTAAGTAATCTCTACACCCAATGTGGGACTCAATCCCACAATCCTGAGATCAAGAGTCACATGTTCCAGGGGCGCCTGGGTGGCTTAGTTGGTTAAGTATCTGACTTCGGCTCAGGTCATGACCTCACAGTTCCTAGTTGGAGCCCCATGTCTGGTTCTGTGCTGAAAGCTCAGAGCCTGGATCCTGCTTTGGATTCTGTGTCTCCCTCTCTCTCTGTTCCTCTCCCACTTGCAGTCTGTCTCACTGTCTCTCTCTCAAAAATAAATAAAGAATTTTTGGCTTGTTCTCACCATACGAGTAGTTTAAAGATGATGGATTGACCAAGTACATTTATCTCCCTCCTAAGAGCATATTAAAATGATGCTAAAGAAAAAATATTTAAAGGATAAAAATGACAAAATAGAGTTCAGTTCAGAAAGACCTGAACGTGAGACAG